>OY728150.1:1468996815-1469386815 GCA_963277665.1 Viscum album
TCACTTCGAATTTTTAGAAACATGTTTGGTGTACACATGTTTTTACCTAAAAAAAGTCATAACAAATAACCCAAAATCAATAATGCATGGTTTAGGGACTAAATATGGAGAAAATATGGATTTTTGACAAGTTTATATGTCATTTGGTTCCTTCTTTCTATGTTTTAGTCCCAAATAAAAAATTTGGCCTTAATCATTGTCATTAAATTTAATCACTTTTACTAATTATTTTGGTAAAAGATTAACATGGTCTTATTAGACTCAAAATAGTGTACTAATTATAATTTTTTATGTTATAATTTATAATTTAAATTCACATAATAAGAAAAAGTAAGATTTATTTTAATCTTGCAGATGAGATGAAATAACATGTTTTTAAAGTAGAGAGAAGTTCAATCATTTATTAATATTTTATATTCAACTTCAAAGTGAAATTTAATCTAATGAAGTAAATTGTACTAATAGATGTAATATTTAACTAATGTTACATTATAATTAATTTTTAATATCATTTAACATTAATAAATAATTTAACGAAAAGGAAATTTTTAACTAAAAATGTGTATTTTTTACTATTCATAAAAAAAATGATGTGTCTTAGAAAAGACCCACAAGTTCACCCTTAGCTAATTTCATAATTACAAATTAAAAAATGAATTTTATTTTATCAAATTAAATTTATAAATTTCTCTAACATTAATTTCTCTATTAAAAGTGGTTTATTCAAGAAAATGATATTATTTTAAAATATTAAAGACTTTACCAAAAATTATATCTTTTATTAAAAATATATTTTTTTTATAAAAAAAATTTAAATAATGCATGAAAATTAGTTATTTTGATTTATATAACTAATTTTAAAGACTCTGGTATAATTATCAAAATTAAATAATTATAACAACAAAATGATTTTTTATAGAAAACATCAATGTTGTATGTAATATATTCCGTGTTTTCATTGCGTATAGCACATAAAAAGTCAGTATTGTGTGTAGAGAAAGCCAAGTTGGTATTGCGTGTAGTGCAAGACCGGACGATATTGTGTGTAGTATATGCTTTTTCAGTATTGAGTGTAAAATTAATGTTCGACTTAGGGTTTTTAATATATATATATATATAATAACTATTTCTAGCATCATGTGAAATGAACAATATCAAAAAAGATAACTCAATTCAAAAAAAAAAATTCAAAAAATCTCAACCTGTTATATTATACCCCTCATTAAATGAATTTCTCTCGCAAAATTCTTCCATGTTATCAAAGTGTTAAAACATGAATGTTTTGTTCATAGAAACCTTCATCGTAAAAATGAACACTAAAACTTCCCTTACAAACGGAAAGATGAAACTATAACAGTTACCCAAAGTATCATATAAGTAGGATTCCAAATTGGAGAACATGGGTTTTGAGTGTATATTGGATGTGGAGGAAAAACATAAATATTTATAGGTATGGATTGAGCTCATTAATAAAAAACAAGTGAATGATTAATGAAAAGTTGAGGGTATCAAATTCATAATTCTGTGATGATTTATAAGGCCATAAATTTAACAAAAAATAAGTTATTAGGAAAACATATTTTCTTTTGATCATTATCCAGACATTTAGTAATTATTTTACTAACCCTGATTATAAGAATATAACATATCATTATATATTTAAATAAAAAAATTTAATTTTTAGTTTCACTTTTATCAATTTCTAAATCATTTATTATTTCATGTAATTGGCATCCAGAAATTAAATTTGATGTCTGAAGTGATAAAATACAATTTTAGCTGATCTTAAGGCCCATAAAAGATTGAAAAGAATAAATATTTACCTATAAATATTATTAAAAATCAACATGGGTTATATATTAATCTCTAAAAGGAATAACTAACACTATTGTTTTTTGCTAAATAATTTTTCATTAAATATATTTATAGATTAGAGATGACATTGTATAGGCCAGTGGTAGGCATGAAACCCTTATCATCCTTCGGTCATGGTTTCAAGACCCTTGGCCTTTCGAGACTTGATTGGTTGTCACCCGACATACATGATATCCTTTTCTAAAACCACACTAATATAGTTTCCAAAAATAAATAAGATGGAAATCCTTGAAATAAGGTTAATCACTAAATAGCTTTTTAATCAATGTTTTCAATACAAACTCATTTAATAAATACGTCCTCTGAAGTTTAACTTAAAATTTTCATGAATGGTTAACCTTATAACCCCTTCGAAATATTAAAATCCAAAAATTTAAAAATTTATTCATGAAATGATCGTAACATTAATTCCCCCATATATAACAAATTATCTCTTGGTTGTCACATTAAAAAAATTTGAATACCCTCTTAGTAAATTAACCTATATCCTTTTGGAAAACATGCATGCTTGTTTATTCTAATTATTAATGGTTAAATTATTTAAATCCAAGAATTTTTAAACTTTATCCTTAATGACATAGAAAAAAAATTCAATAATAGGTCCTAGGGTAATATTTACCATCCAATTTACATATTCGTATCCAACATATCATTATCCAAAGATCATTATATCAATTTCGTAAATTAATTAATGGTTTCATTCCCTTAATAAAAATATCACATTTCCATGATTTTACTTTTCTATATCTTCATTACCATTCAACATATCCTTTTCAATCCTTAGTGAAAACTTATAATGAAAACAATTATATATTTTATGATTCATGTTACAAAATCTTTTAATTCCAAAAACATAAATACTTCGTTAATCCAACAATATTATTAAACCTTTACTCACGATTCATCAACTTAGTCCTTAATACATATTTCATAGAATAACAAATATGAATCGTGTCTTAAGGTTAAAAAAACTAAATCTATGAATGATTATTATTTTCAATGTATACAATATGGGAAGAACATAACATACCTTTAAAATATCATTTTCAATCTCATTATCTTCAGATGTGTAACCAATACTTGTACCAAAATCCTGATTCTATTTTTGAGATTTCCCCTTGGGAAATAGCTTCACATAATTACCATTAATTCCACATATGAAACATTAAATGTCAACCATGTTCCAAGTAGTTATCTCCTTTGAATAAAACAAAAAAGAACAGGGTGAGAAACACATATCATATAGGAAAGCCACATAATCATGAAAAAATAATTTCATGGTGTCTAAATTATGTCGCATACTTATTTATTCTATAAAAACATAGTTTCATCCAAGGTTACCCATATCCAACTTATATCTAAATCCTTCATGATGGTTCATGATGTTTTTTTTTGAATTTCTAAATCATATCCCCTAGGAGTGTCAAACCGGTAGTGCAACAAGGCCCACTGTCATGTACCAGATTACTTTAAGTTAAGCCTAAAACATCTTGTCAGAATTTTTTCCCCTAGGTATATTTGTGCCAGATACACACCCACTTGTAGTATCTTGAGTGGGATGTATTTATAGGAAACCACTCACTCTATCCTTTTACCAAAATTCCAAAATGTATTTCTAAATGTTAACCCATCTTTATACTTATCCTTAGAGATTCCCCTAGATATATACTTAGAAATAAACCTAGGGATATCACTAAAGTTTTATTATCCTATTTTACAAAGGATGACTAAACCTTTCCTTTAATACCATACATAGTGACCCAAGCTATAAATATATGGATACTATATCATTTTTGATGAATATTTAGTATATTAAAAAAATACAGGCCTAAAGACCATAATAGTTTAGTGTCTTTGGAAACTAGAAAAAAATATTCTATATTGGTAAATGATCTTCAACATCTTACATAAAGATCTACACATTTATTACTTCTATTGAAATACATTCTTTGTAGCCTGGATAAAGGAAACAAAATAAAGGGGTGATCAAAGATGTTCTGAAAGGGTAAATACAGAAAATGCTTAAGCATAACAAGAATAAAATGGTATGGAAATTGAGCATAAAATTTTAAGATCATACCCTACATATATGAGATCATAATAATGATTATAATTTCATAATACGTGAATCATAAGGAAATATTTAACATAATCAATGAAAGAATACTATAGGAATAAAACAGTCAATTTTTGTAATGCACATAATAATAGAAATTCTTTTATCAAGGCTACCTACCAAGACCTTTATAACATTTTAGGCTTGGGCTATGACCCATGAACCTACTGTGGGCTTGGGATAACAATCCATGTACCCTATAACTTTTAGTTTTGGACTACAACCCATGTAACTTCATGTTTTTGGGATTGGGATACAACCCGTGTACCCTCTTCATTTTAGGCTTGGGCTACAACCCATGTACATTTTTTTAGGCTTGGGATACAACCTGTGTACCTTATTTTTTTTGAGATTGGTCTATAACATGTGAACCTTTTTTTGGGTTTGGACCAAATCTTTCATACCTTATTGTTTTTTGGGCTTGGGATACACCCTTTGTACCCTATTTATTTTATTCTTGGTCTACAACCAATGTACCTTCTTTTTTGGGCTTGGGATACAACCCATGTACCCTTTTTCTTTCGGGATTGGTATACAACCCATGTACCTTCTTGTTTTTGGGCTTCGGATAAAACATGTGTACCTTATTTATTCTAGTCTTGGGCCACAACCCATTTACCTTCTTATTTTTGGGCTTGAGTTTCAACCTGTGTACCCTTTGATCTCATATACATCGTATCACTACCCAATGCATTAGAGGGATATATAGGCCCCACCAATATCATAATAAAATAATTCATAGACGTTCCACAAGATAATAAAACATTCATCATTAATGACCCATAGAAATAGATAGATTTTATAATGATCAAATCATAACCCATGAAAAAATGGGTATCATTAACATTTAATCACATCATATCCTATAAAAAGAGATATATTTCACAATGAATTCATAAAAGAATTACCCTTGAAAAGGAGAAGGTTTAAAAACCATAAAACCCATGGAATAGAAATGGGTGTCTTAAGAATCATTCCATCAAAACATAAACCATTCATGAATTAATAATAATGGAACCTTTGGATCATTTCCTAGAAGAGCATGAGCAACATCAATTGATGTTATCTTAGATGTAAAATAACTTACCATGATATTTTGAAATCATTTCTAGAGGAAAAAAATAATTTCTTATTTTAAAATTTTGTTTTAATATATAAAACCTTTGAAAAATAATTTTATTAGAAAATACCTTGAAAAATCATAAATAATAGACAAAATAATTTCGAATTTTTTTTTGAAAACATGGTTTTTTAAATAAAATAGGTTTTTTATCGAAGAGAGAGATACAACAATATTTATCTTAGAAACACTTTTTTAATTATATTAATCAAAAAGGGGTTAAAATAGTGATAATATATCTATATATCCTAAATAAAAATAGGATAATGAAAATCACGAGTGTTTCTGGGATATGGATCATAGTATTCCATCAGAGGAAGCATAAGCACACAAAATCTTGAAAAGCGATGGGATTGTTTTAATAAACTCTTATCACTTGGTATCTTGGGATCATACTCTCCATGTAGTAAAAGGAAAATTAAATGAATCTTAGAATATCATGAAAATTAGGATATTAATAATATATAATGTAATGTGGAATTATATACACCTAAAAATGAATTTAGGTTCATAATAAAACCTGAGTATCAAAGAAGGAAAATTGAGACTAAACTATTTTACTGATTTGGTTACATTCAAAATGTAAACCCCATGAGATAAAGATCATAAAATGGATATGTAAATACCAAAAAAAATTAATTATAATTCACATTTAATACAATAATGGGAAGTACATACACCACAAAAAAAGGAAAGAGTGGCTAACATAGCATGCATATCACGAAAAAAAGTGAGGCAGTATCCCCTTTACTTGTGTCTTAACTATCATCATACTTGTTCAAACCACCTGTATAAAAAATATAAATTTAATATAAATATTTTAAAGAACCATATTTTTATATATATTAAAATATATGATATTTTTTTACCCTATATTACCCGCTTGTTAACCATCCTATGTTAAGGTTTCACTTTGGGAAATATTCAAAAAAAATCATATGTGTCTTAATTTGTTTTATTGTTGGTCCTCACACTTATATCATGGTTACATAATTTAAAAACAGATATAAATATCATTTATATATATATCGTATATTTTTATTATAATAATCTATAGAATATATATGTATTAATTAGAATACACTATTCATGGAGATGGGGGCCGTATGTATGCATGAACCCAATTTCGGTTTAATCATTACGACGAGAGAAAGAAAGTAAAAGTCATATATATATATATATATCTATACAAATATATCTTCATTAAATTTGATTTATTATATCATATATATCATATATATTGACTAAAACCATCCTTAATACAATCCATGAAGTTTATGAATGAATCATATTGCTTTGAGGGGGCGGTAGTCCACATTTCCTCAAATGAAATTATCATATTTACATTAGATGGAAAGCATAGTAGTTTGTTCTATATAAAAATTACAGAATCATAATTACATTATAAATATCATATATATCATATATAAAAATATTTTTTATCATAATGGACACTACGATATGTGGTAATGGAAAAATGAACAATCATCATTTAGTGAGGCAGTAGTTCACCGTACATAGAATGAATATGTTAGTTACCCATTTGATGGAGGTGTGTGTTAGTGTAATTCAAACCATTGTCAAAACAAAATCCTAGTATACTGAGGATATTTTTTTTGTTATACAATCATGGTAAAAAGAATGTTTAGGTGGTGTATAAATAAATCAAAATAAAGTATCTTGTGAGAAGGAATTACCTATTAATCAGGTAACTCCTTTTAGTGTGTGCCAAAAGGATAACTTGGATTTACTTATTCCAAAATAGAGGATAAAAAGAGGAATATAGGAATATTTTGAAGTGTATTGGGCAGGTATTTTATGAACTTAAGTGTTTAGAGATGAGTTAGGAAGTGGGTTAGGTGGTGGCCTTTTATAGGGAAAGAAAATACCTCATATGGAATTTTGAGAAACAAGTTAAGTGTACACATGTTCCTACCAAAATAATGTCATAAAGAACTAACAATAATGAATAATTGATGGTTCATGGACGAAATATGGACAAACAATGGGGTATATACAAGTGTATAGGTCATTTTATCCCTTAATTCTAAGTTTTAGTCCCTAATTAAGCATAATTTGGCCTTAATTGTTCTGATTAATTTTACTCAATTTTAATAATTTTTTTGATAAAAATTTATCTTTGTATTATTAGACTCTAAATATTACACTAATTAATATGGTTTATATCAGATTTTCTAAATTTAGTTCATAGAATAGGAAAATATATTATTAATGTTAATCCCATAGACATGATGAAATAATAGAGTTTTAACATAGAAAGAAGTTCAAAAGTTTGTTAAGATTTTCTTTTCAACATCAAAGTTAAATTGATTATAATGAAGTAAACTGTATTAATAGATATAATATTTATCTAATTTTAACTTATAATTTTTTTAATATCATTTTACACTAATAATTAATTAAAAGAAAAGGAAATGTTTAACTAAAAAGAAATATTTTTCACTATTTATCAAAAAAATGATGTTTCTCAGAAAAATCCCAAAAATCACTATAAGATAATTTTTGAACTATAAATTCAAATATAATGTTTATTTTATCAAATAAAATTTCTAAAAATTTCTAAAATTAATTTTATTATTAACATTTTTTTATTCGAGATAAGTGTATTTTTTAAAACATAAAAGGAATTTACCAAAAATTATATCTTTCATTACCAATATGGTTTATCTATTAAAAAAATATAAATAATGGTTAACAATTAGTTATTAATATTTATATAACTAATATTAAATGTTAGGTTATAATTATCTAATATAAATAATTATAACAATAAAATGATGTTTAGTAGGAAACATCTGTGTTGCGTGTAACGTACCCCAAGTTGGTGTTGTGTGTAGTGAAATCCATGCCAGTATTGTGTGTAGAGAAATCCTAGTTGTTATTGCATGTAGCGCAAGCCAATTAAGTATTGTGTATAGTGAAAGCTAAGTTAGTATTATGTATGAAAGAAATATTTGACATAGTGTTTTTAATATATATATATATATATATATAATATCTATTTCTAGTGCCACATGAAATAAAAAATATCAAAAAATATAACATAAATCAAAAAAAATAATAAATAAAATCTTGGGGTGTTACACTATGCTTGAAGAGGATTACCATAGGGGATTTTTGGTCCAATTCCAGTCAGGGAAATGGTTGGTTTTGTGGTGAATTTTCACATAGGACCAGAGACACAAGGTATAGGAATCACTACGCATCCCATGGTAATGGGAATCAAGACACACCTAGTTTTTGATAAAGGTGGGGGAATACACTTTTTGTTACTCTAGGGATAAAGAAACCCTTGTGAATGCAGGGACAAGGAGGCGAGATTCACATAGTTTTAGGTTTTATTGCTTGAAAATAAATCAAATAGTTCAATTTCATGATGCCTGGACTAAGGGTAATGTTTGTATCAGGGGTATTTCACTGGTATGAAATAGGTAAAACCAGATGTGAAAGGAGCCATGAAGGCTCTCATTCCACAAAAATAACTTGAGGAAAATTTCACATAGTTTAAGTTCTTAAATCCTTGGAACGAGTGATTGTGGAACAAAAAATTAAGGTCAAGATTCATGTATGCGGGGGTATCGCTCCAATGGAATATGTGTCGCATAGAAGATGTAAAACCCAATGTGATTGAAAAAATGGAGGCTAATGTGCCACATTGTCACCTTGAGATGAACTAAACATAGTTTAAGGTCATAATTCTTTGGCCATAAATGGGGCCATGGGTCCAAAGGGTTTCTACTTCTGCTGCTAGGTCTAGGTCTAGGAATCACTATACATCTCATAAGGATGGAAATAAATCCACACATAGTTCTATAATGTGGGGTATTAGGAGACCAATCCTGAAATGGGAAGTCCTCTCTGACAAGGTAATCCCATGTTCATGACATGGATCCAGGCGATGATGTATCATTGTGTGTAAAGGACATTGGTTTTAGTTTATATCATATGATATGAGGCATTTTGATTCAATTTTGGGTAAGGTTTTTTACCATAAAATACTTACCATATGAGAAATCCCAGTTGAATATAGGGTTGGACTTTTTGGATCGTCCCTTACTTATCAAATGACACACCCCTATTTAATATGGGGTAATATCACAGTTTAACAAAGATCACTAAGGACGTAATTAATAGTAGTTTAACATTATATAATGTGAACTATAGGGTACTGAAATAAATTGAGGACATAATGATTGGACCGATTAAAACAAAATTGGATTTACTTCTTGCACACATGAAAATAGTTTATGGTCATGTTTAATAGACCAATTTAAAATAGTTTAAGGTCATGTTTCATACTCCAATTAAAAATTGATTAAGGTCCTGTTTTATGGATCAATTGTAAATATCTCATGTTATTGTTATATGGAAAAATTGAAAATATTCTAAGTACATGTTTCATGGAATAGATGAATATATTTTAACTTCATGTTTCATTGACCATGACTCCTCATGAGAAGTACTGTTTGAGAAACATAGAATTAGTGGGAGGTGTTATATATTCTCTGTCCATGATAAACCAGAGTATAATCCATTATAATAACACTTATGGATGACTTATGTCACTTCCCAATAGGTCTATAACTTTGGTGTATTTTTATTAGGTATCATTATCATTCTTAGATCTAGTACCATGTCATATTGAAGTAAATATATAAGTAAACCATTCTTGTTGAATGTTATCTCTATGCTAGTTTGATGCCTCTCTTGATTGGGTAAGGCCTGAAGAATATTCTCTTCTATGGATTCCTACTCAGGGAAACTTCTATCATTATTTATGGAATTTTATGATCATATATATTTGTTCAGGGTGACAATAACTGAACCTTGTTCGGAAATAAAACCTATGTTCCATACAGTAGAGAGTATGGGGTCACCTGGGTGGAATTCTGATTCATCATCTCAAACACCTATAGGGTGTTAGGGAACATATCTCACTAAATATTTTGGTTTTAGAAAAAAATATTAAATATACTATTATAGAGGGTCTTATTAAGGGCCTTAATCATCACATTTGCCTATGAATATCAACAATAAGTATGGTTGGACCTGTTGTTTTACTTGGAGTACGATTTCATCAGCTCGGAAGACCATAATTGTGTTATGTTGTCTTTGATATTAGTGTGAGGAACTAAAAATAGATAAATGATGTGGGGGACCATGAACTAGATCATTGATCAAGATTTGAATTATTTTAGGGGAACCACTTCACTCCAATTAGATATGAAGCCTTTCGTAGTTAAGATAAACCATCCCTTTTATATTTTCAGGGGTGGGCAAGCTCCCACAATTTCAAGTCGCCATAATGTAAAGGTCCGAGAGTACTTTATGGTGTGGAGATGCTCTAGAAGCTAATGAATTTTTTCTCCATTGATCTAACATGCATGAAACATCCTGAAAATCTCAATGTAATCATGAACCATGGAGGGCCAGAAGTCGCCCAACCTCTATATCTGATTAGAGATATTCAGTCTCTTTTGTTGAGAACCATAGGATTAGGAATATAACTCTTCCATGACATGAGGTATCTTGTATCCCTAGATAAAATATTTGATAATTCCATAAAACCCACACCTTTAAATAGTTTTCTCAGTGTTAGGACCACTATAGAGGGTAAACTACACTGCATGCTAGTGGATTCTCTTACACTCATCTCATTCTAGCTAAAGAATGAAACATTGGAGATAATAGAAAATTGGGGTTTCCAAATAAAGGTAATTAATCAACTATATAGTGGTCTGAGGGTCCTATAATATAAGTACCTATAGTTAGTTTTTTTTACATATTGTGTGTCATCATCTGAAGTGGTGAGGGTGATGACCCACGCTTGTGGCACATTGTGTTGAAATAGTGGGTTCCCTTGACCCAACTATTCAATGCTTTTGATTACCATATCATGTATATATTTATCATTACCTAATGACATATTACTATTATAGTGTATAATTTTTAGCATCCACTATAGAAATGGTAATTTCCAAATATTAAATTTTTTATCGAAAGGATATAGCACATCCCAGAATATAATGAGAACTTATAAATACTATGACATTAATCATAAATATATATTCTATGGTCTTGGTATATCTCACTGATTCGACATAGTAGATGTTTTACTATCAGGTTTTGAGGGCTCATAATCATTGAGACTTCTTCTCAGGAAGTTTCACTTGGTGATCTATAGTAGTGAGATCATGAGAACAGACCTACCAATTGGAACAACACATGTTTCAGGTGTACTTGGAAATTAATATCTATGATCATGTGTAATGGTCTCCTGACATGAGATCATTACAAATGTGTTTCATTTGATTGTGTACTTTAATGCAAGAAGAAAACCATGGAAATGATGTCGTGGTGAGGTAGTCTGTGTTGGGTGCGTCATTGGTGGCATGGAATTGGTTGAATATTCAATAAAGGATTTGTTGCTTCTAGGTTATAAAAGTAATATATCTTAGGACATGTTGATAATGATGGTATTACCTTTATAAGACCACGCCCATGGAAGTCGAGGGAAAATTTGTCCAGTTAAATCAACAAAAAATAAAGCATGAAAAGGGTGATTACACGAGAGTGCGTCCTTATTTATAAGATATTAAAAAGAAAGAGATTATTTTACCTAGTGCATGTTTGTAAGTTGGTTGTCACTGTTATGAAAATCCTTATCTCTTTAGGGGAAAGATGGGTTGCTAGATCCCACTCTTGGTTTGTGAATACTATTCAATGCTCTTGAGATAAGGGCCTAGAGGTCACACACAATAGCATATTCAAGAATCTTCCCTATTCAGTTGAATAGGAGTTTTGGATATGGTGGGACCCACCATTGGGGTCTGAGATTATTCCATGAAAAAATGATCACCAATGCAATAAATAAATTCATCTTATTTGAGTTTAGAATAATGATCAATGAATTTATTTATTAAATGTATTTACGAGGTTTAATTAAATACATGAAAAATATTAATTGATGAATATTAAACTATTCAAGGTTCAATTCATATTTTTGGTAATGACGAGTCATGTTTTGGACTCAATTATGATCACATAATATATTTTAATATATTACAAGTGATTGATAATAATATATATTACTCGAATTAGTAGTCATAAAATTTCATTGATAGTGCAATGATTATTTTGGGGTCGGGTTTGAAATTATGGGTAATTACATGAAACTATAAATAAAAGATGATAAAATATTTCCTTATAATATTCTTTATAATTCTCCCTCCTATCCTCTCTCCCATGATTTAGAGAGAGAGGCACTAGATCCAAGGAGTTTGGATCGACCACTCTCTCAGGCATCGCTAGCAAAGTAAAGTGGTGATCGTTGGAGCATCGAAGACAACATCGCAATTCCATGCAAGCACCTGGATTTTTATGAATGATGCTCCCACAGATTCCTTGATGCATGTGTGGATGATCCAGAGGAATTTAAATTTGGATTATTTGAGCAGAGACCGCCAATGACGAGCAGAAATCGTGTTAAACTTTAGATTTAAACCATATATTTATGGTTTATTTTGGTGCTTAGAACCCTTCACGCAAGATCCTCAGCATACTGGGCAATTCTGCACTAACGTCGAAACGTTTACGTCGATCATCAGTGGAAGAAATTAAAAAACCCACCTGTTTGGAGCTTCCGCTACACGCCTAGTTCCAACAAGTGGTATCAGAGGAAGCGAGTTGATTTTAAGACAAATAAATTAAATTTTTATTGAAACTTATAGAGGACGTCCTTTCGGTTCCAACGCTGCAGACTATATCTTATTCCGATATAGGATGGCCAATCTATGGCTGTCTGAAGTTTTAAATCGGAGGAGTTCATCATCCTCAGTGGAATTCCAGTCACCATAATAGTGTTTTCCGAGACCATTTATTTACTCATGAGGATTGTTAATAATTATTTTTATAATAATTATATTATAATAATAATAATATTTTTATAATCATATTTTAATATTATAATATCATTATGATTTTCCAAAAGCTATATAAGTTTTTAGAAAAAAATTAAAAGGAGAGATGACCCACCTTTATGGGTCAAGTTTATCATAAAACATTTAAGTTAGGGTTGCAAGACACGAAAAGACTGTACTTAAATATAAAAACAATGATGGGGAGACCTTTAAAAAAGGTCTCCAGTTAAGCCACTTTTTACAAAAAGGGGGGTAGAACTCAGGTCACACCAAAAAAAAGTTTTGTTGGGGTCGAGCAGCCCCCCGTCTCCCAAACGCAGCGGCCCCAGAGGTCGCCTCCTCCTTTCCCGCTCAAGGTGAACATCACCAAGTCAGAATCATCCCACACCTGGCGCACAAACCTATCGTCGACTGCCACCTTCCACAATCAGTAGGTACCACCAAGCCTTGGCCCACCACTCCTCCTACCGCAGGAGCCTGCGTAGCCTCCCTATACAATGCAGGAGGACTTCCTACAGTGGCATCTCCACCTTCGACCAATGATGGTCATCTCCCTGCACCACCCTAGGCGCTCACAACCTGGATGGAATCCCCTAGCCACCTACGCTCTAGCGCAGCCTCCCCAACACCCTAGGCTGCCCCCTGCATCAACGAGCTTCTCTGCCACACATGATGTGTTCCACCCTGTAGTGGATCCCTATAGCCTGTGGTCCCACCTCCTAGTTCATATCCCTAGAAAAATCTTCCATCCAAAACATCTTGCACCAGGAGGTGTCTGCCTTTGACCTCACCTAAGGTGATTCCCCACCAGCTAGACCTGCTTCCTCAGGACAAGCACACCACTAGTCACCCTCCATCACCTTCGTTCTCGAACACTCATGTGCGCGACATCAATCGCCCCAGGTTCTCTCCATCATGGCCACCCCAGCTGATCCTGGCTAGCTCACATCTCCACGAACATTCCCCGTTCTGGATATTGCTCAATCCTCTTAGCGGACAAGAAACTCACTCTGCTCTAAAATTATTCCATGCAGGTCATCCTAGCCCAGAACAGGATTGGGTAGACTGGTCCGGCCTTGAACATCCCTGCACAGGGTCTTTACCGCCTGGATTGGGCTTGTGAAGGTTTTCCCCGACATGCACAGGCGCTGCCCAATGTTTTATTGTCCTGTGTGATTTTATTTAATCAAAAAATAATTAAAATAATTAATTTTATTTTATTTGAGAATTAAAGTGATTAAATAGTAACTTTTTTTTATTAAAATTTGATGCGGAGTAATTAATTTAATTTGGTGATTAATTAAGTTAATTAAGTTAATTTAATTTTTAATTTTAAAATTAAATTAATTAATTAATTGAATTTTCAATTTTAAAATTAAATTAATTAAACAGAACCAAACGACAACATTTATTGATTTAAAATTAGACCGAAAATTTAATTCAATAAATAATGCACCAATAATTAATTTTTAATGCAACTATAATTTTTATTCTTAATTTCTTTAATATACATGTGTTAAAGGCATATGCTGATCATGAACTAGACACTGGACAATGCATGTCTAGTAATTGATTGTGTATTTATTTTATTTATTTAATTATTTCAGGATAGTTTGTAATAATTAGATTATTTAAATTAAATATGATCTATAAGTCGTATCAAGTGTCATTATATGTATAAGGGTCTATGCGCCCATTCTTAGAGTTGTATTTTATACCCTAATACCCTCTTGCCTACGTGCGTGGAAAATTGTATAACGATGAGACGAGGTATGTTGCACTTTTCACCAAGTGATGGAAACACACTAGACAAGAGTTGGATGCATTGGGTGAGCAGACATTTCTATTCAAGTTGCAAGCCATGCGACTAAAGGTATTGTCCCTACGGTATTAGTTGGTCCATTATTCACTCAATGGATCAACCATTAGTACCAGATCATGATTAGGGAATCATTTTTTTCATGTTTTATTATTTTTCTACAGGTGTAGTTTATTGCGTGATCACTTAGTATAATAATATATAAACATGAAAGATAAAATGAACATGTGACACAATGAAATTTCTATTTCTTTCATGACCAGATGTGAGTGAAATCACATAGTATATGGTTATAATAAAAGTAAAAAAATTATTTCATTCATCACATTAAAAATAATAAAACACTCAAAGATATAGAAAGTCATAACTGCCTTCCGTCAATCAAATTTGGACAAGAATAGTTGTTTGAGTTTCCGGTCATGCCATAGCTAAGGGTGCCTCTTACTACTGGGGAGTCCTTATAAGAGTGATAGATCGAATTAACTAAAATTGTAGCAAAGAAATATCCGTAAATACCTTTTTGTAATTTTACAGGAAATTGTTGCGTAAATCAAGTTCTAATTTTAGGAAGTTAGGACTTCACTCAATAGATCAAGGAAAAACAAGTTAAAGTGGTTTGCCAACCAAAGGCCTACCTCGAACCCTCTAAGTATTTGTGTAGCCATAGCTTGTAGACTATGAGGGGTCATTCCAGGATCCATTCTACTAGAATAATCAAGTGACAAAGTATTCATATTCTAGCACAGAGGGTTCCTATAATCCGATAAAATAGTGGGATATATTAAATGATTTAAATAATTAATCAAATGTCTAAACTGGTAATCCAGAAAAAGGCACTAATCTTCTAATGTTTACTTCTGTAAAAAATATAAAGTTAAACCAGAAGTTTAAAAACTGTGATAATATATTGGAAAAACTAAATGTCCACACTGACACGAGTATCAATGAATAATATAGGTGTGTGCGCAGAGTACTATGATATAGGAAACTCATGGTTCCAGTGTCCCCAACACTGTTAAACTACCTCAAGATGCGGGGGTTAAACTGCTTACAAGAGACTAATGTACAAAGCATATGATGGTTATGTCATTATTCTTTCATCAACTTTTGGTGTCAATTATGGTCGCTACACCAGGACATGGATGATATAACATGAAGTCTCATCGCTGAGATTTTTTCAAGGATAAAGCAAAGAAATGATGTGAATAAGGTGATGGTTACACCAGAATGTGTAAATTGAAAGATTGATTGTGATCTTTAAATGGATCCCTTTCTCATGTCATTTTCACCACATTACCCAAATCTTGTTTTAAGTTACAAAATGAACATTTTTTCAGTAAATTCTCCATTACAAATTTAGGTATGGATTTCCAAGATAATAATAATATCAAAGATAATTTTTTCTTTAATTCTTAATGAGAATAAATTGAATACAATGAGAAAAGTCTAATAGGAAAGTAATGGAAATTGAACAATTACAATTCCCTTCAATTATTGTGGTATTAATAAAGGTTATTTGCATTCTATAATATAAAATAATACAATTGATGTTTAAAGGAAATAAACTGGTTTAAAGGAGCATGTTTTTGCTTCTACATTAGGCATATACATCAATGTAATGATTCCTTTTACTACTTGGGTATTTAATACTATATATTTTTTACATATGTGTAGTTAAATACAGTAACCAAATAATTATAGAAACCTTACTAGAATTCATGTGTATTCTCCAAGTGGCTGTGAAAGGATGAAACCTAGGCTAGTGGTGAGAAGTACACGACTTCTTAAATTTCTATGTGAATGATTCATGTTGAACTATTATCGAGTATAACCAAAAACATTAATCTCATGCTTCCCTTGATGAAAGGATTCATTCTTTCTAGTTATGGAATGAATGTTGTTTTTGGTAAACTCAATCACTAGTTCAGTAATACCTGGATCATAGGTAATTAGTGATGAATATAATTGTTCGACTAATACCCATTTGTGACAACATAATTCTTTTTCAATTAATACTAAAAGTGGACTTCATGAATATACCAAGTATGGTATTTAGGCTTGGCATAGCTAAATACTTTTGGTATTATCGATGTCTTTATTTAGGACAAAATACCCTTTATGAATAAACGTATGTCACAAATCTTTTTGAAATAGTTCAAAAAGTAAACATGAACTATTCCAAGTATAAGCTATAGATATATATACTTCATAAGATTCCTGTAAGTAATTAAGGAATAATAAAGTGAATTATATGCATGTTTCATATATATGTGTTGATTTCAGATGGGATACCAAAGAATAACTTGACCAAACATTCATCAATCATGATAATGTTGTGTAGAGTAATTTATTGACATCACGACATTGATGTTAATGAGAAGGATTGATGATGAAGTATTACAAATCAATATTGATCAAAAAACGTGTAGTGTGGAGAAATTCTTAAATGTACATGTCATACCTAAAATTTATTATGTAATTAGTATCAATGTTACAACTTACATAAACTTCCAATATATTTCATGAAATTCATTGCAAATAATGGCGATATACCACAACTATATGCCAACTATAATGAAAAATGGATATCATACGAGTTGTAGAGTGATATAAATCCATTATGTCATTAGGATATCTATTTGGATGCAAATAGTTTGTTTGGATAGAAACAAATATTCATCAATATAAACACATTGTGCATCTAAGGTACTTATCCTAACGATTTCATAGGATATTACATAAATCTCTAAGATATAAATTTATAGTCAAGTGATATACTACAATCTATAAGAGGGTTCATATCTCTATTATAATTAGTGGGAACTATATTGGCATGTGTTTAGTCAATGCTCAAGATGCACACATATTTTGAATAGGAACTAGTTCCACAAGCACATGTGGAACAAAGTATGTTCCAGAGACACAAACTACGTAGGGAGGATAAAACCATAGTGATGGTTTTTATATTCCCCACGGACGGTGATCTATTTTTTAATGTAAATAATATTTCCTACAAGTAATAAGTGTATGGAAATTAGCTAAAATTGATAAGACTAAGTAAAATTCAACTAATGGATTCCACGTATAAAAGTGAAAATGGTGATTATTATTATGAATATTGTGGTGGGTATTCAAGTGACTTGATACATGGATGGTAAAAGCATTATACCATTAAGGATCGATTGGTTTAACCAAGTCATTATGCCTAAATCCATTATAATTTTACATATCATAGGTAATATATATGATCAAGTTATTTAACATTGGATTTCATGACCACCAATCGTGGATGGTGTCTATACGACGCAACCAGAAAGGGATGGTCACTTCATAGAATGGTAATAAAGGTTCCAATTTACTGAAATATAGTTTAGGATTAAAGTAAGAAATGTGATCATAGAATATAAATTTTCAAAAACATATTGCCATGTGACTATGAGAAGTTAGTGTGAGCATCAATGTTTTACAAGAACATTATGTTGGGAAACATTCGAAAGACAGGTGTTGGTCTTACAGTTAGTTAATAATAAAATTAAATTTATTCTCCAATGATTGACTTAAAGTAGAAAAAAAATTTCTAGGGAACATGATCTACTGAGGTAGATCTATAGGTTCCTTGGTCCTAGTCCATCGAACATATAGTGACATTGTATTGGAAAATACCAAATGGAACAATTCAAGAGATGAATTATTGCCTATTTCACAGGGAATAGTCTCTTCAGGTTGGCATGTTCGGGACATGGGAAGATATAAACATGGTGAGATAAATCTATATGTTGAAGTGATGGATCAATAAATAATTTCATAATATGTACAAAAAATTGGTATCCCGAATACATAATTTATAGTAGGAAAATATCAGTTATTTCCAAGATCACTGTAAGGGAAGCAGTCAGAACTATCTAATTGAACTTTGGAAAGTACAAAATATAAGTACCTAGTAAATGGAGAAGTAGGATACTAGTTTTCAGAGACACAAACTAGTATTTATATATCAATGTGATCTAATATCGTAGTTAGGCTAAAGACGATGAGTGAGTCCAGCTCATATAAACTAGTGGTTACTATACCTACAAATACTGAGTACGTTGCAGCTTATTAGGTAGCTAAGAAGCAGTTATTAAATGAAATGATTTGTTCCAGTTCTTATAATCGCACCTGGTAAGAAAAGTATTATCATAATGTAAATTATGATATTCATACTAGACAAGATTTCACGTTATGACATTATAAAAATGGATATTCTTGGGATACCATCTCTTGAGAAGTTTTTCTCAGAGAGATGAGGTCATTATAGCAGAATATCCACCCAGCAGAACTGTGGCAGACCTATATGCTAAGGAAATTACTTAGCAGAAACACGATTAAAGTCATGTGAGTAGCTAACTAGTTTGGTTATCAAGTTGACTCTTGTACAAGTGGGAGTGTTGAAATAGTGGGTGCCCTATACATAACTATTCAGTGCTTTTGATTACCATATCATGTATAAAATTACTTATACATGATGTCATATTACCATTATAGAGTATAATTTTATGTGTCCCCTATTGAAATGGTAATTCCCAAAGATTAATTATTGTATCGAAAGCATATAGAAGATCCAAAGATATAATGATAACCTCTAGATACTGTTACATTAATCTTAAATATATGTAATATGGTCTAGATACATCTCACTGATTAGACACAATATATATTTGACTATCAGGTGTTGTGGTCTCTTAAGCATTGAGACTTCTTCTCATGAATTTTTCACTATGTGATCTCTATTAGTGAGATCATGAGAACTGACCTGGCAATATGAACACCACATGTTTTAGATGTAATTGGATGTTCCTATCTACGATCATGTGTAATGGTCTCCTAACTTGAGATCATTACCAATGTATGTCATTTGATTTCATACTTTGATACAAGATGAAAACCAAAGAAATGAATTCGCGGTGAGGTAGTTTGTTTTGGGTGCGTTATTGGTGTCATGGAATTTGTTGAATTGTCAAGAAAGGATTTGTTGATCCCGTGTTATGGAAGTAATATATCTCAGGCCATGTGGATAAGTATGGTAGTACCTTTATAAGACCACGACCATGTTATTTGAGGTTAAATCCATCCAATTAAATAAACAAACACTAAATCATGAAAAGGGAAATGACCCCAGAGTTCATCCAGCTTTATGAGATATTACAGAAAAAGATAATATATTACATAGTGAGTGTTTGTAGGTTGGTAGTCATGGTTGTAACACTAACTATCTCTTTAGGGGCCATGATGGGTTTCCAGATCTCCCTCTTTATCTGTGAATAATATTCACTACTGTCGAGATAAGGTCCTAGAGGGTCACACACAATAAAGTATTCAAGAATCTTCCATATTCAGTTGAATAGGAGTTTTGGACATGGTGGTCCCCACCACTGGGTTCCGGGATTTTTTAAAGGAATAAAAATCACCAAAACTATAAATAAATTCTTATTATTTGAGTTTAGAATAAAGGGAATTGAATTTATTTATTAAATTTATTTACGAATTTTAAGTTAATACATGAAAAATATTAAATTATTCTGGGTTCAATTAATATTGATGGGAACAATGAGTCATGTTTTGGACTAAATTATTACCATGTAATATATTTTAATATATTAAAAGTGAGTAATAATAATATTTATGACTCAGATAGTAGTCTAGAAATGTCATTGATAGTGTTTCAATTATTTGGGGGCCAATTTGGAATTTATTGGTAATTACATGACGCTATAAATATAAGAGGAGAGGAGATTTCCATATACTCATCATGGGAATTATATATCATCTCTTATCTCCCATGATCAAGAGAGAGAGTCTATAGATCCAAGGATTTTGGATCGAACACTCTCTTAGGCATCGCTAGCGAAGTGATGCGGTGATTGTTGGAGCATCGAATGCATTGTTGTAATTCCATACTATCACATCGATTACGATGAACGGTGCTCCTCCGGATTCCATTTAGAATTATTTGATGATCTAGAAGAATTAGACTAAGGATTGATCAATCAGTGATCTCCAATGAAGAGAAGACATCGTCCGAGTCTTTGAATTTAAACCAGGTATTTTACAGTTTATGTTTTCACTTAAAAACCTTCACGCGAGATCATCAACTTTGACCAGGTTGTTCTTTACTGACGTCGACAAGTTTACAATGATCGTAGGTGGAAATTGTTTTAAAAACCCACCTATTTGGGCTTTCATTGTACACCTTGTTCCAAAAAATTAATGAATAAATCATCCTGATTAGGATCTAAAAGTGACATGACTAATCTTTCCAAGGCATAATTCTAACTATTATACAATTGAGGGATGTGAGTCACCTTCATATAGGAAGGGAACTGGTCCATTAACTGATGGGTTCACTCTAGTAGGGGCATAAGACCTTGCTTTCTAACAACGCAAGCATGCTTTATCTGTTTGATGAATAGTTTATAGTATCCCTTCATGTGTAGAAGTGGGAAATCAATATAGAGGGATAGATCAAGACTAGTGATAAGGGAATGATAATCTACCAGGTTGTTGGTGATGCATTTTAAAAATTTAAACAATTATGTTAAGATGACTTGTTCAGGGGTGATGAAGATGATACCCAAGCCTACCATGTTGAGCTTATGGTTATTGATCCTTCTACCAACTAGTATCTAGGAGGAACCACGAAAATCATTCTACCAAGATGGTACAACCTGATCTAAAAATAGGATAGAATCATCTGATTAATTGAAATCTTGGAGAAGTTCAATAGGGGCCTGATGGGAAGCCATAAAATCCACCAGTGTCTTGAATTTGATGACATTATGCTGCACAAACATGATGTTGAACCTTTTTAGTATCACTAATAATCATTCCTATAATCTTGTCGGATTATGAATATTTAGAATGTACTTTAGTGAGTCTACTCAGGACACCATGTGTATCTTAGGATGATACAGATAATGTTGCGTCTTCATTACAACAAAAATCAGTGGGAGGAAATCCTTGTCGACAGGGGAGTATCTAGTCTCTATGTCGAAGAGTATGAAACAGAGATAATATATTATTTTTATTTAACCTTATTTTTCTTATGGGATAGATATTAACCAAGGGAAAATTTTAGTGTTGTCACATAGATGACCAAAGTCTCCCCTGAGACAACTGAAATTAGACCCTGTGGTTGTAGCAGATAATTCTTGGTTTTCTCAATGATAGTTTGACATTCCTTATCAAACTAGTAAATAGTTCCTTTCATCATGACCCTGGAGAAGGGATTACACATTCTATCCAGATTCATGATATATTTGTGTATGTAGGATATGTGGCCTTGGATGACTTCGAATTTCTATAGATTTCTCAAGGGAGGCAGTTGGATGATGAACATGATCTTTTTTGAGTCAATCAAATTGAATTTGTATCTTATGATGAAGTTGAGAAACATCCCAGAGGAAAACTCTAATTTTAACTTTAAGTTGTTCAACATTAATTTCTAGGAATGGGGGAGAAAAAAACATTAACAAGATCCTTAATATTGTCTTGGAGGTGGTGGGATTCAACCACCAAGACATCAACATAGAATTCGATGAACATTCTAAGAATTTCCTAGAAGATGTGGTTAATGGTTCACTAATAAGTGGATCCTTCCTTCTTCAAGGAAAAGGTCATCACCTAATAGAAGAAGATCCCTTGGGGTACCTTAAATGTTCAATAATAGTCAACCTCATAGACCATCTGGATCTGATTGTTCTCAAAGTGTCCATCCAGGAAGAGGGTTGTTGTAATCATAATGTAGTGTAGATCAATAAATCTATCATGGGAAGGGGAAATAATCCTTTAGACAATAGAGGTTGAGGTCTCAGATGTCTATATAAACTTTGATATTCCCTTTCCACTTCCTGAGTTGGAAAACATTGGCTATCTACCTAGGGTACTGGAATTCCATGATGATGTTAGATTTTATAAGATTGTCAACTTCAGCCTTGACCATAATACTGTGAGGATGTTAAATATTTCTAGGTGGTTTCTTGAATTTGTTATGACTCATTGGGAGTCCAAGATAAGAAATTAAAACTTAAGGTCCCTACCATGTCATGTCCTCAAAGCTCCAAGAAAACACATCACAGTGCAGTTTCAGGAAGGCTACATACTGGTGCTGTTAAAATGAACCTCTCTTTTATTACATATATTTTTTATAAAACTTATAACATTATATAAATAGAGGTCCAAAGACCATATTTGTGTAGTTCCTTTGGAAACATGGAAACATATAAATTGGAACAATAGTGAACTACATTTTCTCCCACTAGATTATACATGACTAAAACCCTTCTTAGACACATCATACTTAATACAAATATTCATAACTTGAGAAAGGAAACATTAAAAGTGGTGATCTCATGTGCTCAATAAGGATATAAAAGGGATACATATAAGCATAAACATGGGCATAGGGGTATGATATGGTGATCATAACATTATAAGATCATACCCTACATATCATAAGATCATAAACATGAATCATGGAATAAATCTCAAAATTTCATAAGACATGAATCATAAGGAAATAAATAATATAATATATGAAATCATAACATAGGAATAAGACATGGAATTGGGATATAAACATAACCATATAAAAAGCATATTTCAAGGATTCCTACCAAAACCTTCATAAACTGTTAGGCTTGGGATAATCACCCATGTACCAATTTTATGATTTGGATTCCATTCCATGTAACCGCTCATTTTTGGACTGAGATGACCACTCATGCACCCTCTTGTTTTGGGCTTGGTATACTCTTCTGTGTACCCTCTTGTTTCAGGATTGGTATTCCCCCTGTTTACCCTGTTGTTTAGGGCTTGTAATGCCCCCACATATACCCTTTAAACTCATAAGAATTTTATCATTACCCAATTTATTGGAGGGAAATATATGTCCCACCCATCACATAATAAAATCATACATAAATGTACCACAAGATAATAAAACATCCACATATCATGACCCATAAAAATAAATGGGTTTCATAAAAATCATATCATAATGCATGAAATGAAATGGGTATTATAAAAATTTAAACATATCATATCCTATAAAAATATATAGGTTTCATAATCATTTGATCATAGATTAACTTGTGAAAGGAATCAGGTTTCATAAGCATTTATCAGGGTATAACTCATTTAATAGAAACAGGTTTCGTAAACATATAACCCATAGAAGAGGAACATGTTTGAAAAATATATAACCCCTGAAAAAGAAATGGGTTTCATAAAAATATAACTTTTGAAAGAGAAAAGGGTTTTAATCAATGTCATTCAACGAAAACATAAACCTTTCTGAGAAAAAATATGAATTTATCCTTTGGATAATGTCTCCTAAAATCATGAGTAACATTAATGGTTGTCGTTTTAGATGGAAAATAATTTTGAGATATCCTTTAAAAAATTTATTAAGGAAAATATCATTTCTTACATGAAAATGGATTTAATGAAACTTTTTTAAAACCATTTGACTTGAAAATACTTTGAAAAATTACAAAAAGGCCTGAAATTACTTTTGGAAAACATTTTTCCTTATGATATTATAAAAGTAGCTTAAAATAATTTTGAAATAAATTTTACATGAATATCATAAAAGAAGTTTGAAATTTTTTAAAACCATATACCTTAAAAATACAATGAAAACATAAAAAAGAATCTTTGAGATCATTAAAATCCTATTATTTGGAAACAACCTTTTTGGAAAACATAAAAAAGATGTTTTAAAATCATTTGAAACATTATTTTAATCATAAAACATTTGTGAAAATATTTTTTTTTGAAAATTAAATTAATTTTTTTAATAATATTAAGAAAAAATTCTCTTTTAAATTAAAATTACTTTTGTAATCTAGTAAAGGAAGCTTCATGGGAATTCCAATCATGACAGTAGGTAAATGCATACCTGCCAAACATTCCTTTTACACTGTAAAAAGATTAATAAAGTGCCTCAACTAGAAAAAGAAAAAAAGGTTAATTTTCAGTTTAAAAAATAGGTAAAACATAATTAAAATATGATAGGGTAATAATATAATTTTTTTTAAATTCATTTAGAAAACACGGTTTTGAAGAAACACATATTTCTGACCAAAGAGAGACGTAAAGTCATACTTTCATAAAAACACATTCTTGATAATATTATGTACCAAAGAGTGAAAAAATGGTACCATTACTTGGATATAACATTAATAAATAAAGTTTAAAAAACTCATTAGATTTATTGATATATGGATCAAGATATTTCATCAATGGGATCATAATCATAAAGAATCTTAATAAACAATGAGATTATATCTATAAAACATTACCAATTTAGTAACATTGAATCATAAAAAATGGAAAGATTAATATTACATGAAACTTAACATAGCATAATAAGAAGGATATTAATGATATATAATTTTAAATTCATTATATATGACTCATATAAAAATATTGGAGCCTAACATGGAATGTGTCTCAAAGAAGGAAAATTAGGGCAAAATTACTTTACCCATTTGGTAACTTTGGAAACATAATCCCCATGAAAGGAAGATCATATAATGGATATTTAAATAAAATTAAATTTATTTATATGAATCATAAAATAAATCCATGGGAATTATACACACCACACCAAAAAAATTAATGGTGAATAAGGAATCAATCTCATGAAAATAAAAAGTGAGATGAAATTGTCTTACCTTTAATCTTGAATCTTGTTATACTTGTTCAAACTTCCTATAAAATGATTATAATTTTATTATAAATATATAATGAAACCATATTAGTATATATAATACCATATAGGGTATTATTATAACATGATACTGCCCACTAATAACAATTCTATGTTAATGTTTCACTTCAGGTTACATCAACTTTGTTCCTCATACATGTTTACACTCATTATTCATGTTAATATTACTTAGATCAAGATATAATTAATTAAATAATGTAAAAAATTATATAAATATCATATAAATTCTATATATATTTATTTATAAAATTCTATAAAATATTTAAAGATTAAATGGAATACATTATTCATGGAGACGGTTGGTCGTACGTACGCATGAACACTTTTTCCATTTTTTTGTCATATTGAAGGAATGTATATAGATTAAATATATTTATATATGTATATAATATAACTAAATTAGAATTATTATTTTATTTGTATCATATATTTTCAATAAATCCTAACTTAATAGAGTTTATATAAAGTGTGAACGAATTGTATCTCTTTGAGGAGGCCATAGTCCATATGTCTAGAAATGATGTTAACATATTTACAAAAAAAATAAAAGTATAAAGTTATGTGTTATAAAATAATTAAAGAAGAATAAAAACAATATGAATACAATATATAATATATCTAAATATATTTTCCAGAATATTTCCCACCATGAGAGATGATAAAGGAAGAATGAACAATCGTTGTTTCTTGAGGCGAGAGTTCGTCGTACACGTAAAAGAAAAGTTTGTTACCAATTATATAGAAGTATATATAAGTTTAAGTTGAATAATTAGTTTAAAAACATATTAATATATTTAATATACTATTTTTTATATAAATATAGAATAATTAGAGTTTATGTGTTGGAAAAAGAGAATTAAAAAGGATCTTGAGGAGGGATGCTACCTCTTCTTTGGGTAACTCCTTTTGGTTTGAACCAAAAGGATTACTTGGATGGATTTATTATCAATTTTGGATTCAAGTAGGAAGGAATGGTTTTTGGTAGGATATTTGAGAATATATTGGCTGATACTATTTGGTTTGAGAGGTGTGAAGATGTGGGAGGATAGGAGGCCTTTTATAGTTGAGGAGGAGAGGCACTCTTGTAAATTTTAGGAAAAGGAATTCCACACATGTTTTTCACTTGTCAAGTGAATACAATAATGAAAAAAAATTAATAAATTGGGGGGATTGGGTCTATATATCTCCATAAAATATCTCTTTCACATGTGTCTAGGTCATTTGGTCCCTTAAGATTAAGGTTTAGTCCATTATTAAGCTTAATTTAACATTTAATCGTTGTAATTAATTTTAATTACTTTCACTAATAATTTTGGTAAAAAACTAATTTGAATTTATTAGTAATTATAAATCATGAATATTCCAAATATTTAATCAATTTATCCAAATTTCAATCATTTAATTCGAATAAATAAATCTAAATTTAATCCTACAGACGAGACGCCAATGAGGGGTTTTAAAGTAAAACCCTTCAAAATGTTACTATGTTTTTATTTTTAATTTCAAGTGAAATTGATTAAAATAACCATAATTGAATTAATTAATAAAATAATTGATCTAATAAAACTTTAAAAACAATTTAAAATATAATTTATCCTTAAAAATAAATTACATGAAAAAGAATTTTTGGATTAAAATTTAGTATTTTTCACTATGCGTCAATGAATGAAACTTCCAGAAAAAAAATCCTAACCAAATTTTTATGTTTCAATTTCAGATATTAATTTTATTTTTAAATATTAAATTTATAATAGTTCCAAATTTTATATTTAAGATAGGATCTCCATTTAAAATCCCTAAAACTCTTTTTATAAAAATATATGGTTTTATGTGTCATATACGATCTGTCCTTATATTATACATATAAAATACATTTGATGAATATAGAAAATATTTTATTGAATATAAAACATATAAATTTAATTAATATCATTCACTAATAGAAATTAATTTAACTTATTAAGAAAAATCACCTTTTTCACATAAAAATAGTCTTTTTAAAAATCATTACATTTATATTGATTTGGTTTCTATATTCATTTATAATTACTAGATTACCAATGAATTAAACTAATATTTTCATAAGTTACATAATAATATAATCATAAATTTAATGACTACATTATATCTTCTTAAATAATAATATTTTAATAATATATTAATTTTTGGTAATACTCGGTCTTGTGTGTTACACAAGCAATCAATGAAAGTTATTCCTGCATATAATGTATTATAAACTCAGTTTTCCATGTAAATAATGACAAAATTTATGTTTCATGTAGTGAAGTATTTACATGGTGTTTCATATAACTCAATCTAGACATAGTTATTTAATATAAAATAAACAATTTTCAGTTTTGTATTGAATGAAAAATATCAAAAAGATTAAATTAATTAGAAAAATAATAATTTTAAAAATATTAGGGTGTTACAACTAGTCTTTTAGAGGCATTGATTCACTAATCTATGTTGGCATCATATCTTCTGTGGTGCCAAGCTTCACCTAGGTTATCTCATCGATGGTAGTGGAGACACACTATTCAAATACAGTATGGGAATCCTCCAAATCGTCATTATTATATGATACATGAGAATCTGTTTGAGGAGCTTTTCTTCTAATCGATTCAGCTCAGTGGAAGAACTAGTGTATGCTTCATAAGACACAAAATCATTAGTGAGGGGTTCCTTATCTTCTAAGACTATGTAAAAGTATGTCGTCAAACGGATTTTATCTAGTCTTTGTCCACAGGGTCCACTTTTGATGTTAAAGTATTAGTGATAGGTCACTCTTTTCTGATTCTTCCGTAGTTTTCAGAACATGTGGGAATGACATGAATTGGTGGAAATGGGGAGAAATTCTTAGTTTTTAATAGGATTAGTGGATTCTTTTATTATTTGGGATTTTCCATTGTAGGATTATGAGGTAATCAGATGGTGCTCCTTTTTCTTGGAGTCACCAAAACAATTTTTCATTGAGGTAACAAAGAAACCTCTGAGGTCCAACATCATGGTTTTTAACCGATGAATTAAGAAAATGAATATGTCATTAAAAACTTCCCATGGATTTACTGTTATGGATTTTAGATAATTTTTATCCTTAATTCACTCAACCCCACCTATCTAAATCTTATTACCTTCCCTTTTTTAACAACTGAAATTAAGATAGAAGGCCTCACTAGAGTCAAATAGGGACACGTCACACTAAAGCAGTCCAAGTAGACAATTGAGTGAGTATTTGAGGCATTGGTTATACTAGTATGGGACCACCACATTCAAATTAAGCTAGGTCATACCTAGTAGCACGTTTTAGGAAGTATCGTTTGATAATACCATAAATTTAGTTCTTGATAACATTCCTCCAAAATGGGACTTCCTTAGAACCTTGCCACATATTTTATTCTCTCTCTTATCATAATCCTGAATATTTAGATTTTAGGGAGTAAAATATTCTTCAGTTAGACCCATATTATGATGTTTATAGGTTGGGATGACATTTTTCCAATAGTTAGTATCTTCTAGGGATTTCAAGATATCCACCCCCATTGAATTTATTAGTGAATTACAATAGACATATGTGTCCCTACATGATGAATCCCTTATCTTCCTGCAATGTGATAATGGACTAACATTCCTCTTTCTCAACTTCTTCTATATAGTAGGCCTTATCCTGAATGGCCTCAAGGTCTAATTTTTTATTGATTTTTGACAACCCCCATTCAAGGGATGAGGGAGAACCCTTACACGGCCCGTAGGCTTAGAGATTACATGACCCATAGGTCTTAGAAAAAATATCATGACTATAACTACATGGAACTACTCCTCATCAGCATCTACATCGTGACATCATCTATCAACCTTTGCACGGCTATTTGGCTAGGATTCACATGCATGCATTGGCTAGTCCCAATGAAAACACCATACCCTATATTTATTCCACATCTATTAGCTTCTGCTCTGCTGAATATGCCTACTCTGAATCCTCATCTGAAGTCTGCTACATATAGAGTCTTCTTGGTCCTTTAAGCACAATTTTAGGTGGCCCCAAATCCTTGAGGTGGCCTGAAATCCTTGAGGTGGCCCAAAGATCTTGAGGAGGCCCAAAGGCCTTGAGGTGGGATGAAATCCTTACTTGACCAAAGGCCTTGGGTGGCCCGAAGGCCTTAAAGGAATTGAAGACCATAATAGTGGCCCAAAATCCCAAATGGATGAATTGTTCTAGCTACTACAGTACCTGCCACATTATTGCTACAGTACTGCTATAGTACTCAAAAATATGTCTCCGCTTGTTTTTAAACTCGAGTCTCTTGGATGCACATGCCGAGTCCACACCAACTAGACTAAGGCTCTTGTTCCATATTAGGCCTTAGTGATATCTACTTTAGCCTTGAATTGGTGGGGGATTTTTGGGACTCACACATTTCATTGGATGATTAGAGATACATAAGAATCAAAAGTATTGCATGTATACTGGTGTGGTACCTCATCAAATCCTACTTCCATGCCGAAGGAATGTTCTTTCCCATGAATGGTCGTTATTTGGTAGGGGCAAAGAGGATGTCGTTGGATGAACCACCAGGGCGTAGATAGTGCTAGAAATATTCTGTTGTAGACTAGTCAGTATGCCCTAAATAAATTTCAACTGACTATCGATCCAATAAGGTCAGAACTTTGATAGATATGAGTGATCATGTGGAAATAATGGATGAGTTAAATAGTAAACTAACACTAAAAACATTAGAGGAATACATAATGAAGTGTATTGGGAGGGAAAATCTTTTGTATTTATAAACAAAACCTACTGCCCGGTCTTAGTAGTATGAACATCCTAGTTAGTCTGAGCATTGTAATTAGTTGAATTTCCCCCAACATTCCTTCGACAATGTTGGTCTTTAAAACTAGAGGGGTTTACATAGTATTCGTCATTATTGAGTTCTATGAAGATTTTTACAAGATTAATGAAATTCAAAGAGGCATAATTTTATTTTTTATATATGGAATTGTTTGTAACAGGATGAATTCTAGGTGCATCTCCTAACCTAGGAGGCATCAAGTATCCTAGAGAGAGAGATGGATTTTTAACCAACAAGGGAGTCTTATTTACCTTATGTCATCAGTTACTATTCTTCTAAGACATGGATGATCACTTCATGGATGTGGAAGAAGTAATTGAAGGAGGAATGAAAACCATAGGATATTTAGGATATCCCAAAATGGATATTATAATTTCATGATCATGAGAAACTACCTTGTGGGCCACCCAGTCATCACACATTTGTGCCTTGTGTACGAGAGGATTTTCTCATTTACTAGGGACCTCACAATAATTTTGTGGTTGGTAGAGACATGTTTCACATTTATTAGAACATTTTTTCACTTGACAAGGCCACAATACCCCTGTTTTTTGAGACAATCATTGAACTAGAGTATTCCTTTATGGTGTGTCTGAGGATCATGTTGCATGATCAATGATCATTATGGATAGTGAGTCTGACCTTTTAGGGTCTCTTGAACTCTCAAAAATTATACAATCCCCCCTATAGATTGTTGATGAAGTAATATGGGACATAAAAATACCTAAAACAATAGATCTGGTTTCTTACTTCGTGGAAAGGCACCCTATGAGACTGTTCTTGACAGGTACTTGGTGCCACATTCTCTTATTGAGGTGTTTGTGCTTGTAAAAGAGGTGCCTAATAGAAATGTGAAGGGAGAGGACATGTCTAAAAGTTATTTACTTGGTGAGGATATTCCAGAAAAGTTTACATCAGGTGCAATAGGTCAAGAACCTCTTCCTATAAATTTGAGGTAGTCTCTATTTTTTCTAGTCTTCTAGCGAGAGTTGGAAGAGGCTATGGAAATGACTATTGTCTTATCTAATGAAAGGAATCTTCAATTTAATTATCCTTTTCATAGAACTCAAAATATCCAATTGGGTAGTTCAGGGTGATGAGTGAAGGGACTATCCCACTCTTAACAATCCCCATGAACATCTTAAAAAAAACAATTCTTGGGAAAATGACATATAAAGTGAATAGATGAGGCCTTTCCACCGGGTGATAATTTTTTTGACCTGCTCATAAGGACTTTTCATTCAATTGAAGAGTGAAGTAATACTTTTCATGCATGTGGTGGAGGTAAAGTGATAACATAATTATGTAAAAATATACTACCAATTGACAATTGACTAAATGAGAAGTTAGCTGTACGAGAAGAACACGAGATCATCTAGTGTCCAAAAAAAACATTAGATATTGGTTAACTATTTTTATTATAGGGCCCCCAACATAGTCCCAAACCATGAATCAAAGTGCGATAAGTACTAAATTTGGTCAATCATCACATTAAACAGGGTTATACTGGGGTTTCCAAACACTGTGGGTGCTCAGCCACTATCCAACCATGCTTGGTGTGTCTTTCCATTAGGTAGGATTCCACATACCGTGTTTCCAAATCCTCAAGTTCTGAATTTATAAAATATATCAAGTCATATTAGTGTGGTTATATGGATAACAAGGTATTTATAGACTCATTAATCTGTGGAGAAACATGGACTTGATCCCAAGTGGTATAATCATTCTTCTCACATAGTTCAGGTAGAGTGGATGACTCATACCTTAGTCAATTTAAATATCCCCCAGCCTCCTCCCTGACATGATACATGGGACCACTGAGCTCAAACTGGAAAATCAGTCCAAGGATGTATGGATTCCCCACTGGAGGAGGTATGTTATCACTGATGTAACTGTTGTAATCTGGGCAACAATAAAAAATGAGATCAGTAGTTTTCATTTTGAATTCCTTGAGATTCTAGAGAAAGGAAGTTAATATAGGTTTTGTCTCTAATTTACTACAAACTAGATGTATTAGAAGTATTGATATGTCCCTTAACTTTTTTGATGTTTCAATGGTTAGGCAGAATCAACTCATTGGGGCGATCTCTAAGGTCGAGCACTTTCCTCTTCTGATGAGTGAGGACTATTACTGGGAGGTCTTACTTGTATTGTGCCATCCTCTGAGGTAGTTTTTCCCTATCATACATTTTATTTCTATTTTTATGATCTTATGGTGCATTGGGATGACTACATTCAATATGTTGGTGGCCGGAGGGGAACTGTCATCGTCAGAATATAGGAAGGATTGTCGCAAGATAGGGATAAAGTGGAGAGTTGCATATTATCCCTAGCCTTTGATATCTACAAGAAGAGATTCCTTTTCCTTGGATCGATGGAGGACTATGAAGATGATGACACATGTCTATTGAAGAGTATGAAACATTCTACATGACATAAGGATCTATACAACCGGGAGTACTATAATCTTGACCCTCCAATACTGCTAGTCGATGCCGTCGAGGTGCTCCAAGATCCCTAGATAGGTGAGAAATCTATCACAGAGGCAGTGAAGTATATCCCACATAATTTAGTGAAAAAAAACCAGGCCCTTGTTAAGGGAATCCCGTATGAAAATGTATATATTGTAGTAGATAGTTTATCGGATGCCAGAACCTCCCACATGGCATCTTGCATAGAAGAATGCTCTTTTCCTTGGTCGACCCAGGCCCCAATAGGCGCTGGCCAAGATATGGGTAGAAGTAATTATGTAGACCTACACTATGGATTATCTATTAGAAGATAAATTTCCACACATGTCAAATGGTTGCTTCACTCCTAGGTGTCCCTCATGGGTGGATCCATCTTTAAGATCATTGCTATATAAGATAGGGTGCTCACCAACGTATCATGAGAGAGGGAGATAGATCACATCTATGGCTTAGTGGAATTCTCCCCATTATAAGGCATAAAGTCAGACCTAGAAATATATCCAACTACTTATGTGGAAATATATAGGAGGGATCTTGGTGGTGAAAGAGATGGATGCACTATGATCCCCCTGAAGGGAGAGAAAATATCCTCCACCTGCATGTACCTACTGAGGGATCTGGGGATTCTATGGAATTAAACATCTAGGATCCTGAATCTCAATTTCCAAGATATTTCCCCTATATATTTTAGCTACAGTGATGGTTCCATCATTGATTTATCCATAACATTATAGTTTTGGAGATAAAAAAAACATGGGGCTTCCAGGGTTCCGTCATTGATGATGAGTGTTATCCATCCTACCTTGGGATGATTCTCCTAAGTAGGGAATGTCTTTGATAAGGGGATGACCCCTTGTGTTGGTTGGTAGAGACATGGGGAGGACCACCATGTTGGTTGATAATGAAGCGGTGTCAAGAACCAGCCTAGTTTGACCCTGAACCGGTCACCCAAGCCTCTCTGTGACAGGTCTCAAGAGTTTTTCTCGATCTTCTGGGTATGAAGACAAGCACCAAAGACATCAGTAGAGTGACAATGGAATTATTTCAAGAAAAAAAAATAATCTAACAGCAAAAAGAAGTAGAAATTCCAATACACATTTATACAAAAATTGAACTAAACATTATTTGTACATGAAAGTGAAAGTACAACTGAACCAGACAACTCAACTGACCAAACATAAAAACCAACTAAGTCCATGTGACCCCTCTATTCACTCTCTAACTCAACGATCACACTTCACCCAAGGCAATTGAACTCAAGCTGAAACCTTCCCAAGGGATAACAACATAAAAGAACTATAGGCGTGAGAATTAAAACAGAGTAGGTTATCCCAATATGTAATTCCCAATGAATATTCTTTAAAATATAAAAAACATAAATTTTAAATTTGAAATATAATATATAAAAGTATGTTTTGTAAAAAAAGATCCATTCTACAAACATTAGCAAATAAAATTCCTTCAAGTTTTCATAAACATGAAATGCTAGTAACCAATTTCAAAGAGAAGAAACTTCTGAAATGAAATAAGTTTTCATGAGGTCTACTTTATAGAATGTACACTTTTAAATAAAACAAAAATGCTACTAAAGTTACCAACCACACACTCTGTCTGTTGATGGGGAGTACACAATCTGAAATGATCACTAGTCACAGAAACACCCCTTGGTACTAGCTCATTGTGGGCCCTAGGTACCTCATATCTTGGTGTAAAATTAACCGAAAAAAATGTTTGTTCTCATGAATGAGGAACTAGTAGGGAAAAATACCCATAAAATAGTTGTCCCCAACATTATAATAATAGATTAGTTAGTCTTTTCATTGTCAAAATTACTAAATTAAATAAGGATGAAACAACTCTAGATCACTAGCATACTAGTACATGTCTAACCACCTAAATACTCAGGTTTCCCCATTTCTGATCAATTAAGTTACACATGTTTTCAAACACACTATGAACATAAAAATTATGTTTCCAAATCATACACACAACAAACATATCACAAACATGTTTCACATTTCTTTCACAGATCAGTAAACCACTTAAAATTTTCATAAAACATTTTCAAGAAGTCTGTCGATACTTTGCCCATAAAATCAATTCAAAAATGATATTTTAAGGCCAAACACCCACCAGTACCATATCAAAATAGATTTTGAATCCCCAAAAACATTTAATAAATCAATATCATGACTCATAAAATGACCCCACATGGTTTAACATGGATCACATATGAAAAACCTTTTTTAAGGGAAATACCAAACAATCCTTTAAGTAATTTACCAAAACTACGTATAACAAAGGTGAAAATTTCAATTTTCATAAATAGGTGTACAAACACCATTATAATTATCAAAACAATTACGTAAAACTTTAAAACATTTAGGTTACACATTAAAATCCCAACCATTTTTATAAAAATGTCAAACGAGCCACTTACCGGCAACTCGTGCCAAAACGTGTCAAAAACCAAAAAATATCTATATATAAAACCAAAAATACTTTGGGAAGCCATAAAATGACAAAAAATATCACTTTTCATTCTTCTCATACTTTAATAAATTTAAATAAGTAAGTTTTTATCACATTTAGCACAAAAAGGCCAACCAGTAACTTTTCTGAAAACTAGGCATGAAACATTTAGCAAAAACAACTTCTATTTAACACCCAAAGGGGAAGAAAACAAATATTTCATGCCAAAAACTTATTATTGTAGTTAAAAAACTTAATAATCATCACAATAAATATGTGAAGACTAGAGAAACATTTATTTGAACAAGCAGTGCACACTTTTATAACTAAACAACACCATTTGACACAAAACAAAGAATAAATAACCATTTTACAGAACAAATATATCATAAAAAGGTTGAAAATAAATTATAAAAATTATATAATCTGATAAAAAAATGAAAAATAAGAATCTTAAATAATAAAGGAAGGTTTTCAGGAGAACTAACATCAAAACCAAGGCTGAATGGAAACACACACATGAAAACACCCGTCACGGGTTCTGAAACACTACATCTATGAAGACCATCCCTAAAAAAACCCCATAAAAAATCATGGGATAACATAAAAATTGTTCTATCATGACTAGGGGAGAATAGTAACCAAATAAAAATTGGAATTATAAGGAAGAGTAAGAAGAAAAGAGAAGGAAATTTACCTTGGTAACTAGTCAATCCTTCATCTTCCTTTACATCTGAAAGAAAATGAGGGAGGGAAATGTCTTGGGAAGACATGGGAGACTTAATTAGGTCAAGATGCACCAAGGGGAAGAGTTTTTTGGTGTATTAGGTCTAAAAACCTAAGGGGAAATGTTGTAATATTAAAATTTCTAATTATGGGAGGGTTTCACGGTTAGGCCGTGTAGAGACCCGAAGCTTGACGTACATGGACATTACATTACTTTTCCAGAATACTTTGTACATAACAAAAACACACACATAAGGATCGTAATAGTTTAGTGTCTTTGGAAACTCGGAATATAATCTCCTAATTGTGCTGAAAGATCTTCAACATCTCCCAGAAAGATCTTCCTTTTTTTACCAAAAACCATTCTTTATATCCTGTGGAAAAGAAAACATAAAAGGGTGAGCTCAAATTCTCAGTAAGGGTAAACAAAAGAAATATCAATCACATCATATTCATAAGAACATATCATTTTGGAAATCTTTACCTGTAAAAGAGAGCATAATTTCATAACATGGGATAAATCATAGTAGTGAAATGAAAACACAATAATCATAACTTAAAACATGAAACTCTGTGGAATACACAAAGAATCATAGATAATCATATATTATTAGTCAATACTCATTTACAAGACTATCTTAGTGGACAAAGTCCATTTCTGAACCGAGTCACCCTCGTTTCAGTCCTGTTTCACTAAACCAGTATAACCTACCATTCCATCCATGTCTATCTCATGAGATATAAAATCTTTACCCAATGCATTGGAGGGAGATATAGGTCCCACCCATCTCATAATGATACCATTCTTATGTTTGACACAAAATCATAAATCATACATCATTGCATAACCCATGTAGAAAAAATGGGATTCTTAAACATTGTGACATTATAAAACAATTCATATAAGATAAAGGAATTCATAAAAATAATTCCATCAAAACATAATCAAATCAATGTAATAATAGGTATAAAAATATAACCCTTTATTATCTTAGATGTAAAATAATTTTGATAAAACATTTGAACTCCATTCTTGAGGAAAATATCCTTTCTACTTCAAAAACACTTTTCCTTTCTTAACATGTCGTACAATTATAAACTAAAAGAAGTTGATTAAAAATAAACTTGAAAACTTGTAAAGGAAGCTTCTTGGAAATAATGTTTTAAAATTCCATTCATGCTGTATAAGTTAAAAAAACATTCTTCTCGTACTTTTGTCGGAAAACTGAAAAAAGTACCTCGTACGAAAAATGACAAAAGATTCCTTTCATATCTTTTACTAAAAGCTCATCGAAGGGTAAAATTGGATTTAAACAATTGTATGTGGATGGATATAATATTACATATTGAGGAAACGTGGATGTGGATGATAAAATACACCCCAGTAAATGCCAAAGTATAAACAATCTCGAATAAAAATGAGATTCTGATATTTCCCTTACCTTAGGTCCAATTTGCTTCGTAAATGTCCGAAACTCCTGTATAATGATTTAAATAATGTCATTGTCTTATTACAGAATCATATTCATTGTTATTATATCATATATGGTTCACTTATGACTTTATATTACCCGTTCTTTTGTAAATTCATGTTAAAGTAGCGTTTTGGGTAAAATCGTCTCATTTGTCGTTCGTGTTTTAACATGTAATTATTCATATGATTACTTAGATCATGATTACTTAATTCCAGAATATAAAACATGATTTATATATAATATATATTCAAAATATACATATATATAATAGATCAGTAAATGGAAAGAAATACACCATTCATGGAGACGGTAGGCCGTACGTATGCATGAACGCTGTTTTCGTTTCCTTGTTGAGTTGAATGGAATTAAGTAGATGAAATACATATATATACACATAAATCTAGTATCATTATTATGTCATATATTCCATGATTACTTATTATATATACTTTATAATCATTCATGAATGATTAATGTGGAGAATGAATCTCATCGCATCGTGGAGACGGTACTCCGTACGTACACACGAGCGATGATATCATTCTCATGATCGTGGAATTGTATTGGAGTATATGTATACTATTTAAGAATCAATATCACTTTACAATAATCATATATAGTTATTATTTACACCATTATACCCATCAAAGTAAGGTGGTGGTATAAAATAGATTACACCACGGCGTGGAGACGGTATTCCGTACGTACACACGCGCGGTGATTTCATTTTCCATAGGATGGATAGATGTTGAAATAGGGTTGTTTCATACTTATAATAACATATCAGTATATGAGTGATACTTATGTAATTACTTCATAATGAAACAACCTAAGAAGAAGAAGTGGAAGAAGAAATAAAGTTGAATGAATTGGTAACGACATTACCTCTTCTTTGAAGCGCCTATTTGAGTCCTCTATTAGGGTACTAAAATTGGTCTTTGAGAAAGACCAGAACCTCTAGGATGTTGATAGGGAAGTCAAGAAGATAATTTGGTAGGGTTTGGCCGAGCTTCAAGGCTCAAAGTGGTGTGAGGAAGAGAGGGAGGGGGTGCCCTTTTATAAGGGAGGAGAGGGGCACCTTTGGAATAACTAAAAATATTATTTTATTATAAATTCAAATTCGGTTTTAAATAGCTACAAATTGATTTATTTCGAAGCTAAGGTGGGGGTGGGTCGGAAACCTCTCATCCAATAGAATTTAGACAAGTTTAGGTTCCTATTTTAACCTTATCATTTAGATTTAACATTAAATTAAATAATTTTACTTTTACCGTGTCTTCTTGTGTTCTTATACTATAAGGTTACTAAACTTACTATAAGTATCCAAACAAACCCCAAGTTGTTTATTATTAATATATATAACCTTATCTAAGTCATTTGGCAGAACCTTATATTTTAAGAAATAAAATAACAATTACTAATATAATATTTTTTTTAAAAACTATTTTATGTCAATGTTGACACTATTTAGTAATTGATTTTTGTGAAAATCATAAAAAAATTATTAGTTAGAACAAAGTTAATTAAATAAATACTAACATGTCATATTAACCTATAAAAGTATTTTAATTCATAAAAAGTCTCAAATTACATTTTTTTTGTTGTTTATAACATCAATTATGTAAATATTTCATTAATAAGATAATTACTACATCATCTTTGTGTCATAAATAAATTAACTTATTAAATGTCTAAACATTACAAATAAAATACCATTATGTAGGAAATCTTTTTATCTTTCAAATGAATATTTATAGTCGAATTTATCTTATGTATAACCCCATATTAAAAATGATTTAATTATTAAACATTGATTTTAACTATTTTAACCCTTCTTTAAATAAATTAATAATAAATGTCCTAATCTAATCCAAGTGGGCCTAAATGATCATATTTTATTCCAAAGGTTGTTTTCGGTCGAATTACACTTATCCAATAGAATTAGGACATTTGTTAGGGTAATAATAATAACATTTTTACCCTTAATTACCCTATTTACTTTTAACCGTGGTAAAAACAATTAAAAAGTTACTATTCACCAAAAATTATTTTCATCTCATTGAACCACATTTTACTTACTAACATCAACCGTGTCTCTCGAATTTTTGAAATTCCACACACAGAAGCGGTAAAATTAAGTTTTATGAAAAAATATTTTTTTTAATTACCACTTAGTGGTTTCACAATTCATCAAAAAATGAAAGTTGTCAGAAAAATACCAAATATTAGGCCTAAGCTATATTTTATTTTATGAACTCAAAAATTATGTCTATTTTACCAAATTCAAAACATATTAGTTGCATTAATTAATTTAAAAATTAATTCCCGTCGTCAAAACAAATACCGTGTTTTTAAGAGATAATAACTATCAAAAGATTGACACTTGTTTATGTCTAGTTTAAATGTATAATTACATTCAATGACCAACATTGTATAAAATTGTAAAAATATATTCTAAATATACTTTAAAACCACTCAAATTAATAATTTATCACTATTAATTATTTCAATTAAAAAAGTTGTTTTTAATTAAAATTTAGTAATTTTCACTATTCATCAGAATATGAAAGTTATTCGAAAAGTACCAAAATTTCACCCTAAGCTAATTTTGATATTCCGAATCCAAAAATGAAGTCCATTTTGAAAAATAAAACTTACAAAGTTTCAAAAAGTGGTTATTACTATTCATAACGGCTAGTTTTAATAATAACATATCGTTCTTTAGTGAAACTCGGTATTGCGTACTACACACGCTATCGAGGAAGGTCGTGATTGCGTGTAATGCACGGCGAGTCAAGGATGCGTGTTGTGCAAGCTCCTTTTGGTGTAGCGTACAACAAAAGACATTAATGAAATTAAAAATAATATTTTTCATAAAATCTCAGGGTGTTACATTCTACCCCCTTAAAATGAATTTCTCCCTCGAAATTCGTCTAGGTTATAAATGGTTTACTACTCAAAAGTTTCTTTAATATAAACCCACATCTTAAAAAGGAATACCAAAACCAATCTTTAAAAACAAAAGTATGAAACGTAATGGTTACCCAAATAAACTAATCACTGGGTTTCCACATAGGTGAAAATATGGATATGGAAGAGAAATCTAACCATCATGTTCTGATGGAGAGTGGTAGAGAACATGGCTTTGGAAAAGCCAGCAATCACAAAGGCATAAATTTGTGACGATCTAAGGTACCATCTGATTCATCAGATATAAGAGCACTAGGACAACATTTTTGGTTTTCAAGATCATTTCCCTAAAGTTGATGAAATTGGAATTAGAATAAATACTTTCGTGATTTTGGTATAGTCTCACTGTTAGTCGTTCTTTGGACAATTTCCACTTCATCTCTTAAAGAAATGAAGTTTAATTTGTCATTCGTGATGTGTTAGAAGATCATGTGATAGAATGATGGGTCATTCCAACTGTCTCAAAAAATGGTTAGAAAAGTTATCAAAAAATACATAAGTCCATCTATAGTGATATTAATCACATATGGTTCCTAAAATGGACTTATACTTCATATATCATACTGCTTAATATAATAAAAATAGTTTCTACTAAACATGGACTTCCTATAGGCCAGTGGTAGGTGATAAAGGCCAGTCGCACATCAGTTGTAGGTTCGATTCCCACAGCCTTGTCCGACGCGATGGGTCGTCGCCCGTCCTGCAGGTTTTCCTTTTTATAAAACTATAAAATCTCATCAGTAATATCGAAAAAAGTTCTATCCTTAAACAATACTAGAATATGTCCAATATAATCCATTCCGATCTTTAGGCTTATCTAAAATACATCGGTCTAAGATCATAGTATAAAGAAAACGATTACTTGAAATTTCATCAACCAATAATGTGAATACCATCATTTATCCCCCATATATATTGTTGGTCACATTCCAATCATGTGAATACCTTAATCATGTATTCTCTTGAAAAAATGAGTACCCATTGAACCTTAGTGAAAACATGAATGCTGTCAAAAGTTAACTCTTTCCACATACCAAAATCCAAAAATTCTATATACTCAAACCATGATATAACCTTCTCCTTATATCAGTCATGAGCTCCTGAATACTATCAAACATTTAATTTTCTCCTTATCCCTTCATTATGCGCATATCATCTACATTCAAAAAATATCTGAATAAACTTTCATGGATACTAGTACCATTAATCATACACTTTCAAAACTCTTGGAAAGACAACAGTGTAACAATCCTTAGATGTCTCTTTATTCCATAGTACCATGAGATTACTTATACAACATTACACATGATAAACATGTAATCATTCCACTACATTCTTAAACCATTGAACGAGATTCCACAATTCTTTCATCTCACATATCATTTGTAGTCTCTTCATCATCATCAACATAAATACTACCCATACGACCATACTGATTCTCTTCATGAGACTTTCCCTAGGGGAATTGGTTTGCATAATGCCCGTACATTCCACATTTAAAACATTTAACCATTGTTGATGTCGTAGCAATACAGTTATCCTCATACATGGTGTTAACTGAAATTTTTCCTTTTCACTTACTGGCTTTGTGTCCTTCTTTTCCACACCCAAAGCATCTTCCAGTTCCCTTGAAACAATCTCCCCAATGCTTCTTCCCACATGATTTACATGAGGGAAATTGAACTTTCTTTCCTCTATGATCATCATGAAACCCCATCTTTCTCTTATTATCTGAGTCGGGAAACTTACCAAAGTTGAGATTATTGATCATATTATGAGATTTCTGATTAGGAATAATAATGATGTTTGGACTTACAAATCCCGTTTCATTTGGTTTCTCATGAATAATATCATTCCATTGTCCGTCATATCCTCCATTATCCTGAATCTTCCTGTTTCCAGCCATTTTCTAAAACCCAAAAAGAATAGTGTGAGAGGAAAAAATCATGCTAGGGAGAGAAACATAGTAAATGGGGAGTACCCTTAATATCTAACATCTTAGGATAAATTCTAAGATCGTTACCATAGTTCTAGGTCCATATCCTATACGTAGACTTATCCTTAGGTACATCCCTAGACATACCTTAGAAATATATCTAGGGATCTCACTAACGTTTTCGCATCCTAGTTTCCAAAGGTTGACTAAACCTTTCCTCTGATACCAACTGTAGAGACCCGAAGCTTGACGTACATGGAAATTACATTACTTTTGTGGAATACTTAGTACATAACAAAAACACACACACAAGGATCGTAATAGTTTAGTGTCTTTGGAAACTCGGAATATAATTTTCTAATCGTGGTGAAAGATATTCAACATCTCCCATAAAGATCTTTCTTTTTTTTCTACCTAAAACCTTTCTTTATATCCTGGGGAAAAGAAAACATAAAAGGGTGAGCTCAAATGCTCAGTAAGGGTAAACAAAAGAAATATCAATCACATCATATTCATAAGAACATAACATTTTGGAAATCTTAACCTGCAAAAGAGAGAATAATTTCATAACATGGGATAAATCATAGTAGTGAAATGAAAACACAATAATCATAACTTAAAACATGAAACTATGTGGAATACACACAAAATCATAGATAATCATATCTTATTAGTCAAGACTCATTGCCAAGACTATCTTAGTGGACAAAGTCTATTTCTGAACCGAGTCACCCTCGTTTCTGTCCTATTTCACTGAACCGGTATAACCTACCGTTCCAGCCATGTCTATCTCATGAGATATAAAATCTTTACCCAATGCATTAGAGGGAGATATAGGTCCCACCCATCTCATAATGATACCATTCTTATGTGTGCCACAAAATCATAAATGATACATCATTGCATAACCCATGTAGTAAAAATGGGATTCTTAAACATTGTGACATCATAAAACAATTCATATAAGATAAAGGAATTCATAAAAATAATTCCATCACAATATAATCAAATCAATGTAATAATATTTATTAAAACAGAACCCTTTATTATCTTATATGGAAAATAATTTTGATCAAACACTTGAACTCCATTCTTGAGGAAAATATCATTTCTACTTCAAAAACACTTTTACTTTCTTAACATGTCGTACAATTCTAAACTAAAAGAAGTTGATTAAAAATAAACATGAAAACTTTTAAAGGAAGCTTCTTGTAAATAATTTTTTAAAAATCCATTCATGACATATAAGTTAAAAAAACATTCTTCTCGTACTTTTGTCGGAAAAGTCAAAAAAGTACCTCGTACAAAAAACAACAATAGATTCCTTTCATATCTTTTACTAAAAACTCCTCGAAGGGTAAAATTTGATTTAAAAAATTTTATGTGGATGGAAATAATATTACATATTGAGGAAACTTGGATGTGGATGATAAAACACACCCCAGTAAATGCCAAAGTATAAACAATCTCGGATAAAATTGAGATCGTGCTATTTCCCTTACCTTAGGTCCGATTTGCTTCTTAAGTGTCCGAACCTCCTGTATAATTATTTAAATAATGTCATTGACTTATTAAAGAATCATATTCATTGTTATTATATCATATATGGTTCACTTATGACTGTATATTACCCGTTCTTTTGTAAATTCATGTTAAAGTAGCGTTTTGGGTAAAATCGTCTCATTTTTCGTTCGTGTTTTAACTTGTAATTATTCATATGATTACTTAGATCATGATTACTTAATTATAGAATATAGAACATTATTTATATATAATATATATTCATAATATACACATATATAATAGATCAGTAAATGGAAAGAAATACACCATTCATTGGGACAGTAGGCCGTACGTATGCATGAACGCTGTTTTCGTTTCCTTGTTGAGTTGAATGGAATTAAGTAGACGAAATACATATATATACACATAAATCCAGTATCATTATTATGTCATATATTTCATGATTACTTATTATATATACTTTATAATCATTAATGAATGGTTAATGTGGAGAATGAATCTCATTGCGTCGTGGAGACGGTAGTCCGTACGTACGCACGAGCGATGATATCGTTCTCATGATCGTGGAATTTTATTGGAGTGTATGTATACTATTTCAGAATAAATATCACTTTACAATAATCATATATAGTTATTATTTACACCATTATACCCATCCAAGTAAGGTGGTGGTGGAAAATAGATTACACCACGGCGTGGAGACGGTATTCCGTACGTACGCAAGCGCGGTGATTTCATTTTCTGTAGGATGGATAGATGGTGAAATAGGGTTGTTTCATACTTATAATAACATATCAGTATATGAGTGATACTGATTTTATTACTTCATAATGAAACAACCAAAGAAGTAGAAGTGGAAGAAGAAATAAAGATGAAAGAATCGGTAACGGACATCACCTCTTCTTTGAAGCGCCTCTTTGAGTCCTCCTCTTAGGGTACTAAAATTGGTCTTTGTGGAAGACCAGAACCTCTAGTATGTTTATAGGGAAGTGGAGAAGATAATTTTTCAGGTGTTGTCCGAGTTTGAAGGCGCAAAGTGGTGTGATGAAGAGAGGGAGGGGGTGCCCTTTTATAAGGGAGGAGAGGGGCACCTTTGGAATAACTAAAAATATTATTTTATTATAAATCCAAATTCAGTTTTAAATAGATCCGAATTGATTTATTTCGAAGCTAAGTTAGGGATGTGTCGAAATCCTCTCATCCGATTGAATTTAGACAAGTTTAGGTTCCTATTTTAACCTTATCATGTAGATTTAACATTAAATTAAATAATTTTACTTTTACCGTGTATTCTTGTGTTCTTATACTATAAGGTTAATAAACTTACTATAAGCATCCAAACGAACCCCAAGTTGTTTATTATTAATATATATAACCTTATATATGTTATTTGGCCAAACCGTATATTTTTAGGAATAAAATAACAATTACTAATGTAATATTTATTTTAAAAACTATTTTATGTCAATTTTGACACTATTTAGTAATTGATTTTTGTGAAAATTATAACAGAATGATTAGTTCGAAAAAAGTTAATTAAATAAATACTAACATGTCATATTAACCTAGAAAATTAGTGTAATTCATAAAAAGTCTCAAATTACATTTACTTTGTTGTTTATAACATCAATTATGTCAATATTTCATTAATAAGATAATTACTACATCATCTTTGTGTCATAAATAAATTAAATTATTTAATGTCTAAAAATTACAAATAAAATACCATTATGTAGGAAATATTTTTATATTTCTAATGATTATTTATATTTGAATTTATATTATGTATAATCCCATATTAAAAATGATTTACTTATTAAACATTGATTTTAACTATTTTAACCCTTCTTTAAATAAATTAATAATAAATGTACTAATCTAATCCAAGTGTGCCTAAATGATCATATTTTATTCCTAAAGTTGTTTTTGGTCGAATTACACTTATCCAATAGAATTAGGAAATTTTTTAGGGTAATAATAATAACATTTTTACCCTCAATTTCCCTATTTATTTTTAACCGTGGTAAAAAAAAGTAAAAAGTTATTATTCACCAAAAATTATTTTCATCTCATTCAACCACATTTTACTTACTAACATCAACCGTGTCTCTCAGATTTTTGAAATTCCACACACAGAAGCAGTAAAATTAAGATTTATGAAAAATTCATTTTTTTTAACTACCACTTAGTGGTTTCACTATTCATCAAAAAATGAAATTTTCTAGAAAAATACACAATATTAGGCCTAAGATATATTTGATATTATGAACTCAAAAATTATGTCTATATTACCAAATTCAAAACATATTAGTTTCATTAATTAATTTAAAAATTAATTCCCGTCGTCAAAATAAATAACGTGTTTTTAAGAGATAATAACTATCAAAAGATTAACACTTGTTTATGTCTAGTTTAAATGTAGAATTACATCCAATGACCAAAATTGTATTAAATTGTAAAAATATATTCTAAATATACTTTAAAACCACTCAAAATAATAATTTATCACTATTAATTATTTCAATTAAAAAAGTTGTTTTTAATTAAAATTTAGTAATTTTCACTATTCATCAGAATATGAAAGTTATTCGAAAAGTGCCAAAATTTCAACCTAAGCTAATTTCGATATTCCGAATCCAAAAATGAAGTCCATTTTGAAAAATAAAATTTACAAAGTTTCAAAAAGTGGTTATTACTATTCATAATGACTAGTTTTAATAATAACACATCGTTGTTTAGTGAAACTCGGTATTGCGTACTACACACGCTATCGAGGAAGGTCGTGATTGCATGTAATGCAAGGCAAGTCAAGGATGCGTGTTGTGCAAGCTCCTTTTGGTGTATCATAGAACACAAGACATTAATAAAATTAAAAATATTATTTTTCATAACATCTCGGGGTGTTACAGGCCGCTTGGTTTGTTAAACCGTGCACCAAACCGTGCGGCAGCCACATGGTCAACCACATGGTAACCCCTAAGTGGACACAATTCCATGATCTATACATGTGATATATTTCATAACTGTCACACAGTTACACCTAATTCACCACACAACCATGCACCAACCATACATAAGGCCTTCTCATGCCAAAAATTTTATCATTTCTCCAAAACTCCTAAACAAACCAAGGGGAAACCAAGAAAGAAAGATTAGGAAAAGGATAAACTCCAATAATTAACACCTGTCACACCCAGATCTAGAGAAGAAGTCTAGTATTTTCAAAAAATTGGACCAAAGCCAAAATTTAAAATTTAGGTGTGACAATTCTCCCGACCATCAAAGCTTTCTGCCCCAAAAATTCATAACACATTCTAGATAATTGATTAATGACTAAGGATTAATTATCAGCATGGTCCATTCTATTAATTCAAGGACATATCATTTACAATTAATGGAACATAATCCTCTTTCCCAACCAAACACCAACTCACAACCACTCCCTAAGAATCAACAGAAAGATCAAGTCACTAACTCCACAACCAAGCCATGAACCAGATTGTTGGGCCTTTTTCCAATGAACCCAAAGATCACCCAAACCAAAGAGAACTCATGAAAGACAATGAATTAAGGGAGTCTGGGATGTAATCCCCACCATTAATGTGCAACTATCATCCAAAAAATCCTTAAAGGAATGATCTTTGAGGCTCGTGGTGGGTCTCCCCTCCATTATAAACCAACTAGCGATGAAAAAAAAGAATTCAACATGAAATTGAATCATTCCTCACCTACATAGGTCTACCAAAACTCTCCCACAATAATATAAAAACCAAAGTTAATAGAATTATAACATAAACATTTAAACCGCCCACTTCTGAATGAAGGAGACAGGAATTGGGACAACACTTTCTTCACAGATCCAAACCCCCACTACTCAGTGCGGGGAAGGAATGGGAACCAATCAATGGGCCATTTAAAGCATAACTGGAGACTACACAACACTGTCCACCTACAAATAGATAAAACCAAGACCACAACTAATTCACATAGGTGGTAAACATGGGGACACTTTTCAGAAACCCACATCCAAGAAGGAATAACCACAGAAAATGTGTGTGGGGTAAGTACAACAAGCTCTCTATGATAAGGGGGAGTTCACACTGATGAGGAATCACAACATAAACATAGAAACTTCCTCACCATAATTCTAGAGGCATGATCTTAGTCAAGATCCCCATAACTCTAAAGATTTCATGACTGTGTGAAAATATTCACTCCAAGGCCTATGGATAGAGCCCTGATGTTTGAAGCATCTGTTAAGCCACATACAAGAGCGAAGGATCACAACACCACACAAAACTCACTTTATTAACAACGCAACTTCATATAAACAGGAACTCATGTGTACATAGAACCATTATCTCTCACTCCAAACGAGGAGAATAATGGAAAGGGAACACAATGAAACACACCAAGCATCACCAAACAAAATTGTTATAACTAAGAGAATCACTCTAACCAGAAGGCACTATAAATCAATCCCAAATAGCTCTCTATCTCAAAAAATGAGTTGGGGAATTATTCGAAGATGTGTATCTAGAAATTTAAATATGATAAATAATATTTATGTTGATCTAGTGGAAATATTTCCAATAGATATATATCAGTGGCCACATCACAACATCCAACACATCTTTAGAAACCCAATGAAAATTACTCTAAAACCAATCCACCAACAAGATCCCATCTCAAGACACACCAAGAGTATCACATATAGATCATAAGGAATTATACCTAATAAAAAACTCTTATAATACATAGGAAAAACCAATCACATAACAATCAGTTTATAAACAAACACAAAAATATTTCATCTCAATACACTTTTAAAAATCAATCTAACCTAGTGGATTATAACATTCACCAATGGTTTTCATCAAGTCTCACTCACATGCACATTTCCATGCCCCCAAAGCACCCAAAAAATATTCCACTCTGGAAATCCATCAATATAAATACAAAACCATGCATGTGGGAACCGATAAAAACACAAAAGGCTAAAACAAACAACATCATTTTTCCAAGACAAAAAATTCAAATGATTTCAAAAATCATGTACCTTCCATAGGCACGCTAACCACCAAGTCAAAATACATTTTCATATTTCCACACAAATAACCATTTTACCAGGATTGAAAATGAAACCCCATATTCCTCCATCATAATCCTCTCCATTTATTCAAAACATTTTTTTCAGCATGTCAACAAACCAAAATTTTTCAATAACTATTTGATTAAGAACCCATTCCATTTCTTTTAATAAAACTTCCAAAAAAAGAAATAAATTTAAAACATCCCTTACCATTTAAAAAATTCAGGTAGGTATCTTTTCTTAATCTGATATCCATAATGGCCAAAACCCTTTTTTAGAAATACACCAACTGCTAAAAACTATTTCCCAAACTGAATTCACCACATTCAAACATTTTTATTTCTATAAACCATAAGTTTAGATTAAAGGAATTAAATTCTGTTACACAATTTCCACTTTATCCCAAAATTTTGTCTCAAACAAATCCCATATTACAAAAATTCTTCTTATATTAAGAATTGGAAACCCACACCCACAATTCTCACACAAATATTTTCATAACAAAATACAGAATTCAAGAAATGTCCAAGAGACCCACAAAAGGGAACTAGTGTCGGTGGGTGACTTAACCATATAGTTGGTAGCCGTATGTCAAACACACCACCAATAAATAGATCCTACTTAGGTCCATTACTTAGCTCCACAAAGATTTCTAGGACCTATGAGATCAGGTAGGCTATTAGTCCAACTCCCCTCATTGTATCTAAATCATAAAACAATCCCTAAGTGCCTATGAAACTTATAAAATCGATCTTCCCATGAACACTTAATGATTTGAATAAGAAAGAGTTCATGACGATCTTCCAGCACCTACCCATAAATCCCAAAAATACTAATCCATCTACCTTTATATCCTTAAGATAAAAAGGGTCCTCTAAAAAGAAAGGTTCCATAAATCGGTAACCCAGTCCGCTCTGCGACAAGTCCCAAGAGGCATTCCCAATCCTCTTGGGATAGTGAAAAGCTCCAAAGGAATCAATAGAATTATAAGGGAACAATTTCTCCAAAATATAAACTATTAAACTAATAGTGTAAAGAAACGGACAACCCAATACATGTTTATATAAAAGTTGAATAAACATTATTTGTACATGAAAGTGAAAGTACAACTAGACAAAACAACTCAATAGACCAAAACTAAAAACCAACTAACTCCATGTGACCCTACTGGTGATTCTACAACACAATGATCAAACATCACCCAAGGTGATTAAAATCAATCTAAAACCTGCACAAGGGCTAAAAATAGAAAATAAATATAGGCGTGAGTACTAAAACTCAGTAGGTTTGCCCGATATTCTATTCCCAATGCACATCCTATAAAATATAAGAAACATTAATTTCATGTTTGAAATAAAATATATAAAAATATGTTTTGCAGAAAAATTTCCATGATATAAACATTGTCAAATAAAATAGATTCATGTTTTCATAAATATGAAATGCTAGTAACCAATTTAAAAGAGATGAAACTTCCAAAAAGAAATCAGTTTTCAAGAGGGCTTCTTTAAAGAATGTAATCTTTAAAATAAAACACACATGATGCTGAATTTACCAAAAACACACACCTTAGGCCAGAAATAAGTACAAAATATTAAATGAGCACTAGTCATAGGAACACCCTTAGGCACTAGCTCGTTGTGGGCCACAGGTACCTCATATCTCGGTGTAAATGTAACCATAAAAAATATCTATTTTCATTCATGAGCCACTAGTAGGGAAAAATACCCATAACCTAGTGGTCCCCAACGTCATCATTATAGTTTAGTTACTATTTTCATCATCAAATTTTCTAAATAAAACAAGGAAAAAACCACTTATGATAACTAGCATACTAGTACACGTTCACCCACCTAGATACCCAGGTTTTCCTCTTTGTGTTTAATCCAGTTACACATGTTATCATACACACTTTGAATAAAAAAAATCAATTTCCAAATCATATACACACCAAAAATCCCCAAAAAAATTTTACATTTCTTTTATAGATCAGTAAACCACTTACAACTTTCATAAAACAATTTCAAGATGTATAACGTGGCTTTGCCCATAAATACATTAAAAATGATATTTTAAGGACAAAATCCCACCAATACCATATAAAACTATATTTGAAAGCCTTAAAACATTTAATAAATCAATTTAATCACTCATAAAAGTAACCCACATGGTTTAACATGGATCATAGAAGAAAACCCTTTTCTTAAGAGAAATGCCAAACTGGCCTTTTAGTATTTTACCAAACCAGCGTATAACAAATTTGAAAAATAATATTTTCATAAATAGGTGTACAAACACCATTAAAAGAATAAAAAATTTACATATACCCTTTAAACTTTTATGTTACACATTAAAATCTCAACCATTTTCATAAAAATGGAAAATGAGCCACTTACCTGAAACTCATACCCAAACGTGTCAAAAAACAAAACCCATATCATTATAAAACAAAAAACGCTTTGTGTAGGTATAAAAGGACACAAAAATATAAATTTTCATGCTTTCCATACTTTAATAATTTCAAACAGGTCATTTATATCACATTTAAGACGCAAAGTCCAACCAGACACTTTTCTAAAATCTATGCATGCAACATTTAGAAAAACAAGTTCAATTGAACACCCAAAAGGGAAAATCCCCAATTTGAATGAATTTCTTGTATTAATTTATTTAAAAAATGTTATAAACATCACAATCCATATGAAAAAATTAGAAAAACATTTATTTTAACAAGTGGTGTGCACTTTTATAACAAAACATCTCCATTTTACACCAAACAAGGCATAAATAACCAATTTACACACCAACTAGATCACCCAGAGGTTGTACAGAATCACTAAACATTTATTGAAGGTTATAAAATAATGAAAGGATTAAAGTTAATAAGTAAAGGTGATTTATTGGGAGAACATACCTCAAAACCAAGGCGGAATGGAAACGCACAACCGAAAACACCCTTCACGGGTTCCAAAACCCTATATCTATGAAGACTAACCTTAAAAAAGAAAACCCCAATAAAAAATCATTTTATAACATAATACTAGGTCTAGAAATGACAAAGGGGAAGAGAAACCCAAGAAAAATAGGATGTAGATGGAAGATGGAGAAGAGAGTAGAAGAAAAATCACATTAGAAACTAGTAAACCATTCATCATCATTTAGATCTACACCAAATGGGTGAGGGGATTGGATTAGATGAAATGGGTGACCTCATTAGGTCTATGTGAACCAGGGGGATGAGTTTTTGGGAGGATTGGGACTAAAAACATGAGGTGGAAATTTTGTAAAGTTAAAATTTTTAATTCTTTGTAGGGCCACACGGTTCAACCACACTATTTGTTGAACTATGTGCCAAACCATGCAGAATCCATGGGGTCAACTGCATGGTCACCCCTAACTTGCCATAAACATGTGGTCTAGCCTTGTGGTGGGTTTTATACCTATTTCATGGTTACCCCTAATCCACTGCACGGTCATGCTCCAACAGTGCATAAGGCCTTCTCATGCCAAATTGTTTTAACTTTTTGTCAAAACTCCCAAATGAACCAAGGGGAAACCAAGAGGTAAAGATTAAAAAAATGAGACCCCCATAGAATTAACACCTGTCACAGCTAGAACCTGATAAGAATACAGATATTTCCAACAAACAAATCAAAAACCAATCTTGAAAAATCTAGTGTGACAAGCAAGGTGGACCTCCTCTATGATGGTGGGATCTTGGGGAGGACCTCTATGCTGATGGTTTATAGAGTTAATAGGACCTCTGCATTGGTCGGTAGTGGTGTGGGGAGTACCACTATGTTAATTGCCTAAGTATAGGGGATGACCTCTACCATTGTTGGTTACGACATGGGGAGGACCTCTGTGTTTTCTAATGAAGGAGCCGGGAGGTCCTCCACTTTAGTTAGTAGTAGCATGGGGAATACATTGGTGTTCACTGGTGGGAGTATTGGGAGGAAGTACATACTACCTATTCAAGTATTGGAGAGAACCTCCACTCTAGTCGGTTATAGTATAGGTATGACTTCTACCATCATTGTCCTCACCACAGGATAACCCATAATGACTGCCAATGGTGTAACCGATTGGGAGAGTCAACCTTTCCTACTTGTGAGTTTGATTGGGTTTCAATACCAATCATTCAAAGACAGATCCCTAGTACCGTTTTTCTATTATATATTGGGATATGATAGTTATGAAAGAGGAGGCAGGATTTGTAGGAGGTTCACCTTATCAGGTGGTGTCTTGGGCCTTCCCCTGAAGTTAGAACCGAGTGATATAGACCTAGGTTGATGGAGAAAGGACTAAGTTCACTGACTCTTCAGACCATGGAACTGGTAGGTACTATAATTGAAAAGTGTGGCTGGGATCCATCGTAGGTTGCTCCGATGCAGTTTTAACTTTAGTCAAGAATAAAACATCCCCTACTTCCTCATCATAGGGAATTGAGTAATCAGAGCACCATGTGGAGAGTCCCTTGAAGTGGTTCTCCATTAGAAAGGGGGTGGTTTCCCCCATCACTAACCTTGGTGGGTGGGGATTTCAATGAAGTTCTGTTGCCTCCAGGTCCTGTCATACCATATATCTTTTGGGAATGACCCCCTCTAGATCATCCTAGTAAATCGGGGTGTTGATTAGCCTCCCCTAGATGATCTCAATGGGTGAGATGAGTCATGAGAATCTATAATCCAAATATGACGTGGAATCCCTGGTGTAGTTTTAGTTATGAGATATTTTTATATAAATGTTTCTCCTGCCATGATTCCTATGAGTGTTGGGTTACCATCATCCTGTAGCTTTAGTATTATAAAAAATATGGATTTTTCCATTAGTACAAGTAGAGGGAATGTGATTCAAAATTCCCTAATGTCATCCATTCTTCATGAAGTGGAGAAGGGTCCACACTGATGATGTCAATTACTGAGGATATCCAACACTAACTACCCCATGTCAAAGGTGAGTTTCATGCTGGTCCCACTTTTTTCTTGGTAGGACCTTGTGCCAATTATCTAGATTTTGTGACATGAAATTCCATTGGTTCAAGTAATACTACTAGTCCCCATGTTGAGGAGAATATTTTCAAATCATTTTCACCATTTCTATTTCCAACACTTTTATCAGGGTGCCCGCACTTTATGTGAAAAACTTTTTTACCCCACATTCCCACATTCCAAAGGTAGGTAGACTCCATCCCATTCATCAGTAATGCCTGAAACTTGATCAAAATATAATGAGGGTATGTCGGTTCATATTTCCATGGATTTCTCCCTAGATATTATTTTATAGTTTGGGTATCCCTCAAAGATTAAGTCATGTTTGTGGAACTCTTTACTAGTGAAATCTCAAGTAGGATACTGGTTAATTATGATTCTTATGTATCAAAAGGGAAGAAATATTAAGTTAGGGTGAGTAGTCACATTGGTCACTTGCATGCATGTATAGACTTCGGGTATATTGGTAATCTATAATGTATTTCTATTTTGTATGGAATCTCATTTGTGAGGAATCTTAGGCGTGGAACCCAAGGAATTCTATATCAATAACGAGGTAGTTAAAATCAGGGGAATAAGTCATCCAAGGATTTTTAACTCATGAATTATACATTGATTACATATAGTTGGTATTCTAAATCAGTCACAAGTTAATCATCTTTTGGAGATGGTCATGTAGTTAATGTATAGTGGGTATTGGATGGTTGAATGTTTAATGTATTGAGAATACATGATGGGAATAAGTTTAATATATTTTAGGGATAGGATGGGATCATGTTTAGGGTATTTTGGGGACAATATAGGCACATGTTTAATGTCTTACAGGGATAGGATTGACCAAGGTTTAATGTCTTTCAGGGATAGGATGGGTGCATGTTTAGTGTCTTGCGGAGATATGATGGGTGGAAGTTTTATGTATTGAAGGGACATGATGAGGACATGTTTAATGTATCGGGATTATATGATGGTTTTAGGATCTATTTATTGCATGGATACAATGGGTTAAGGTTTAATGTATTGTGGTATTAGTATGGATGCATGTTTAATGAATTTTCAGGATACGATGGGTGCTGGTTTAATGTCTTGTAGTGATTGGATGGTCGCTGGTTTAATGTATTTTATGTAAAGAATGGGAACATGTTTGATGTATTGTGGGGAAATGATGGGTGTGGGTTTAGTGTCTTGTGGGGACTAGACAGGTTCTATATCAATGTCTTACAAGAATAGGATGGGTGTAGGTTTAATGTATGGTAGGGACAGGATGGGAACATCATGTTGAGATGGATCAGCGGTTATGTGTGTACCCAGGGGGAAGGATTTCACACTAGAATAAATGGAGTGTGTACCAAGGAGGGAATAATTCACAGTTGGTTAATGGTGGGATTTAGCCTCAAGGACGTGACCTTTGTTCCCTATTTTGGAGAGAGGGATCAAAATACACAAAGTACGATGCTTCTATTTAAGGTCATGTTAAAGGACCAGTCCATCCAGATTAATTTTGTGCAATAAGGACACTCATGTCATAGAAGATGATTTGATGAGGGATGGTGTGGGGATTACATGTAAAAGCTACCATTTTTTAAGAGGATCACTCTTTGGGGAATGGTATGGGGAATACATATTGCAACTTTTATTCTAAGGAGGATTATCCTACAGTGGGAGAGATGGTGGCATCCCATTATGATCATACATAGTGAATCTCAAGTTGGTCACATAGGGTAAGAGGTGTGGGGTCATCCCATTCCAATCTTACATGAGGTATCCTATGTTCTTCACATATGGTATGGATATAGTTTTACTTTATTTTATATGGATGTTTTCATGAAGTTTAGCATCCAAAGTCCAGGATGGGGAGCTTGTCATTTTTACGTCATGCAACTCATTTTTGGCTAGGGTAAATTCTTTGAGGGGGAATGCATTAAGAATATAGGAATATCTAGCATAAGTAATCATCGCAATGATAGGTGTGTAGTTTCCCTTGATTATTTCACATATAGGGATTAAATTAACAATACTCGTGCACCTCTAGGAGGGACATGGAATTGGCACAACCGTGGAGGAGTAGAAATATAGAGGATCAGTATGAGGGTGCATATAGGAATTAGGGTTCATATTCTTAGAAGAAACAAGTAGGATGAAGCACTAGGCCACATTTGGAAGGAATTGGGTAGGCATTTAAGTATGTGGAACTGGTCACATAAGGACTTGGGGTATAGCTAAACTGATCCTGATTTGGTATGGGGTCCTTGAATCTTGACTTTTGAAAAAGGGGTCATTTGAAAAGAGGAGACATGAATATTTCTAGAGGAGATAATTCATGAACATTTTCACTTTATAGATGTTAGGGGTAATTATAGGTTGTATGCTTTGTGAAATAGAGTATCCCTACATTAGGGAAAAGTCCTGGTTCTCATGGGGTTTGATTCAAGACAGATATATGCCTCGTGAAACTGAATATTCCATCAAATAGATTTCTTCTTATGTGAGGACCATGGACCTTCACAAAAGGATTCCATGCTATGGGATGAGGTTTTCAATATAACATGGGAGTTATTTTCATGAAGGATGGATACATTGGGAGATACCTTTTCTCTTGAAGTCACAAAGCTCAAGAATATCAGGAAATCCGAGCATTTCTCAAATGTCAAAAGGTCTTGTCACCTTAAATGATAGACATAAGGGGTATTTATAGGCTCTTTGTAGGTGGTGGAATTTTTTCACAAAGGATATAGGTATTCATGAGTATTTATGTGGTTTGAAATTATGTGTTTTTAGTGAACCAAGGCGATGCTGCTTGAAGGTTACCATCAACCTTTACATGTGTGTGAAAGGAGCTTCATGCATCTAGACTTATTTTACATGGAGGTTACCATTAATGCTCCATGATTTTAGGACCTACGTGGGACATACCCATTAGAAAAGGTGAGTACCTATGCAAAATGAGTCCCTTAAGTGCATTTGGGTACCCTTTTGGCAGGAATTCTCTCCAAACTGACCATGTGTTCCTTGACCTCTCTCCTGACACATGCTTCTTTCAGCATCAACAACTGTACGTTCCATTACAATCTATTTATTATCTATCAGACCCATTTCGTTTAACATTAATTATTAAATAACAATTCCTTCACTACCCATACATATAAAACAACAAAAAAACAACACAATAACCATCCATCCCATAAAAAATAACACATTATCACAATTTCATATCCATAATAACTTTACACACCACAACCATTCCCCACATAAAAACTTCCATGTACCATATTCACTTATCATCATATAACCATCCACATCAGAACTTCATATCACCACCCCACAACATGGTCAAACAATAACACATCATCCTCACACACTAAACTACACGTTTCGTGGCCACACAAAAATAACTAATCATATTACAGATTTAACCAAGGGATTCATCAATTCCACTTATTTATTTTAGGGAATTGTCACACAAGACATAGATTCCATGTGGAACAAATTATTTATCTGATTAAAAGTTATTAACCATTTATTCAATTTGGAATCATAACAATCACACATCAAGGGATCCACAAAATATCAATTCAGTAAAAAACTATCTCCCAACAACCAAAATTTTCAATGGTAAATTTAATGTGTACAATTATAATATTAAAAATGATATAAAATATGTAAAAACATGTGATTTAATGGCCTCTCCGTTCAATTTTAATTGAACACGTTATTTATCTTTATTAGGACAGATATAACACTTCATTAAGATAAAAAAAGTATAAACCCTCTCGTATGATACACTAGGTGAGAAATAAAGTAACCCCTACCACAAATAGATATCTCCAATTCACTATACATGTTTGAACCAAGAGTAAATCCATGACCAAACATCAGAATGAAGTAGGAAAACATTACCATCCATGAAATCAGTAACCACATCATTCTACCATCTAGAAAACACAAAGACCATTGATTTTCTGGATATTATTCCATCCTCTGAAATTTAAATAGAAGGATTATTAGATAAAATGAAGAGGGTAACTCACAAAAACCACCATGGATTGAACAAAAAAGGATTTGGTCGAGAACCAATGAAATTGGGGTGGAAGAGATCATTTGGACTAACATGGTTTGCCTTAGAAATAAGGGAAATATTGTAAATGTGAGGGGGTTTGTGGGGTGTTTTTGTTTTTATACCCATCTATGAAAACATGAGGCCACATCGCAACCTATTGGAACATGATTTATAACTATTAAAAAGTAATAAACTATGATTACATGTCCCACACCACATCGTAACCCTACTGGTCAGAGACCCTCTTTGATTTTTGGTTATCTTTTGACTATAGATCTTATAAAATAGGGAAGGACAATGTTATATTCCCAAATCAATAGTTCACCGGTTCCTAAAAAAGTTTGAACCTCCAGAAACCTCTTCCCAAGACTCCACAATGTAGCTAAAACTCCTATGTTGCCTCCATCAAGTGATAAATAACCTCTACGCTATAGTTCTACTCTACACAATAGTTTCACCAAAAAGTTAGTAAATTTGAAAAACATTATCCTGGGACCCTACACTAAATCCAATACTTCCATACTATATCCTTGAACCCTTAAAGTACTACTATAGGATCCATCCTATAAGACTCCCTCCTATTGAAATATCATCCCCATATCCTCATCTTAACATCCAAACTCCTTAGGATCCCCTCCAAGTACCATCACCGTCAAAATTACTTCAAAGTAACCATTCAGAAGGTTTGGACAATTAAATGGAATTTTACTAGTCCATTATTAAAGACCTCATCACAATCTGTAAGTAGTCTATATGATCTACCTTTCTCTTTGAATATATGATAAAATCATATAATAAGAAAATCACAAATTGATCAAGGTGGTCTTTAAATACCGTATTCATTAGATTTATGAACATAGTGGTAGTATTTATTATAACAAAGGTAATCACTATAAATTTGGAGTTTCTATACCTCATTCATTAATATATTTTTAAAATATCATAAATTTTAACCCTTAATTAATGATATCCATATCTAAGGGAAATCATTTGAAAGTATTGATATTCTCTAAGTTTATTGAATAGGTTTTAATATTGGGTTGGTTATACTTGTTCTTTATTATGATTTCTTTTTTCTCATGATATTGAATTAAAATATGCATTGATCAATTCTTATTTTTGATAGATGAATGATTCATCCCATAGAGAAGCAGTATGGCTTATACGAACTTTTTATAGATTATATAGTAGTTAATTATTTAATTATTCAAAACCAAAGAGGGATATTCTATAGTGAATATTTGAGATATGAATCAATCCAAGTATGAGTTTAATTCAAAACTAAACCTCACTCTCTAGAGTAAGATAAGAAAGTTCTTATAAAGATACATAAGTATATTCTTGTGAAATAGTTATGTCACAAATGTTGATTTCATCCTTGATCATTTGAGTTAGAAGTCAATCATTACTAGGTATCATTACCCATATTATTTAATTTTATTTATAATAGAGTTCATGATCATTCTTACCTTGACATTTGATAATAGAAATATTTCAGATATGAAATGAGACCTCCTAATCTATAAAGTTGATATGTTATTTATGATGGTAAATACAATCCATAACTAATATTATATCAGATTTAACCAAGGAATGAATAACTAGATCTATTGGAATTATATTCGCACAAATTTTGATCGGAGAAGAGTTATATATATTAAATGTGATCATCCTGCCACCAAGTGTGTTCACATATATTTTTATATCCATGATTGTGGTGGAACATTAATATTCCATGAAAACATGCATAATATGAAATAATGTGAAGAACTAGAATAAAAAATGGAGTTCATAGTTATATATTAGATAATGAGTATACCTTATATCACTTCATTATTTTGAACCACCTCAGTAGTGGAGATAATATACACTCTTTGTTTACCATAGGTTTAGAAGGATACTAGGGTATATTCATTTCATTTATTCTAGGGTTATGGAATTGATTTGGGTAATGTAAAAACTCTTTGAATTTAAATAATTGAAGAGTCATTGGTATATTAGTTGGTACATTATTTTCATCTATTCTCTCCATAAAAATGAGATTGTGTTGTTTCCATCTCAATATCTAGTACACACAAAAAAATCTATTTATAGATTCCAAAGTATCTTATAGATAATTTTATTCTCAAACATGGATTTAATCTACAAAATAAATGATCTATTTTATTCTTGTTTTCAGAGTTAAAACACGAGGAATACCTTGTGAGCCTTAAGACGTTTTCTTTATATGTACAAAGTGATTTATTATAAATTTATTTCAACTCCATTAATTCTGTCTCTATATTCTTGTGAATATTTTTAGAAAAATACTTAATGATGAATACATTATTTAAATAATATCATTCAATATAGTTCACATGCTCATTTTCATTATATTTCTATTGAGAGTCCACAATTTCTTGGCATCACCATCAAAATAATAAATGACCAAGAACACCTTCTCACATTTTTGGCACTAAGGAATAGAAAATATTTATTCCATTTCGTTGATCTATTTATCCAAATGAATTGGAGGACAAGAACCACAAAATGTGGGTGGATGTTGTTGTATGAAAGACTCAATTATGTGTTTCTCCTTCCTCCATGAATTTATAGATAAAAATATTTAAAATTATTGTTTATAGGTTGAGATATTTGAGTGAGAATTGTCATAATATTCTATACTCTTTCTCTAGTCCCATTTGGTTTCCCAAGAGGACAGCCATCACATTTCCTAGAAAACCCATTGTTAACTCGGTTTCTTCTTCTACATTACATTCCTAAAATTAATATAATCTAAAATAATTATTAATAAAAAATGAAATATATTAATATAAAAGCATTAAATCATAAAAATTGTATACTATTAGGTTTAAATATAGGTTATCCATTTTCTATATCATATACGGATCTTAAGACATACCATAAATATGTGTTCAAATAATTCATAATGGTTTATAAGAATCATATTATCAACAAATGAATACTCCCTTAGTGTTTATAGCTAATTTTTGTAGTCTTATACCCACTCATTGTATTCCGAGTGAAGATATAGTTGATACCCAAATCTCCTTTTTCAGGGTGATTACACCTTGGTGCATCTTTTCCACAACCCCATCGACATATACATATTTTAGTAAAGAGGTACCGACTAAGAAAACTACATACTCTAAAAATTATCCTAATTTTGTGATGTTACTATATACATAGAATCATCATTGTGTTTTTAATAAATTAATATTATCATAATTTCTAAAATTAAAAGAAACATATCCTAAAAAAATTACTAAAACATGAACTGATATGAACTAAGGCACCATAGACCCACACATCCGAATACAGTGTTAAAAAACACACCTTTAACATATTATTTAATAAAAAGAGAGACAAACCAAACTAACCATTACTTTATTCAATATAATTTCCAAAATTTATACAATGGACATCATTATGAACACACGATCCTATGAAATGAATGTTTAGTATTTTTAGAAATAGATAAATAAAAAAATTATTTTATAAGACTAGTGAAAATTTATCCATAATTAAGAAACAAAAGACTCCATACTAGACTTATCATATGTTATACTCATATTCATAACTTAGGGAATGGATTCATGAGAAAAGGGTGAGCACAATTTCTCAGTAACAAAAAACATATCCACATGTCATTAAGGGTTAGATCATAAGTATACAACAAAACATTATCAAAGAAGAAATATCTTATTAAAAATAACATAGAAGAATATAATATGTCCATATGTCACAATAAAAGGAAATATAATCACAAAACAACAAACATATACCATAAAAATATTTTGTGGAATTCTGAGATAAAAAACATGAACCTTGGAGCATAATTATCGACATATGGAATGAAAATATAACATTCTCTTGAAACATAGCATAATAAATAAAATTTTGAAAAACATAAGAAGAAGTTATCATCACATTCTAAGTATATAAAAGAATTACCCCTCTAGTTTTTTATTATATCCAATAAGTTTCACCCATTAATTTATGAAAATATTCAATAAATCTAATCCTATATCATCTCATGAGATATAAAACCTTAAACAATGCACTAGAGGGTGAAATTAAACCCCCACCACTAGTCATATATATATTTGTGTGTGTGTCTGACACATGAAACCAATTATTTTTCATATAATAAGTAACCAATGGAAATAAAATGGGTTTCATTTATCACATCTTAAAGAAACCATGGAATGAAAATGGGTTTCATATCATTTCAAAATGGTATAACATAAAATGACTTCTATAATTTGATAGATTGATACAAAAATTCAACCACCCAAAAGTATTATATCATAGATTCATCTATAGGGTGATTCATAAAACCTAATTATATAACTGTTATATCTTTTAAACAATAAAATTTAATCAAAACCATGAAAAAAGGAATTTAGAAAACATTTCTTATCATTTTCGTAGAGGTAAAATTTTGAATCACATTCAAAAAATCATTTTATTGAAGGTATAAATTTTTTTAAATAGAACATTAAAATAAATTCAAATAATTGAGGCTTAAAAATTACATAATCTTTTCCTTAAAACATATAGGGGAAGATAAAGGTACAAACATGAAATAGAGATCATTTTTAGTATTTTAACAATACCTTTCATCAAAATCAAATCATAAATAGAGAGATAAATCATTCATTTTAAAAGATGTAAAGAGAAATTTCATGATTACTTGAAATAAAACATATTTTTATTTAAGGATAACTATATGAAAACATTGGTGGGATGAGTGATTATAGATGTTGAAGAGAAAGAGACCATTTGAAGTGGATGAGAATTATTCTAAACATCATTAATTTTTATTAAGAAATAAATCCATCCATGTAATTCCAAATAAAATAAGTAATGAATTATAATATCATTATATAATATCAGAAAACCCATCCTTTAATACCATTTTGAAAGGGGACACAATATTACTCCAGAAAAAAAGTTTAGTTAAGAAAAAAGCCTTACCTTTTATTACACATAACCGAACAAGTTCAAACAACATGAATAAAATAATATCTATTTAAATATACTATTAATAAGACTTATTAATACATATATCGTTTTACAAATTTCATTTTCAATCATTTTTACAAATTTATTCTAATTTATATATTGTTTTGATCATCAGATGTTATTAGTTTCAATTATTTGTTTAGTAATGGTTTCATAATGGTGTTATAAATTATTATTTATGGAATTAAATTTTGAAATTTTGTGATACTAATTTTAAATATAATATATTTTTTTATAATTATTTATTATTTTATAATTTCATTTTGTAACTATTGTAGTTATTGTTCATGGAAATAAATTTAGTGAAGATATTATTTTGGTAATTTATAATGAACTATAGCATGGAACTATAATAATAAGATAAATATTATTATTACCAAAAAAACCATAAAAATTAAATTTTTTATCATTAACATCTAATGAAACTATTATTTATGTTTCCATAGACATCCATGATAGAAATTTTTTTCATTGTTCAAGTAGGTGGTTAAATAAACCCAAACAAGAATATACTATAATATATGGGTAAGTGTCGAAAATAAAGTGATTCATTTGTCACAATATCATTATTTAAAATGAATAAAGATTTTATTTATATGTTTTTATGGTTTTGAATCATATTTTAATATAGTTTTATAAAAAAATAAATGACTAAATGGAAAACAAAATAGGTCATTTTCATGGAGGTGGTAGTCTGTATGTATGGACATGTGAGATGTTCATTTACATTGAATATAAATGTGGTTAGAATTAGTTTATATATTATGAATATTAATAATTTCTAAAATAACATATTTATTCATTCCATACACCCTTTGACCCATTCATATAATTCATTTATGAAATTGAGATCGTTTCTCTTATAGAGGGGGTAGTTCACATGTAACAGAAGTGACATTTACATTTTTTTTGATGGTTCGGAAGTGGGTAAATAATGGTTATCCCATAAAACTAATAAAAGTTTTGTGTAATTAAGATAATATTGTATATATTTAAAAATATTTATATAAGATTTTGGGTTGTTAGAAGAATAAACAGAGGAATATGAATGAAAATTGAATAATTATAACTTTTACAGTACTCATTGAATGATCATCTTTGAAAATTCAATTAATGCATTGAGAGAAGGTTTCTTTACAATCAAAAAATACATATAAATATTTCAGGAGTTTTTGGTAGTTATTTGGGTGTATTTTGGTCTAAATTTAGAGGCTTGGGGTTTCATGTGAATTTAGGTTGTGATGGATCCTTTTATAAGAGAGATGAGTAGATTTTTTGTAGTGATATAATAGGTAAAGTCATTATTAAAATTTAAACTGGATCAAATAAAATAAAATAATGGAGTGGATAAAGAGTTAAGGTCTATAAATATTTAAATAATAAATTTTAACACATGTTCTTTTGTCTTTTACTCTTATATTTTATTTTTTTTATTTTTTAAATTTTACCCTGGTAACTAATTATAACTTGAGTAATTTACTTTTACTGCCTAAAAATAAATTTATCATTGTTAAATAATTTTTACCTAATGATAAATAGTATTAAATACCTTTAAAAATAATTATATGGGGTATAATAATTAATTTTAATATATTCACGCATAATGTAAATGCTCTATTTTTAAACAAAGTCTATTTTTATGATTAAAACATAAGATTAAAGTAAAATTATAAATGTTTTAGATTACTATGAAATTAATTTTTTTATTATAAAAAATAATATTTATTTGGATTTCAATTAAATCCAAAACCAAATATCACCATGTTAATATTTAACTAAATAAATAAACCAAAAGAAGTTTTTGTTGGAATAAAATATTACATGAGTTTCCATATGTTAAACACATGTCTTCTATATTAATCATAATATTTTAAATTTATAATTTTACCTATTAAATAAAAATTTATGAATAAATTTTTTTCTAATTTTATTAATCTATTCATATATCCTAATGATTTTATTAAATTTAGAGTATTTTTTAAAATAGTATTATACATTATTTTCCGAAAAAACAATCTTTTGAGAAAAATATATAAAATTCATCATAAGATAGCATTGACATGATAAATAGAAAAATTAATTTAACTCCATAAAATTAAAATTCTATTATTTATAAATTTATTTTTTTAAGTGAAAATGAAAAATAAAAAAACTATTTCTATTGAAAAATGACGTATTATGTGCTCCTAATATTAGTTCATATCAATTTATAATTTAAATAATGTAAATGTACTTTTTTTAAATAACTATATTATCAATTTGGTCAAATTATTTTATTAGTAAAAAAATAAAAAACTTATTTAAGAAGGGAAAATCCCTTTTAATATAAAATTGAGTTAAATATTTTTCCATTTAATGAATGAAAATTTTAGTTGAAAATTATCTTTTTATTTACTTACAGTTTTATTTTTCTTCAAATTTTCTTAAAAATATATATCTAATATGTTGTGACTCATTTTTGTTCGGTAATTATTGTTTAGTAATCTATAAAACATATTATATTTATTTAATAAAAAGATATGTTGTAAAATAATTGAAAGTTACTATATGAATAGTGTATTTGGGAGATTAGATACATAATACATCAAAATATAAATAAAATACAACAAAATTATTTTGATCTTCATAAGGTACTCTTAAGTCACTTTCATTTCTTATTAATTCAAAGAAAAACATGGGGACATAAATAAAGAAAAGGGTGAGCTGTAAATCCAAGTATGGGAATAACCATGATAAGGAAATACAAATTAGAGTCAATAAGTAGAAAATGACTTCATAACATTGAATAGTTACATGGAATCATGTAATCAAGAAGTATATGTCATTATATCACGTCACAATAATAATGATTAAATAAATTAAAACATGACATCATAATTATATGTGATGGTTAATTTCGAAGACAACATAATATATTATGACAGGTGTATTTACCATGCATCATACATGGTTTTTCAAGATATAAAAAAATTACACACTGCTTTTAAGGGATGTATATGCCCAACCACACTCATCACATTATAATATATATATGAATATGTGCATAATATAATGGATTCATGCATAAGGAATATGCATGAGAAAAACCCCATGGAAAGAAATGGGCTACACAATATTATCTCAAAACATAACTAAATTATATATCATAATGATTCCCAATATATGAAGGAAATAAATATTTTTGTAGCTTCATATTTAAAAAAATAGAAAAAAGTAGAAAATATTATGTTTAAATGATAAAAAATAATAATATATTAGGGAAGAAGTGTGAATAGAAATAAATTATTGAAGTGATTATTTAATTAATTATTAAAGGAAGTATGAATAAGGAGAGAACATGTTGGTTTCATAAAACTCAATAATAAAATAAAAATATTTTTCCAAAAAAATAATAATTATTTTTTGGAAACCATATAAGGAAATAATCTTTAATGAATGAAATGTGATATAAAATATTCATTGGAAACTTTTATTTAAACATGTTTGTTTTAAATAATGATTAGGAAATAAACATGAAAAACCTCTATAACCACTTATAATAAATTGAAAAAAAAGAAATTTATATTTCTAAGACACACATATATATATATAGAATATATAATAATTACATGAGAAGAATAGGGAAATTAATTATGGTGGAGGGAGAATGATAACCCAAATGAAATGAAGATGGATCATAATTTACCATACCAAAGGTCCCAACTCACTTTGTATATGTGTAAAATCACTTGAAAAAACCAATCACCATTTATTAATACTTTGTTCAGAACAGTTTTCAAGTATATTTCATTTATTTTTCTCTATTTATATTCATTTTTAATTCAATAATTGTGACTTGAGATGAGGTTCAGTGAGACTCACCGCTGCCCTCGACCTCCAAGTGACTACGGTTCAAATAATTGAATCCCATTGGAGAGATTTATGATGCATTCTATGATGAAAATATTGATAGAGGTAGATGGTGACACAAGCCACGATACTGACATGCACTGATGTATGTCGGTAACATAGATAGTGATGCTGATGCAGCATAAGTCCTTTTGGTAAGAAAATTTGTTGGAATTTGGGTAATGCGATGGAATATAAAACCACTAGGACTTATGGCCATATAATTGGTTCCCACTAAACATAGTTAAATAGGTGTGTTTTCCTTGTTAAATAATATGGGATTAATCCTAGTCTATCTCAAAAAATTTATACATTTATTTTATAGATTTTTCTCTCATCAACCACTCAGGGACGTTTAGTTAATATCTTGAAAAATACTTTGGCATATTTAGTACACCCATAGGTGTAATCAAATATCTCATAATCTCTAAATTTATATAGTTAAACATTATTTATTATTCTAATGGAACAAAATTTATACATCCAAATAGATTTTCCAAAACAGATTCAAATTATGTAATATAAAATCATTTATTATCCATATCTTTACTATAATGTTTAATTTATCTTTCTAGATACATAATCTTTTAATAATTATTATATATATTCATTAAATACATTTTTAATATAATCCATGTAATTAAATGATGAAACATTATATACATCATCAATGAAAGCATTGAACGAGTCATAATATTAGTGATGTTTTTATTTTTGAATATATTGGGGGGAGGTAGATACTTGTAATTCCACTAACTTAATAGCATTTCAAGATAATAATGATTCTAATTTTATTATATCAAGATGTTTATATTTTATTTGTATAAATTATCATATAAAAATTTTAAATGGAATAGAAATGATAATTTGATTAAGCGTTTTTTCCATGCTTCTATGGAAAACTTCATTGCTAATGGTATTATAGATTTAGGGTGGTATCCAAATGATCCCAGAACCTCAAAGACATGAATAATAGTTTTGGGAAGGTATTTTGAAAAATTTTATATAACATAAGAAATGTAATGTGTGAGTATATTTGATTTGGTGATATGTGGTAATTATTAGTGGAGGAGAGGGGTGTTTTAGAATCAAAAATATTTTCCATTTTTTTTATTGAGGCCAAATATAGTAAAGATTTTGACATTTATTTGTTTACTTTTGAAAATTTTAGGTAAATTTAAATTTTAGGCCATTATAAAAAGGAATGGAATATTTATAATATTTAATTATAAAAAATGACGAAAATTAATTTTTTATTTGAATAAAACATAAAGTATATTTGAAAATGTCACAAAAAGGTTTTTAAATTATAAATATTATATTTAAATGAATTACATTTATGATTAAATATATATATTTTATTAAAAATGGTTTCATTAACTTTTAAGTCATACTTATATCTTGATGGTTTCATAAAAGTTGTAGTCTTTATAAAAATAGTATTTTTACTATTCCAAAAAATGAACATTTTAGAGAAATCACAATTTTTCACCATCGGATAACTTCAATGTGATAATTCTAAAAATAACAATTTTTTATGAAAACAATTATCTAAATAAGAGAAAAATTATTTTCAAATAAAATACTTATTTAATAAAACATTTAATTTTTTTACCTGGTTGACATTTTAATTTTTAGAATAATAAATTATAATTTCATAATATTATTATCATTTATATTAAAATAACTAGAGTTTTATAAAACCAGTTTTTGAAAATTACTTTTATTTTAAATTTTTATGGTTATAAGAAAAATATACATTAACAAAAAACATAAATTATTAACCAAAAATAATAGAATTTTTTCGTTCTGTAAAAAATTTATTTTATCATATTTAACTTGTAAATTTAATTTAATTGTGATATATATTTTTATATAGTTATTTTGTAAATTTAATATTCTAAATTAATATATTTATGTGTTTTTATTTTTTTTATATGATTCATGTGTTTTATACTAAACTATATTTCTAAATATAACACAAGTTTAATTATAAGGTGAATTCCCTTTATAATATTATGGGTCATTACAAGAACAACAAGGGGATGAATTAGGGTGAATAAAAAATTTAAAATCTTATTATTTTTATCCTCATGAATTTAGAGATGTTTTCCCATTATTGGAAGGACCACATTCAATCTGTCATTCTCTCATAATAAATTACACAAAATAATAAATATGAATTCAGAAAGTAAATCAAAAGTACATAGTCTAAATTTATATGGTTTACCACAAAAGGATAATCCAAGGGAAATATACTTGATGATGTGTTAGTGTACTATAATCTGATATCATAAACTATTATATAGATACAACTTTCTGGCCATAGTTACTACATTCATATGTGAACCACCCTTAAAAGATTTAGTAAATGAACATTATTGATATAAGGTCCACACCATCTTATTATCTTCTATTCATAGCTTAACTTAAGGGAAAATTTGTTTATTTATGTGATCTTCACTTTATAATAAATTGTACAATCGAATCTCCCTGAATCATAACTCCAAATTTGATACATTTTTGATGTCCATGTTTGATACTCTTCTTATCCTCTAATACCTCATGATAATATCTACTCATCATTAGTTTGAATATGTTTTATTCCAAAAAAACACTTATTACTTTAGATGAAGACAATTTCGTGATGGAATTATCTTATTTTAATACCTAAAGATTCAGATATGGTAGTGTAACCATTGTAATCATTGACCAATCTTCCTTAGATTGAACTAGATATCTGAATAGATATTTTTCTAAGTCTACTCTCTTCTTCAATACTAAATATATCAATATATTCCCCACTCTTTCACAATAATTTCTTGGTGTCGTTTATATGAAGTATTTTATGCATCCAACCCTTGATCTAGTGGTATGATCAACAATTGTTCACATAATCTTATATTATCATGAAAAGTGTACCAAAAATTTTATGTTGGATATAATATACCAATTAAAATGATCAAAATTCCCAAAATCTAGGTTATATCTCTTTTATTTTAAATTTTGACCGAATATGAAAAATTTTATAGAAATAACCAGATCAATTCCTGATAAAATGAATTATAATGTTATTTTTAATAATAAACAGATCAAAAAAACCTTCATAATATCTTATATTTAACTCCACTAAATATTGTGATGTGATCCTCCTACTCTTCTCAGTCCCTAAACATGTTTCAACAAGACACACTCTCTCATGATGTAATTCCTTTAATATTTTTTCAATCTAAATATCCTTCCATTATTCAATATTTATAACCTTTATAGTATAAAAAAGAATTTCTTGCTATGATCCATATTAAAATTATACCATTAAAAACATGATCTTCCAATTAGTGCGTGATTCTTCAATTCATCGATGTCTGGGTTTTCTTTTATTTCACCCAACGGTGATGGCATTACCCTCAGGTATCAGTTGTTCTAATCCATTTAATCTTAAATACCCCTTATATTTGAAACATCACCTAAAAATATTATTTTTTATGTACCATCAATCCAGTAAAAAAATAAAGTCTCTTACATATCATGAAGATGGAATTTATGTATCATGTAATGGCTTCGTACTATTCTAATTTCTCATAAAGTAAAAAAACCTTACATAAGATACAAAAAATATTATGTATCATATGTAATCTCATAAAAAACCTTATATATATATATCCAAAAATATATTAGGTATATTTTAACTATTTTACATATCCCAATAAAGCTCTAGTAATATTTCAATTTCTATATTAGAAATATATTATATACCAACATGTAAAATCATACATATGGAAGAAATATATATAAAAAACCATACATATCATTGAAAAAATGTTATATATCATGATACTTTTTCTAGTTTCATACCAATTATACTTAGAACCACCCTTACCTATAATGATTTTACCATTTTCCTAGATATACATTACATGACAGGAATACCCTTACATATTAGAAATTGACCTTATTTTTAGAAATATAATACTCAAAAAAATTATATATGGAGATTTAGGTATATTTTATTTTTTATGAAATCATTCTGAATATCTTACAAAACATCATGAATACATTTTTTTAGAAGGATATTCCTGACTTTTTTCCCATTTAAGAACAACTTATGGGCTTAATCATAGCCTTCTCAAAAAATCATCAAACTTACTCACACCTCTTCTAAATATAAAATTTGGTTGAATAAGATATACTATAACCTATAAAAGGTATATATAACTTCAAATCCGAAGAAAAATTGTACACTTATATGTTTCACATTCAATATCCTTGATATATAGTGTTTTAATGTTTTCATTATTATTTAAAGTTATGTATTTAATGATTCCTCACTAGATATGACATGATCAACCTCAAGGTCCAATGCCACATATTTCATTTTTATACATCCTAAATAAAGAAAATATTACTTATTTATTTATGGTAACCATTTTCACTTCTTTATCCGTGTTAATAAGTCTTCTAATTTCAATTTTAATTCACTTTTAAAAAATCCAACACTTATTATCAACAAGTCTAAGATACAACCCCTCAATTGAAACTATATCCACCTTTATATTTTTTAACAATATTGCTATAAATCATAATCCAACTTCTAACTATAAATTCATCAAATAAATATAGAGATTTATAATATATTATATTCACTCCCTCTTTTTTAATAAAACAAAAATGGTCTTCTCAATATAAGAATAATATATTTTTCTTCTCTACTGCTCTGAATAAATTGATATTGGATGTCATCTAAGTTTTGATACACCATTTTCAATAAAAATATTACTCTATATATACTATATGTTATTGAAAAATATATTTCTTGAGAAATTTGATTTACCCAAACTTCTAAAAAAAATTATATTTTAAACTTATGGAATCATTTTATAGTTGAAAACCATTAGGTTTTCTGTAAACCACTTTCTAATTGAAACATTTAAATTTTAGAAATGATGTAAATATAGGATTTTAATATTTTACTTATTAAATTTTGATGATTTTTTTTTCAAGTTTTCCATTTTTCAAATTCTAATGAACTTTCTCTATCCAGATACATTTTATTGAAATATTTTAAAAAAGTTTTTTATATAAATATAAATTATTTATTAAAAATTTATATAATTTTATTGAGTTGGAACTTGGGGTAATAAATAATAGTATATTTAAATAATATAAAATATTTTAATTTAATTGGTATACTTATATAGTCATATGAAACTTGAGATTTTATTCCCTATAAAAAATATCATTATTATCTAAACCATGATTATTTAAGAACACCAATGAATAAGAAATAAAGTAAAATGTGTCTGAGATATACCCCATGTTGAATCAAATTTATACAACTTGTTCAAGGTGATATTTTTATACTAGTTTATATCTATGACCCTTCCATTATTCATAGATATTCTATTTTTCTAAATGAGGGAAAATGGATTTTGAATGTTGATCAATAATCCCCATTAATGTCTTTATTTCTTGTCTCAAACTAATAAGACAATCATTAACATTGAGAATATACTTTTCAATTACATCACTATCTTCCCTATTGTTTTTTGTATTATAAAAACAAATCAATGAACACCCCATTTTTAGTAAACAAAAAAATAATCATAAAGTCCATTAAGTTTTCCACATCTTCCCTTAAGTTACATTATCCTTATTTTAGTTTTATTATACCACTTAAGAAATGGAAGGATATAATTTTTTTAATCACCATAGTTTTATTGATACCACTAGATATTTCAATTAATTATTTGAAACCAAATTAATTCTTGATCAATATCTAGATCATTTAAACTACTTCATCAAAGCATGAAATTCATGAATAGTCTTAAAAATATAAAGTGGTTTCTCAACTCAACATGTTGAGTTGAATTATGTATTGATATTGATTTTTTTTAGAATTAATACCAATTAAGTACCTTAGTAACTCTTAATTTACTTGTTATACTTATCTCTTTTCAGAATAATCACACCTCATGGATCATGTCATCCCCTAAAATAAATATCCCCTCAAATAAAAATTAATAAAATATAAAAATAAGGGAGAGGGATAATTCCTAGTCATCCAAAAGTGGAGTAATGTGTTTATTCGTAGTGTACTAAGCCTTTTAATCCGACATGATTCAAATCCCTCTTATTGGTCCACTTTGGGAGATAAAATTTATAAAAATTTCATTCAAGATGATTTGAATTGCATTACTCATCATATTTACCATCGACTTTAACTAAAATGTGAGACTCATCCTTGTTGTACAATTTCGTACATTGAAGCACTGCTATTGAATCTTTCTTCATGATTCCTTCACCATAGGAGGGATCTTTCATTGGATTTAACTTATTGAATTATTGTATTATTTTGGACACCACTTAGGAATTATTCATGTTTCTCCACTTCAATTTCAATTATATCTTCCAAAGACGTTTTTATCCTTGACGAGCCATTATTTATGTGAGCATCATCCTTTTCCCATAGCTAGAAACCATATTTCTTTATTCAAGGCTTGTTTCTTTTTTGTCATGAGGGATTTTATATTGAACCATTGTTGGTTTTAAGTGAACCATTAATATTCATAATTACATTCCTCTAATGCGATAAATATGTATTATAGAACAATTGATTGTATTTTGATAAAAATTGTCCTCCCATTTATCATTAGATTATTCAATTTCCTTAAGAATATTTCAGCTCTAATATTTATATTATTCCAATCCATAAATCCATTATTAGAAAAAATAAAATATTTTCCATTAAATTCATGCATTTTTTAGTCAATTATTCATTGATAAGTTAATGTAATATATTTTCATCCACCTTTGATCCCTTAGAATTCTAAATGAAAAATCCTGGTGCAGATGAATCTTCTAAACTAAGAGTATCATATTGAATATTTATTATGACAGTTATTTATTACATATATTTCAATAATCATAAAATTTTCTTGATTCCAAATTTAGTTTTTTGAAATTTACACTTTTTTATGTTTTTATGGGAGATGGAATCTCCCTTTGTTTATAAATTTCCAAACTTTCTTCAAGATCATTAATCATAAAATTATTTAGTTCAATTTTAAAACCAGTTTATGAATTCTAAAACTAGATTCTCTTTCACATTTTATCCTCTCATAATGTTGTGTTTTTAGTGGGATGATAATGGATTTTAACTATTTCTATGTGGAAATTGTTTTCACATCATTTGTATTTTTATAAATAAGTCTCTTTGGACTGTTATTTTTTAAGCCATTTTCCATATGTATTTATTCAAGGTCACCTCCACATGTTATAATTTTTTATCCTCTATAGAAAAATATTATTTTAATTTATAGTCTACATCATTCATAAACTTCCATTGATCCATCATTTCATGTATGTCATGGATCACTTTTAAGAAATTATATGAACATAATTTAGATTGATGACTTGAAGTAATTATCACTTATTTGATGAAATTAATATCTACTCCAATCCCCATTGGGATAAATTAATTTCTAAAATCGTAAGAAACCTTCCAAAACATTGTTAGAAACATGTTAAATAATGAAATCTTGAATATTCACCAAACTTATAATTCCCGTATTCAAGGTAGTCTTCTTTTTTATTTCTAATTTTCTTGTTTCCCTTTGACATAAGAAAGTCTTCATCATACTTGTTCACAAATTTCCCATTATTTATAGTTTTTCAATATTATATGGTGGTATACATGAAACCACTTTTTATTTCACTAATTTATTACATATATTTTTCATCTATGTCGAAATATCAATAGAACTATCAAAATGAATAGCTTTCTGAATACGTTGCCGGGTAGACCTCTATAATTTTTTTGGGTATCTTTATCATGTATTAATTCATATTTATTTTTGACATCAGTTTATTATTGGACATATTTAATTATATCTTACCAAAACATATCCTTTTTTATCTATAAAAGTTAGTACCACTAAAAAATGAAGGCTTTATAAATCCATGAATATAAAAAATGTAAAAATATATTTAGATATTAGACCTCCAAACATAACCTGTGGCCACTAATACCACTTTTTAGGAATAAATTAAATAAATAAACCCTATGAGTGGGGTGTATTAGGGTACACACCAAAATTAAACATTACTTCTTTAAAATACCCTTACCATACTGATATTCTCCCATTATTATAAGGATTATGTTCAATATAACATTCTGTCATCACCAATCAGAGTGAATATTAAATATGAATATAGAAATTATTTTACAACCGTACAAAAGGACTTCATATAGTTCACCACTAAGGGCTATTCCTAGGAGAATACACACGGCAGGGTATTGGTGTACTTGAATCCAATATCACACATTGTTTTGTGGTTATATATTTTATATCATAGTAACTATTTTCCAATATGTAATACCCTTAAAAGGTTTAGAAATGTATCATTGTTGATCCAAGGGAAACTCCCTATTCTTATACTTCACCCCATACTTCATTAAACGATTAGTATGTTGGTGGATGTAATTTTATGTCTATAATCAACCTATATAATTGAACTTCTCTACATCATAAATCTATATTTAATGATTCATTGAAGTCTAGGTTTTCTATTCGTTTAATCTCCTAAATCCCAACGAGAATGACTAATCAATGTCAGTTTAATATATTTTCTTTCACATGAAAAATGAAACATCACTTATTCCTCTAAATGATGATAACCCAGCACTAAAATTATAATATTTTTTTCATTCCATCGCCACCATACTGAGTATTTAAACCATTGAAAACCCAATCCTTATTTCTCTAAATGAACTAGATATATTAATGATTAAAAACTATTGATATACAATATTCTTCTACATGTGATACGTTAACATATGCCCCTATTATTATATAAAACTTCTACAAATAGTTTTTGTGATGTCTTATATGTGCCCAACCCTTGATCCAATTTTTTTTGGATAAACCATTATTTATATAATATTACTTGATCTTGTTATGTGTACAAAATGTTTTAAATTTGTATTAATGTAATAATTAAACTAAGTCAAATTCCTATAATATGGAAAATAAATAATTCACATTAAACTCCAATCAAATCTGCAAGATATTCTAGAAACAATTAGATCACGCCATGATGTAATTCTTTATGGATTGAAGACCAATTCATAACCCTATCAAAATAATCCTCACAAAATCATATATTTAACTCATTAAGATATCATGGAATGATCATTTAACTCTCGTCAATCCTTAAAACTATTGTGGCATAACACACTCCCCTATGATAAAAATCCATGAATACTTGTTTCAATAAATATATTCTTCCATTATCCGATATTCACATCCTATATGATGAAACACTATGTTATGGAATGTCCCTTTTCAACATTTTTTATAGTAAAAAAAGTTGTTTAGAGAAATATAGAAATATGGGGGTTGTGAGGGTGAAATTACTATTTAAAAACTAAATCGTAAGTAAAATTTAAATTCAAAATAAAAATGATTCAAATTTAATAATGATAGAAGTCAGTTTAAAAATATTTGATAAATTTAATATATATGTGTTATTAAATCAATAGCAAGTAAATTTAAGCATGGAAATTATTAAACAAAATTTATAAAAGTGTTCAAATTTATGTTATATTATGTAATGCATATAAGTAAATATAGTACAAACATAATTGATATAGAGTTCAAATAAACTTTAATGTGTGACCCTACATCTCTACCCCTTGAAATGAGAGTTTTATTATAAAAAATACTTGATCATATTTGTGATCATGGAAAATTTCTTACATAATTTAGGTTTTTGATAACCCTCTTGAGATTTATTAGTTACCAATCAAACCATCCCTCACTTTTTTGGAGTGAGAACCATTGGAGAACATAGGTTGATAATAGATTCGTTTTATTTAGGAAAACCCATTAATAGGATTTTCACAAATCTCTTACAAGGATGAGTACAATGGTGGGTGATAGAATTGATAGGAAATTTGACATCCTTTAAAGTAATGATATCATGGAAGTTGTTTTTATGAGAGAATTAGAAATTATGTCACTTTAATATCATTTTTTATTACAGAAATTGTTGGTAAAGAGTGAACGATTCCAATGGGATAAGAGGTTTCATTTTAAAGGATTCAGAATGCGTGAAATGGTTCTAGAGTTCACTAGGGATCATGAATCCAAACAATGATCAAATTAAAGTCTTTTGAACATAATAAATAATTTTCTGAAACTACTTATCCAATTCCACTAGGTACCTGGTAGCCACCACTAGGTAGACGGTGGCCTACCAAGAAGCATATTACTAATATAAGGCCTCTATTGGATGGCTAATACACTGCCACTAATTAGAATATGGACACCTAAGGAATCCGGAGCTACTTCTTAAACCATTGGATTTTTGATACTATACATCAACTTGATGGTGGAATTAAAACACCAATAATATTCCTTTTATGACCCATTGGATGACTGGTACATCTCCATTAGATTTTTGGTGGGAGTTCTAAACAATATTTGATTATTTCACCATGGCACCGACCAACCTATGTAGCATGAAATCCACTATCTTCATGAGTGGCCTCATACACATCTAACCAAAGCATTATTTATATATTCTAAGATGTTTACAAGGTCATCAAACAAGAAAATATATATTTACATTCTATTGAGTTGATTAACAATCCATCCTTAAATTGACATTAGATTCTCTAAATGTCTAATAATCAAAAAATGTTTAAGGAAATTTAAGATTACACAAAAAAAAATGAAAAATTTTAATACATATATGAGTGTTTGTTTCTATGAAAACATCATGAGGGGGAGAGTTATAACAATATACCCCATTTGGATAATCATAAAAAGATATCTTAAAATAATATATTAAGAAGAAAGCATCTATAAAAAATATAACATTAAGAAACTAAAGTTATTAAAAAATATTCAAAGATATCAACGGAATAACACATAATGATTTTTATTTTAAATAATAAATAAAATTTTAAAATATTTTCCTTATTAAAAAAATTTATCTCTAGAGAATAGTAAAAATAATTATTTTTTTTATAAAATACACAGACTTTGTTTTTTGAAAATTTCACCTCCTTTGTGATTATAATAATTATTAAAAGAGTGAGGGAAAGGATAAAGATGAGAATGATTATAAAGAAAAAAATCAAGGAATAAAATAATTTTTAAAAGATCAAAAATATTTTTAGAATACCTCTTAGGTTCCAAAAACTATATTAATATGAAAATTTGAGAGAGCGAGAGAGTAAAATAGAAATAAGAAAGGAAAAAAATTGTATCAATAGAAACAGACAAGAGATAAAGAATATCAAAAAAGAGAAAGAAAAATATAAGATAAATGAGAAGAATTAAAAGGATATAATTAAAATAAAATAGATAAATACCTTTTACATAATATCATATTTCCTTGAGGACTGATTTTACCTCTAATTATTTATTTCTTCCAAGAAAAAACTTTTATTGAAGAAGGTCCATATAATGTAGAAGCATACTTTAAAATATCCCCATTTACAATTATTCAAAGATTTGTTAAGTTTAAATATTTTGACAAAATTATAAGAATGATTTTTAATCCTCATTGTTTATATTCAAGAGAGATAATGAAAACCAATTTTCTTTTAAAATACGTATAAACATAATTTTTTTATGAGTGTTGAAATTTAATTTGGTTAATTTTTTGAAAATTTAATGATATCTAAGAAAGTTCATTTTAAAAAAATTATAATAATAAAAAGTACATATTTTGGAAAATATGATTTCGAAATAAGAAAATTAGATAATTTTTTTTTAAAACTTATTAATTTAAAAATATATATATATCTTAAGGAAATTTTTAGAATTAATCAGAAATTAAGGTCCCCATAATATGTCTCAACAAGTGACATAGTGAGATATTATCTATTCGGACTAGATATGAATAAAAAAATAAATTCATATATTTTTAATAATATTTTAAAAAAAATATAACTCAAATTTGGTACAGATAAAATGAAGAATGTATGAAGAGTACCATTCCTAATTCACCATTAATAAATTTTAAATTATTAAGGGATGGTTTTTTGGTGAAACTATCTGTTAGTTGATATTATCTTGGAAAAAATCCAAAAATATTTCACATTTTTCAAATTTAACACTAATAAAATGGTGTCTAAGATCAATGTATTCAATGCAAGAGTGATGGATAAGATTTTTACTAAAATTTATGGAACTAGTATTTTTCCAATTAATATGGATATGTCTAAATATAATCAAATAATATATTTTATTATTTTAAACTGATATTATTTAGGATTGAGAAATATCAATTAATATATATTCTGTTTTGATTGTAGAAATACCAACTCAACTCTTTTTCTTACTACTCAATGAGATAATGGATTTTTCTTGTTTTCATCCAACAAAATCATCATTTGAAAAAGATTTAAATTCAAAATAGGTTTATTTTAGATAAAAAAATATATATTTTAAGATAATTTTATATACCAAAAAACAATTTTGATATATTTTAAAAGATAATATTTTTTATTTGATTAAAAATGAGCATAATGATAAATGGTGATCATGATATCATGTTAGCTCATAGTATAATAAAGTATACTTCTATTATTACTGATTTAAAGCTTATCATGAACCATTTTACTAGATTCATCTAACATTATATTATATGTTATACTCACGAGAGTAGAAATTTTCTTAACATGGTCCATTATGAGTTGTTTTAAGATTTCATTAGTTTATTTTTCATTGTTTAAAAAGACACCATCATTTCTTGGGGAAATTTGAAAATTGAGAAAAAATATGACTCCACCCATAAATCTCATCTCAATTCCATTTTTCATTAAATAATAAATTTAAAAGAAACATATTATCATTTATAGAGAAAGGAACCACATGTTTAACATAAATTTTAAAAAGTAAAATATCATTTTATATGTATTTTAAAAGGAGAGTTAAATAAGATATTTTGATTTTAGAACCATTTTAAATAAGTTAATTTAAAAGAAATTAATTTCAATATTTTGGGGATAATTTTAAAGAATAATTAGATTTTTTATATTTTAAAATATAAATCTGAAAAATAGTATTTCGCAAACTAGGAGGTTGTTTCACAAAAACATTTTCACAAATTAAAACATTTATAAATGATCTTTTGGAATTCATTTAAAAAAGATTAAAATATTAATGATAGGTGAACGAAAAAATATTATAATTTATTCTGATCGGTTTATGTGTGAAAGGGATTAACTATAATTATTTATTTCTTATTTTATATAACCTTTGGAAATTAATTGAGCTTTATTTCAAGTGTTATTTCTTGATTCATCTAGTTTATTTCTGAAAACCCATTTTGATCATATAATAGAATTATGATTTTTTCATTCAATGACCATCCATTAATAACTTTAATAAAATGTTTTTAGTTCATCTTTTATGATAATAAACCAATTTTCATCCTTAATGTTTTGGGGATTAAGGTTGGAGACAAAGACATGGGGTTTAACCTCATTTATGATCTATTTTTGTGTATGAGTTCGCTCTTGTAAATATAAATTCATATTTCCAATGGTATGTTAATTATATTGTTTAACAACACGAATTAGAGTATATAAAAGAGATTATTATTATTTTTTCATCTAATTTAGTTTGAAAAGATTTATTTAAAATATTATTTTCAATTCTTTTTTGAAAGATTACTTAAAAAATCTCATCAAATACTACATGGATTAATTCTTACACCATTTTACTCATTTTTATGGAAATTATATCCTTGTTTAAGTTAGAGTACCCTAGAAATATAACTTCATCCAATTTTGAATAAAAGTTTCCATGATTGACATATATGATTAAAATAATACATTATAAACCAAAAATAGTGAAAATTTAACTTTTGGTATTTTGAGAAGCCAATGTTCATAATTATTTTTCATAATAAAAGTCATTATGAGAATGTGATTAATTATATTTAATAAAGTCTTCACGGCCCTAACCAAAAAATATTTTGGAAGAAAAAATTCATTTAAAATAGTTTAATGGATTTCTTATATTGTTAAATGTCACAACTCTACTTCCCATTTATTGAGGGGATCATAGAGTAGAAATATATTTTTTATAGACTCAAAAATAATATAAATCATTAAATTCGTTATTATTGATTATTATATTATGAACACTTTGAAATTAAAATATTTTAAAATCCATTTTATTTTTCAACATTTTTTGAAAACTCGATGATGTGTTTGTAAGATTCACATTTTTGACATAAGAAATAAGATCAATTGAATCTTGTGAAGTCTTAAAAATTATGGGATTACAGGATTTACATTATAGAAATTGAATTTGAGAAGGACCAAAAATCTCAATATGAAGTATTTAAAGATATTTTAAATATGAAATTCATTTTTTAGTATTAAAATAGGTTTTTTATTATTTACTATGTTGACATGATCCATAAACGATGTAATCTTTGAAATGAAATTTAGTAGGATCTCATAATAGTTAATAATAGTTGAGTTTTATTGGGTATTGATTGAGACAATGACTATAGTGTATTTTCTAAATCCATGAATCCCTAACTTAGGGAGTTCAACATTATACATTTTTCTAAAAATAGATTTTAATTTTATAAAAATTTTGTATTCAAAAAATGGTAAATAAATGTTTTTATTTTTACTAAAAAACATTTCACTAATCATTATAAAAAGATATTTTTACACTCTATCACATAATGGACAAATTTTTAACTTATTTGTTTAACAATTTTGTTTAATATAACACTTTTTAAAAGGGTGGATTTTAAAAATCAATGGTACCCTCTCAAATTATATTACCCCAAGATTTATCAATAAATGTGACATGACCACCTTTTAGTTTATGGATTTAAAGAGGTCACCCCAAATGTGTTTGGGGAAACCACTATCAAGATACCAAAATGCTTCTTGGGGTTTATCTCAATAAACATTTCTTATATGAATAAATTATTGAATATTTTAGTACCCACAAAAACATGGGTCCACTTATGTTAGCAAATAAAAATTTTAGAATCCTGGTTTTATTTTTAGGTTTTATTTTGGAAAATTTGAAGAAATATGGACTGATTTTTGTCTCCCATATCAATCATTTTTTCACTCAGAATAATTTATTAAGAAAAAATATTTCTTTAATAATTATAGAATTTATCTTTTGAGAAACCTTTAACAAAAGTAGTTTTCATTGGATTTTTGCAGTTACTTCGATGGTTTGAGTAACCAGAGAAAATATATTATTTTCCATGTTTTTTATATGAGAAATTCTTATATAAATTTTCTTCACCTTGTTTGAATTTTTAAAGAGAACTTCTGAGGTATTTAATGATGAATTCTAATTATTTGACATCATGATGATTTTTGATTTTTCAAGGATAAATATTATTTTTATTCTAGATAAGATCCTTTTATTTTTTGATATTTTTATTTCTTTAACCATTTGACTATATTTATTTTATTTGTATTAATATAAATAATAAATTTTATGAAAATTATTTTCATGTTCACTTTGAAAACATTTTAGGTATTCATAATTTAGATGAAAAGTGGAGCAAGAAGATAAAGAGAGAGAAAGATAATTATAAGAAGAATAAAAAGAGAAAGAAATAATAATATGGTTAAAAACCTTGATTTATTTGGGTCAACATGTTCTATAAAGAATTTTGGTCTTGATTCATTTTATGAAGATGAAGATGTTGAATCTATGGAGTCATCACATGCAATCCATGGTGTGATATTTAAATCCTTTTTACCTTGGTTCTTTACTTTGTGCTTCATCATCATGATTGGGAACTTAACATTAATATTAGATTTAATTTTTTTTACACTCATTGAATTTTACCTATAGTTCCATGTTTTTATATGAAGTTTTTTTATCACTTTGGAAATTTCTTCTTTTGGAAGAAGTTGAGTATGTTTTTGATATGAAAAGAATAGTCTACAACCTCACCTTAGTATTTCTCATCATTGGTAACTTTTAAGAAGATGGTATTCTTGACATATTTTTCGAACTATAATCCTTTCCCACTTTCCTTTTATTCATGATTTTTTATTTCATAAGGGATTTTATGATTTCCTCAACAAGTATATTTTTCATATCATTCTCTTCATGAATGCTTGGGACTTTATGAGCTCAATGGATAGGTGAAACACAAAGGATTTTATTTACTATAATTTATGTAAATAACTCTTCACTAGGGAACATTCTGCCATGGAATATGTCAATAAATTTCATAAATATTCTATTAATAGACTCATTATATTGCATGGAGTAACTCTAAAAATATTGACGAAACGTATCGAATACTGTTTCTTTAACTTTATTGGTTCCTATATGATTAAATTATAATAGCTTCCTAATTTCCTAAGTATTTTTTCATGTGGAAACAAGATTAAAATCAGTATTATCCATACCATAATATATGAAATTCATTACTTTGTTATTTAATTTTCAATTCTAAATATTTTCAAGAGTCTATTTTTATTCAAAATCTATATTTGGAAGATACATATGAAATAATATTTTTCAAAAGGGATATCTAATACTACCATATAAATTTGACATATGATTTTTCTAATAATAATAATTGGTTCTATAAAAAATAATACATAACAGAATTCGATAAATATTTGAAGGTAATTATAATTAAAAATTAAAATTATTAAGATATATTATAGAGAGAAAACAATTAAGTAATAGTTGTTAAATTGGATATGATTCATAAAATTAATATCGAATTAAATTAAGTGATAAAATGATCAAACTAAATTTATGAAGGTTTTTGAATTAATGTTAAATAATGAAATGAAAAAAACATAATAGATGATAAAAACAATTAATAAAGAATTTAGTTAATCTTTATGTGAGACCCTATATATCCACACATTGAATAAATATGTTTATTGTAAAATAACATGACCATAATGGTGATTAAGATACATTTCCCTAAAAAATGTTGTCTTTGAGGATCATATTGCTCATTATCGATAGCCGAGGAAACCATCCCTAAATTCTATATAGTGAAAATAATTGGAGAAAAGTTGTTAAAAATATAGAGGTTTCCTTTAGAAAAACCCATTACAAAGTCACTCGAAAATATCTATGATGGTTGAATATAATGGAGGATGATAGATATGTGGGGAGGTTGAGATCCTTGGAATGAATGTTAACTTTGAATATAGATCTCAGAGTGTATTTATAATTAATTAACTTTGATTTTGATTCTAAATAAGAGCGGTGCTAGAAACCAATGCGAGCTTAAAGGTGCCCATGGAGTCCTTTTATAGGATTAGAAAGGACCGAGAAGGTTTTGGGATTCATTAGGGGTCATGGAGGCATGGAAGACCACAATTTGGGTTTTTTGACCATAATAAAAAATTTCCAAAAAATACTACTTTGACGCCACAGATTACCTGGTAGACACTACCGGGTAGCTGATAACCGACTTATATGAATCCTACTATTAGAAGACCTCCATCGGTTGGCCATTACACCACCACCGGCCAATAAGTGTACACTTGGAGAATTTGGAGCTACTACCTACCCCACTAGATTCATATTAGTAGTGATTAGATTGTTTGTGGCCTTCAAACAACATGTATATTCACTAGATGAGCCACATGATGGACAATAAAGTCTATACTCCTCCATATTAAATTGGGAACCTCCACATACAAGTAAATATTTCTTTAGATCTTCTATGAAGTTTCCATGTTCTTGAAGCATGATATGCGGTAGTTTTAATACTTTTATAGGATCAAATATAAATATTTGGATTGTATTTATAAACACCATGATGTCTAAATAAGAAAAATCTTTAAATGAATTTAAATACCTAAAAACACTTGAATGAAATAAATTAGATACATAGTTCAGTGTTTGTGATCATGAAAAAACTACGAGATAGAGGGGTATATAAATTAATCCTTCCACCAAAAGTTTTATGATTCTTTAATTCATCATACTCTAGGTTTGTAAGGATTTATCCAAGTGAAAAATTCATTACCCTCGAGTATCTTCTATTTTGGCTTAGTTACTGTTATTTATTCCTTATATCAAATCATTTACCTCAAAAAAATATCCTTATTTATAGACAATCTATCCAATGAAAAATGATAGTCTCCTATGTATCATAAATTTGATATTTATTTTTTATTTCAGTCGCAAGATAAAAAACATAAATTATATATTAATTTCATGATTTAGATAATAAATATCAAAATAAATTTCAGAAACCGAGGGTTGTAATGTTAGTTTCTTTGAGGACTAGATATATTATCGAGTTCTTTCACAACAATTTAAACCTTCACCTATACTTGATCCACACAGAAATACCTTCTAGGCTTATCATAAGTTATAATGATCTTTACAACATGGAAAATATATGTGTAAGAAAGGGGTGAGATTGAATACACATTATGGAAAAAACACTTAAGTATGTTATTAAGGGTTAAATCATAAGAAAATGAGAAACATAAAAAGGGTGACAATTATTATTAAAGAGATAATGTGATATACATTGTTTTTTCACAAGTTATGATAGAAGGGAATGTATTCTCAAATGAAAAAATATATAAGATAAAAAAATTAGAGAATCAATTGATAATAATCATGATCCATAGAACATAACAATGGTAATATGTCATAAATATGTAATATGTTCTTGAAATATATAATAAGAAGGAACATTAGAAAAAAAACGCATATATGACCTAAAAAATTGTGCAAAATAAAAATTTCCATGATTCATGTCATGAAAAAACAGAATTTCAAGTGAACAGACAGAATATAAACACCCAGGTTGTGAGAAAACTAATTTTCCAAGATTTATATTAACATATACTTAGTTAAAAATACTTAACCAATGAAATTTTGGGTGATATGGTACCCTACTAATAAATATTAAATATATAAGTGTTTCATTTGAAACAAATCACCCATCAAATCATAATGAACCCAGGGAAATAAAAATGGTTTTCACTGCATTTTTTAATGAAATAAAAAATTGAACTTAAGAATGTAAATAATTGATATAAAAAAATTCCATCATCATAAAATTGTATTTATAAGAACATTTATAAGGTTATAAATAAAACATAATTTTCAAAAAATATATATCATTTAGTGATAAAGATTAAAATACTGTTGAAATTGTAAAAGTGTTTCTATAAAATGATTTTAACCTTTGAGTAAAAGAAGAAGTCACGATCACTTTAAAATACATTTTTTTACAAAAAATTAGGTGATATTTTTTAAAATATTTTCTTTCTGAAAATGAACTTATAATTTTTTATCCTTGAAAATGATATAGTAGTTTCAAAAAGGTTACGTTAAAACACTTATAAAAATTTAACTTCTAAAAATAATCATTAATTATTGATCCTTGAAAATGAAACAAATGTTTCAAAAAGATGGAGTGAAATAAATTGTAAACATTTTATTTTAAAAATATAATTCAAAATTAGATCTTTGTAAATAAATAAATAGTATCAAAAAGTAATGTGTAGTGGAAAATTAATAATTTTATTTTGAAATTACAGAAATCATTTTTAACATTTGGAAATATCTTTATTGAACACACACATTATAAAAAAGTAATAAAAATAATTTTTAAAAGTGGATAAGGGAAATAAAAAGGTATAATGTGATATAACATAATTTTATTTCTAATTATAAAGAATAAAATATGTTGGAATGAAAATATATAAAAGGAGGGTAAACCATCTTATGGTGGATGAAACCAAACTAGGATTAATGAATCTCAATAATACTCATTATAAATATATGATGTGAGATGAGTTAACAAAAATCCATAAAATTTTGGTATCATATAAATCAAAGGACATTTAAAGAAAGAACAAGTTATAGATCTTGAAAAACACTATGTACATTAATATGGTAAAATAAATTCATTTGGAATTCGTCACACCATAATAAATAAATTATGTTGTGTAATATAAAACAGGTCTCATGGATTTGAAATTGAGATAAAGAAAAACATACAACTTTAGAAATTATCAAGTCAAACCCCTTAAAGGATATGATTTAAAATTGAAAATTAAACACAAATAATTAACAAAAGATATAGATAAAAAAAATTAAATTGGATGTGGATAAATAATTCCAGAGAAAACATGGTGAAAGATAAGATATATGTATCAAGGAGTTGAAATTTGAGACAAAAAACCCTTGCCTTTAATTGACGGTTGTTCGATCACACTCTAACCTCCTGTATAAAACAATTACAAAATTAATCACCTATTTCAGAACCATATTTATGTATATAAATTTTTAATCTTCAATTATTATAATTATTTACATGTATATTATTTCGTTATTATCTATTTTTAATACATTTTGTGATTAATCTTTATCGTCTTGAACAAGTATTGTAGTAAAAGTGTTTTTGTTTCATTATTATCCAACATTTCTGTATTTTTATAATAAAAAGGTAAAATAATTTTTGTTTCAGGATAGTTCAAAAACTTATAATTTCATTATATAAAGGTTTTAGTTATTATTCTTGTAGATGAAATTGGATATGAGCTTTTTTTAATTATTTATAACAAATGAATGCTATAAACTTAATTAGACATTTGGTTGTTTATGTTACCAATATTGAAAATAATAATTAAAAACTTATTAATATCCAATATTGATTTTATAAATCCTGATATGACATAAATGTATAGAATTTACAATATATGTGGTTAAACCAACCCATAAATAATATATTATAATATTTGTGTGAGTATGGCTATGAGAGATATTTTTTGGATATAAAATAATTTTTAAAAAGTATAATGAAATTATTTTTATTTTACTGAGGTGATTAATCTTAATTTTGAAGGGAAATAATAATAAGGGAAAAAAAATAAATAAAATTTCAAATCCCTGAACCTATATCTATAAAAATTCTTGAATGGTGGTGAACAAAAATGAAATATTTTATTTATGGTGGTGGCGGTCTGCACACACACATGAGTAGAATTTTTATTTTTTAGATTGAATGAGAAAGGAATATATAATGATTATAAAATAAATATAATAAAATTTCCATATATTATTTATATTGATTTCATTATATTCATATGGATATAATTGTTTAGAGGAGGTTACATTGGAAGGATAATGAAATAATGTAAAAGGGTAAGTAATGTTTACATTGAGAATTTATGTCTTCTATTGAATTATCCATTAGAAATGAGGGACTTGGGGAAATTTATTAAGGATAGAGTGTTCTAAAAGTGTGCAAGGGATATAGAAAGAATTATATTGGGTAATTTTATACATGAATTTAGACATGAAGGTGTGGGTTTAAAATAGAAGAAGTGAAATTCTTTAATAGGTGAAAAAGAGGGACAAATCGTTGGAAAAGAATGTTAAGTATAGGGTAAGAATATAATTACATGATATTTAGGTGGGAAGATGTTGGAGATACATTTATGTATTATATTACATCTTAAAATAGTTATTTTTGAAGTTCTTATTATAATATTGATTTAGTAATATTTGAGCCACATTAGATTACCTAATTTTACACTTAATAATCTTAATTAGAAATTAATCATGGTTATTATTTTATCCATAAAAACATAATATTGAAATTATTACAAAATTTATACATGCTAAATTAATTTTTTACTCCATTTAATCTAATTTAATTTATTAATGTGAAAAAAAATATCTTATAAATAATAGAATATAATGTCTTGGAAAACTCTTTTTTGTAGAAAAATGGATTTTTAATTATTTATTGTTATAAATATTTTATAACATTTATTACTAATTATATTAGTGTTAATATATATATAAGTATATAAAAATTAGTATAGAATATTAATTTAATATAGATCCATTTAATTAAAAAATAATAACTGGAAATGTAAACTTCTTTGAGAAATAATCATTTTATGATGGTAACTATAATTTATATTTGTAACATAATTTTATGAAAACAAAATGAAATGGAAATTAATAAATATTATGAAAATTTTGATCTAAAACATGAAAATAATTTTACAAAATAAAATTTCAAAAGTTTAGTGATTTTGATTTTGATTTTAGCACACAAAATACTTAAAACATATTTTTTAAAAAAAATTGTTTTTAATCGTAAAAATTTATGTATTATAAATTTATCGATTCCATTGAAATTGATAATATAAATTGGTTTTTTATAAAACAATTAAGAGTTATGTGTCTTTAAAAGTAAACAAAAAATGAATATTAACCTTAATAATTTAATTGAATGTGTAATTTTTAAATTAGAATGAAATTTTACATGTGTTTTTTAGTGTTGAACACATGTTTTAAAAGTTCAAATTGATATCTTAAAGTCCACAATATTACTAATTTAATAAATATTTATCAATTAAAATGTTTTTTAAATTTATAGATCTTTCACATATTGTGATGAAGTTTCAAAACATACAATTTTAGTAAAAACTATATTTTTTAATATTCACTTAAGAATAAATTATTTTTAAAATATTACAAAAAATCATCTTAGACTAATATTAAAATGATGAATTCAAAAATGAAATTCAATTTAGAAAATTAAAATTCTAAAATTTATAAATTTATCTTTCAAATGAAATTTCAAAATATAAGAAAAAACATACTTTTTTCAAAAACGATCTTCTTAAACATTATGTGTCATCAATATTATTTTATATTAATTTTTAATTAAATAAATGAACATATTTGATAATATATTTAAATATTTTATATTATCATAATAAAAATTTAAATTTTATTGATATTAATTTTTTAATAATTTAAAGAGTTATTTAATTATAGACTTCCTTGAAAATTTTAAACCATATTAATTATATATCCACTAAATATAATCATTCATTAATAATTAATTTTTTTTTAAATTAGGTCTTATTATTATAATATTTTTCATGATAATATTCAAATAATATGTTCCACCTAAATTTAGTTCAGTGTTGTGTATGGAGAAAGTTATCAAATTAATTATATTTATTTGAAGTAAATATATATAGGAAAATATTCAGGAATTGCATTCCCCCACTTTAAATAAATTGTTTCCTCCAAATTTTAATTATCACATACTAATGAAATTAATCATGGGAATTTAAAACAGTGATGTGATTTATGATACAATCTTTAGATATATGAAAAACTTATTATCTTAATAAAAAAATATTTTTTCCTTATAATATGTTTATCCCTATCATTACGATTTTCACCGACTTTTTGGCCTATGAATCTATCGATATTTTGTTTTGAGACTCATATTATATAAATTTTTTCTAAATGGTGTTTATACTCGTCCATGTAATGCAAAACTACCATAGGTTGATACGAAATGTGATTTCCTAATTACAAATAATTTTTAATCTAAGTATGGTATTAATCCATTTCCATAAACACATTAAATTTTTCAAAATATAGGATAACAAGACTTTTACGAGGAACATTACCATAAAATTAAAATTGGGATAAAATATATCAAGAAGTTTTATTCAATAATCATATCATCAAAGTGGTCTTTAATGTTTAGAGAATGCATTCAAGATACCATTAAATAGAATCTAACAATCATCCACAAAATAGAGAGTGGAGGATAAGTGTTTATTAATTATAATTATCCACATCAGTAGTCATGATTTGGTATTATTTCAATTTCTCCCTTGGTTTAGGAGGTTGTTGATACCTATAATCCTTGTTATAACATGGGTTAGAGAATCGATTTACTTAATGCCCAATCTCATTGTTTTTGTCATGTTGATGTGTGTATAGTGCATTATTTGGGTCTCCAATATCTTCCATTGTATTGGATTTCCTCTTCATATGCCATTTAAAATCATGGGATTTATGGAAAATACTTCCACACTTGAAACATTTTTTGGTCCATTGAGACATTCACTTGGGTGTTTCTTCACACATTTTTGACATGTAGGAAGTTAAATATTATTTTTTTCATTATCTTTTTCATATGATATTTTATAAAACTTGATACATCTCTTATTTGGTGTCTTTAAATGTTCTTAATGAATCATGTTATTAATCATAACTCGAGATAGCTGGGTGAGCATAACAATAAGATTTTCAACACCATATTTCATCCCATTTTTCTATCATTATGATAATTACTGCATTGGCCATCATATCTATTATTAACTTGTTTCTTCCTAGATCCAACCTTTTATAAAACCAAAATGAATTATTTACGTGTGATAAAAAATTAAAACTATATGAGGAATATTATATAATAATTACATTACAAATTCAACCAGAAAATATTTTAAACTTTGAAGTTTTCTCTAGATTTCAATTCAAACTAAATAATTTTCGGTTCATTCTATATTAAATAATATTGGGTTTTGCATTATCCTTAACCTAAGCTTATAAAATAATAAATACATTATAATGGATTTTAAAAAAATGTGATTAAGAAATAAATATAAATCAAGAGTGTCTAGCAATGTGTTCAGTCCCAGGCCCACCCATCATGCATCAATGTGAAGACCAAGTTGATTCTCAACCATCATTTTATGAGGTGATTACCCCTAGGTTATTATATTCAATACACACATATTGATTTTAGTATCCATATTGAAATGATATTTTTTAATAACCATGTAATATATACTTTACCAAATATTTATTAATTTATCCTATTTATAGACATATCCCTTATATTTATCCCTAGATTGTTTACCAAAGTTCTCTTATCCTATTACCTAAAATAACTACACTAATTCCAAAAAATAACTAAAACCACATATTATAACAAATATATATACCCAGTATAAATATAACTTAAAGAATACATTAATTTCAGGATTTAGGTAATAAATCTCACAAACTATCATGTTATATAAGGATTAATAGGATTAGTGTACTTAAGGAATTTTTATTTAAGAAATATATTCTAAAACACTTATGAACATTCCATCATAATTTTCCGACAAAATAATCCCATATATACTTTTCATAAGTTATAATCATATTTATAATATTGGTGATTGAAACATAATTATGGGGGGGATCTCAAAGGTCTAGAAATGGGATAAATCATCAACGTGTCATCAAGGGTTAGATCATAAGCATATGAGAATAATTTAATAAGAAGAAATTTTTTATTATTTAGATCATGTAACAATAAGAGATTTTTACATGTCCTAATAGAAGGAAATGTTTAAAAAATGAATATACATACACCATGGGAAAGGTGTGCAGAATCAAGAGATAATAAAAATGATCCATGGATCATAATAAAATGGAATATTACAAGGATATGTAATATTCACTTCAAATATAGATTAATAATTAGTTATGGAGAAAAACTTTTCATATGGAAATTATAATATTATTGACAATCAAAATTTTCATGCTCTACGTTGTGAATAAAAAACAATTCTACATATCCTATTTTGAATAATGAAAACTTACGTTATTTATGTTATGACCAAACTAAATGTAAAAAATTAACATAATTATATCATGAGATATAAAACATGATTCGATGAATTGGATGTAGAAATAGTAAATCACCCATAAATTATTTATATATAAGTATTTCACTTTAAAACAAACTTCCACCACATCATAAATAATATATGTGAAGAAAAATGGGTTTCAAAACATTTCTAGATAGTATCACCAAAATTGACATCAAGAACAGAAATGGTTGATACCCAAAATTAGATCACCCCAAAGAGTATTCCATAAGATTATATAGAAGGTTTATCGTAAAATATTATTTACAAAGAAATTGATAATGATGAAATGGTGATTAATTAATTTTTTTTAGAAAAAACTTTTAACTTTGGTGTAAAAGAAGATGTTTTGATCATTTTGAAGAGACATTTTTTTAAGGTGAACTGATTTGGTTTTTAAAATATTTACTTTTTAAAAAAATACCCAATAATGAATCCTTAAACGGTACATAAAGTTTCAAAAAATAAGAGGTGAAAACACATTGAAAATAATTAATTTTAAAAAGAATATTAAATAATTAAGGAGAAAAAATGGACAAATGGTTTCAAAAAAGTGAAATGAAAACTCTTTGAAGAATTTTACTTTTAAAAAGAATCATCAAAAAAATATATCTTGAACAAAATTAAGGCTACCAAAAAGAAAAGTAGAGTGAAAGATATAAATATTTATTTTGAAATATTGAAAACCCTTTTTAACATTTTTAAATACCATTATTGAAAACCAAAATCAGAAAAGCGTAAGAAACATTTTCTTTTTATATCACCTAACCACCCCAAAATCACACCCAAACAAACCATCTCCTTGTAACCACAAATGAAAGACAAAAAAACCATCACCTTGCCACCCCAAAAGCATATAAAGAAAAACCATTTAATCTCCACCCCAAAATCATGTCCAAAAAAACATACATAACCCACACCACATTAAAACCACACATTTCCACCCCATTAGAATAGATAGACATCACAACACATCAAAGACAATTTTGCAGATTTAACAAAGGGGATTATATTACATTTTAATTAATTTTTAGGGTTTTATACAATAGTCCATAAATCTAGGGGAACCCATCTCTTTATAAAAAGTAATTGGACATAAACCTTCCATTTTGGATATATATCACAACAACATGCAACAAAGATTCCATATCACAAAAACAATAGCATAAGAAAAGTCTCTCATGATCCATGATTTATAGAAGGGAATTTAGCCCATACAAACATAGTAGCACAATAATATCAAATATGTAAAAGCATGTGAATCATTCCCCATTCTCTCTCAATTTCAATTAACCGATTAACTTATCCTGATAAGGAAAAAACAAACCATCATCCATAGATAAACAAGAGTAAAATCCAATTTCATGATTCCAAAAATGAGTAATGAGGGATTCCCTACCTAAAGAAGATTTAAAAACTCAGTGTGCACCATATGGAAAATAAGAAATGCCCAAAAACCACAACCAGACATTGAAAATGATGGATCAATGTACACTGAATCAATGGTTATAAAAAATAAAGGCCAAATCAAAACAAAACCAAACTCCACCATCGTAGCGGATATCTGAATAAGAATGGAAGGAAACCCAAAGTAAAGAGAGGAGAACTTACCATGGATCACCAATGAGTCTCCCCTATAACCAACAAAACTATATAAGAAGAAGAGGTATAGAAGATATCCTCGGGGTGCCTTGGGTACCTCGATAATGAGATAGAGAAGTGAGGAAGAAATGAAAAACAATCAGTCGATAACTTTTTTACAACCTGGATCCCAATGTTTTCACTTCCTATAACCCTTTGATGACATCAATTACCGTATTTAAAACATTATATGAAATTTACCTTGCATCATCCATTATTTAATTACATTTCATGTTGTAAAATTTTATTATTTAAATTTATTTCATGTACTCCTCCAACTTATCTAGAATACAAGATGTGAAATAATTGGTTGTACAAGACATGAGAGACTAGTTTATGTTGTGTAATCCTTTCATATTATGAATATACCTTAGAATCCCTTATAAACATCCAGCCACCACGTAATCTCTTAATGAATCCTCCAAAGAACCTCCAACACATAACACTAAGAAATTAACGAGACATGAAGGCATGTTCAGTTACATTATATTCTTCCAACTAATATTGAAGGTGTAAGATTTGATCATGGGGAGGGAAAAACCTTATATATAGGTGTAAATAAAAAATAAACAATGAGATACCATCCATAATAATTAATATAAATCATATTAGGCATCCAAAATAAATATACTAAAGACATAAATAGTGAATAGATGCAGTAATATAAAAAATAGATCAATAAGTCACCCATTGAGTTGAACATAAATATACATGATAAAATATAGAAACAAAGAACACTGAGGATCAACTATATTCTCAATCCTCACCTCATCCAAATCTCTAAACCCTTCCAAACAATTATATTCAATTAATCTAATCTTAGACCTCTCCCTATCCCGGACCATTGAATAGTGAATACATGCTCGATTACCAAAGTTCTATGAATGCCTAATTCATTTGTTGGTGCATAACTCAGCAGGGAACTACAAATGTTGTTGCATACATAACCAGTAAACACATTTATATGAGCATTTGATATTCTTAAAAAAAATATACAACTAACTATGGAATCATAAATAAATATCTTATTCGATCGTTATATTCTAACATGAGAACTATGATTTATCATACCTAATTTATCCAACACCATATGTCTTAGTATACAATGTCACAATAATTTATTTAATCAATTGGAAAACCATATCCATAGAACTATGTTGAAGGTCCCTCACCTAGATATAAATAATGTACACACCATATCCAAGGAATTAAGTCCTAGTTCCCCCATATGTATATTGATAATGGGCACACCAGGTCCAAGGAAACACGTAGAAGGTCACCTTATTATATATAAATAATGGGCACACCAAATCAAAGGAACTAATTCCAAGGTTCCATAAATATATATAAATAATATTAGGAAACCATAAATCCATGGAAACACATCCAATGTCCCCCAATTATGTATAAATAATGGTCCTACTAGATCCTTGAAATCATATCTAGTTCCCCAACTATATAATAATAAATGTAATAATAGATCCTTGGAAACACATCATGGTCCCCATAACATAAAATAATAAGGAAAAAATAAAATCCTTGTACCAATTTCTATGTTACCCAAACCATTTAATAATAATGGGCACAACAGATCCTTAGAACAATATCTATGGTCCCCTAACCATATAATAAGAATCATCACATTTAATAAAATTCCTAAAATTATATGTTTCTAATTTATGTAATGTATTGTATCTTATGATACATCCGAAACATCCTAGACAAATTAATTAAATATTAACCAACACTTTTACATGGGAGAATATCATTGCTCTATGGTAATACACCCCTTATTATCAAACTAAGGTTGACCCTAACTAGTCTCATTACTTAGTTTTTGTTCTATTTTAACTATAAGGATTATTGTAACTACTCTATAACCACTCTTTATCTTGGTAAATATACTAAGGAACATATCTGGGCCCTCCTCATTCATTTATTTCATTCTTGTTACATATATCCTGAAGGGTCTAATGCACCTGAAATTTCCCTAAAGTTGCATCAGGCCAATTATTCTAACATAACACTCATCCATACTCAAGAGTTAAATGAGAACCAATATGTTCTCCAAAATTCACATAATTATTTTCATAGTTCCTCTAATAAGGTTTACATAACATAAGGTAAATAGTTACAATTATACTCCAAGCTATCAGTGATCATAATTTCTAGTCAGTACACAAGGGACCACCATGGATCTTTCTATGTTATGCATTCCATGTATAGGAATTATGTTTAATTTAATAAATTTATTTTTCATGATACAATTTACTAATTAATGGGTCAATTGACCATTACGGTGATACCATACATAAAATTTCATATAAAAGTTTCAATAAAGTACCTAATCCATATAATATTGCTTATAGACCAACTACATTTAAACCATGAAATTTTCAATAGCCAAATGGTATCCACAAGATAAAGGGACATAAGATCTAGTGAAGTAAGAATACTCCAAAAACAAGAATTTACACATAAAAACCAATTATTTAATGGAACCTTGGCTTCTATATCCTTTGGGTTGAAAGAAACATGAGGAAAGTATGGAATATATTGATGAATGTACATGCAAGCTACATATAGAAAAGTATTTCTATTATTTTTGAAAAAAGCACACTAAATATAGAAACTTTTTATAGAAGTAATAAAATCACTAAATCACCCTATAAATCATCTAGATACATAAAATTTATCCAGTAAGAAAGTGAAAGGGTTTATAGAGGAGAAATTGAGTCAAGTATACACTAAAAACCCACATTTAAACATCGCACATACTTTTAGAAATGGTTGTTACTTCTCCTTGAAGATTCGGAAGATAATTCAAGTATTTACAAAATTTTAATGTATATCACCATGGAATGGTTATTCTCACCATTAAAACGGTTGATTTGATCATACAATGCGTAGGATATTGACCAATACAACACAATATGGATTAGAGGAAGAACCTTATCCATTTTAAACCCATCATGACTTTCTCCATTACATGGTTGGACATCATGGATACGTTTTACCAGTATACGTTTTATGCACAATGATCATTACTACACAAATCTTAAGAGTTTTGATCTCCCAATTTCATATACTCAGACTCTAAGAACAATACAACTTCCACCATGGAATGGTCTCACATGTAGTTCACCTAAAAATATTTAATTTCCCCCAAATCCACCTAGAACCATCCAACACATACTAAAAGTATATAAAATCCCTAAAAGTATAAAAAATATATTCCTTTAATCCTTGTACATGACACCCTCAAATCTAAATATACCTCTAAAATCCAAAAATATAATATTCTATTAAATTTTTCAAAAGTCACATCCTTAATATATATTGATATCATGGTGAGTTTATTATTTATTATTATTTCTTCAATTAATATTCACTAAATATGATATGATCATCATAAAACTACAATTACATGTATTTCACAATTGTATGGTAACCATATTCATTTCTTCTTCCATTTTACCACAACTCTTAATGTAATACTTAATTCACTACCAATAAATGTGAACCATATTGTCATCAAATTGAATACACAATAACTTAGTTTCAATGGATAAAAATTTATAATCCCGAATAACCTAAGGGACACATTTTATTATAACACTCACATAATGAGAATACAAAATTTTATCTTTACTTGATATTCAACTTCACCAAAACCATTTATCACCATTCATAACAGTTCATTTAAAAATAGTTTTAAATCCTTTTAAAAGATTTATTTTAAATACAAATATGAAAAATTCCTAATTTTTCACCCAATATAGAGAATCAGAAGTAAACCAAATATTAATTATTTTAAACTTTTTACCATTCCTCCCATGCCTTATAAAAATGTTATCACAAAAACATTATAAAAATCCCAATTTTTATCAATGAAGTTTCATGGAAATCCCCCAAATTAGGCCAAAATAAAGAAACAATCACTAATAGGTATAAAAATTAAAATTTAAGATACAATAAAATCCAAAAAATAGGCTACACACTCTTTTAGAATGTATGAGTAAAATAACTGACATTAAAAATCATTTTTAAATGATTCAGTGAAACTATAATCACTAAATTTGGATATTATACCACAAACATGAGAGAATATCATAAACAAAGAGACAAAGACATCAAGGAATTATACACCTTTAATACATGTTCTAAAAAATATAGGACATAAGAGTGAAATTATCTAAAGCTAAAGGAGTCCCTAGAAACACCCAGTAAAAATCCACTTCCTAGTTTAGGTTTGATATGGGGAGAAAATGGAGTGGTTGGTGTATAAAAAAAAGATTTTTGTTGAACATGAGATGGGTTCTTAAGTAAGAGTAATGGGTGAAAGACTATATACCTACCCATTCTATATGCACTACATTTACAATGGGGTTTTTTATTCTATAATTTCCATGATACAAAGTTAACAGCACATGAAATCCATCTAAAGAATAAAATTTCATCTCAAAACTCTATAGAAATTAAATGTAAAAAAATCAAAATATAAGTCCTTTAAATCCCATAAATAAAAAAAATTATTTCATTAAAATATTATACATTCACTCCTCAATTGGACAGATCCCTTAAACCGTTTCTAACACAGACCAGATTCCCTCCACACTATCCTTTGGACTCATATGGACTTTCCAGAACCAAAACCACCCCATTATAGTTTAATTAAAATATTCCTAAATATGACTACATTTACAAAAAGTGGTATGGGAGAATCAAATAAATTTATTTTCATTATCAAAATCCAAAAAAATTAAATCCATATATATACATAACTTTCACTTTTTTAATCCATGAAACATTATTGACCATATTTAAAAATATTATGTGTAAAAATATTATTGTTCCAAACCATTTTCATTAACATTAATAATAAAATATAAGGCACAAAATGTTCAACTAAATTACCATTTGAAACCCAATAGATCAATTTAGAGTGGATATCCAATTAAATTATCCTTAAATTTATTTTAATAATTTAATTCAAAAATGAAATTTTAAACATGAAATTTACTTATCCTAAAAAATATAAACTTCCTCATAATGTTTATTGAAAAAATTATGACCATAATTTTCTATCTATAAGTCACAAAAAAAACATTATGAATTTCTTTAATACAAATCATAATTTTAAAATCACACTTATCTAGTAATGTGGACCACCAACATAAAAAAAAATTTTACTTCAATCAGATGATCTATTTAGACATATCTATTAAATCATTTGGAAAATTTTAAATTAGAATATCACCCTTTCTAATTTAATGATTCCATACATTAAATAATGGGAATCGATACTAGAAATTGAAACACCATTTTATATCAATATAATCAATAATATTATAAAAAATACTAAAAACAAATGTTAATCAAAACATTAAATGCAATCCAAAAAATAAAAATAACATTACTCTAGTAGTAAATTCACACTAAAGATACCATTCCTCATTTTAAAGGTGTTATATAAATTATTATCCTAAATAAAATAAATTAATTATTAAAATCCAATAAAAAATAATTATTTTATATACCTAAATCAAAGTTCATTTAAGAAATTAGGAATCAATAAATAGAACTATACAATCATATTCAATGAAATTCATATCATGACACTACATGATGCATGCGACACAAATCCTATGTCTATCCATAATAAAAAAGACAAATAACAACGGAAAAATATAGTGAATTATCTTGAGTAAAATTATGTATGACATGAAACACATAATTTTTTTAGAAAATATATATTTTTCAAATAATTTAATTTCCTCTACATATTGCATGCAATGCTCTAACACCAGAAGCCCGAAGCCGGTCCATTATTTTATTATATTGGCATAATTAAAACGAATCAAATCTTGAAGAAACGATTAGTTTAGAAGTCTTTTAAGACCATATTATATTTATGATACCCATAAAACACTCGAAAAAATAAAATAATACATGATATAATATAAAATGAAACAAATTACATCCGTAAAATATTATTGACAGTTTTCTTCTTTATAACATGGGGAAAGGAAACATAAGGAAGGTGTGAGATCAGATGCCCTGTAAGGGTAACTAAAACAACATAATAATAAATTATAAGGCATGGTGAATAACTAAATAATACATACCATTAGAAAATAATATTGATCATAATACAAAAGAGTACAAGATGAATAAATAATACCATAATAAAAAATAAACATGTATATTCTAATAGTCGAATAATCAGATGGGCTATCAAATAACTATTTTATAATGAGGGAATGTATAATTCAGGACATAATAATTATATCATCAAGGACTCATTCCAAGACCACACATAAATGGGTAAAAACCCAAACTAGTTAGTCTAATGAGATATATCGATGAACTGATGGTCTATAACGGGTGTCATGACCAGTCCCAGTAGGGGTAGTGCCGTGAAAACCCAATCCCACAACCAATAGGTTAGGGGATATTTACTAACATCATGTATGAATATAAATAACCTGGGAGTAATTTCCTATGTTTTTATATGCGCACACAAATCTCCAAGCCCACAAAAATACTAAAATGTAAAAAACCAATAAGAGCCAAATGTATGAATACCACTATATCCCAACCAGGGAATGGAAGGAATGTAAAGTAAAGAAGAATGCTCTAGAAAACATTCCCACAAAAAAATAATTTTTAACAAAAAGTCCAACCGATAAGAAGAGGGACTGGGACTATTGTTTGTAGCTGTAGGAACACACCTCATCCTGCATGATCTCACAAAGCTCCATCGGGTCCTGGTCTACCTAGGAATCTATGAAAAGGGTTATCATTTTCACAAGATATGATACATATGGGAAAATCATGTGTAGGGGTGAGTATAACAATATGTAGTAGGAAACCGAAAAACCAAAAATAAATACATAAAGGAAAATACCGTCATCTTTACACAAGTATATGTCTACAACACATATAACAAGAATATCTAGATATACTCAAACCAAGACATGAAGTCTAGAGGTAAGTCACAACCATTGTATACCAGCACTAGGGATTGATCCAGATGATTCCCTAAAGCATTCATCTGGAAAAAACTCTCTTGAGTTCGATAGTACTAATGATGTCTATTTGAGAGTTACTATTAATCGGTAACCATCATGAGAGAGATATAATGATAGATCTGAAGAGAGAGATATGATACAACGAATGAGGATCACATCTAGGTCCATGGGGTGATACCAAAAAATCCATCTGGACTAACCTGCTAAGTAGAGTATTGAAAACTGGTAGGATTTTTCCTTTCAATACCAAGGACTCTACCTAGGGAACAAAGATGAAGAGAGGATCCCAAACCAAGCCTCTCAAGGGATTCCAACGACTCTATCCAGGAAGTCCTAATGAATTGATCAAACTCCTATGAGTAGGAAACGATACACACCTACATTCCTAAAAGTGATAAAGGGAACATAAACTAATGAAACTTGTCTATGTTACATTGTAAAATAGATTAAAGTCATATAAAAAAGGTATAAACAACATGTAGTGGGGTAAAATGTCATGTCCCTTGACCATGGATACTGTCTGTGTTCAACAGTTTGTGTTATTCCAAACAATATCGTATAAAATAAGGGTACACATCCTATAAGAGAAGTCACATGCCATTTCCTTCCATCAGGGGTAAACCCGTGTACTTCAGGCATGTGCCAGTACACGATGTCAACCTATGTACCAGTACATTGGGTAGTCAATGTACTTGGTCCATGTCAATTTGTGTAGTGGGCACATGACATGTAGGAAAGACGTGTACTCTACCTTGTGTATGTATATATACCGATATATAGATCATCTCATAGGTAAGGGACTACATGTCGTGTGATAGGGTCACATTCTGTGTGAAATTTAACTATCTTTTGAAACCTTAGTCACTGCTCAGTGGGGCCACATGTTGTGTAGCCCCTGGTTACACACCATGATCATCATGATTTTCCAGAATCCCATGTTCAACCTCCATATGCCTGATCCAATGATCCAGATCTTGTTTCAGTGATCTTTTCACCTTGAAACACCAGATCCTAGGTTTTCTAATAACCCTAACACATAATCGATGTGTTTCATAAAATAAATTTTCTTGTATTACAACTTTAAATCCATCTGATAAATACTGAATTATTAATGATATCTATTTAATCACTTCAATTCATCCATTTTCATTGATGTTGCACCTCGTCTTGGTATTCTCAGTGTTGGATCTTCAATTTCAGATCATTGTGCCAAGAAACTATGGTGAAGAGATTGATTGTTCATAAACCAACAAAAAAAGAAGAACACATGTAGAAATAATAGGGGATAAAAGCACATGGAACAAATATAAGGAACAAACCTCAACTATTGTTCATTCTAGAATAGACCCATTCACATAAGAAGGATAAAAAATCAAATCAATATAATAATCAACCCTACAAATCCAACAATTAAAAATCATCCCATAATAATGTTCTAACTATGGATAAACCTGTTTGTTCAGTTGTCACATTCATCATTGAATATAAGAATAGTGAAAATAAATCCAAACAACATTCCCTATGTTTGGTTTGGATCACTCGTTGTTGAAGATCTGTTGCTGTGTTTCTGTCATTGGTGAGATCCATCAAGAAGGAATTCATCGATCGTCGATCTATGATTCCATCATCTTTCACTTGAGAGGTTTCTTCTAGGTCCTCTCCAATGCCTTTAGAGAATTTCTTGGGTTAAGATCCTAACCATCCATACCTTCCTAAAGGGTCATTTAAAATGAAGCATCACTACATCACTACATCGATGAAATGGTTGAAATAAAATAAATATTCAATTTATTTTATTCATTAATAATGACCCAAACTACTTTTCCCATCCGACCTATACTGGCCAATGCTAGGACTCATAAGGTTAATCTCATTTCATTTAATGAAATAGTTCATATAGATTTCTAATCTGGGAACCTATTTAAAAGTTATTCTACTTTTTTAAGAAAACATTGTGTGCTTACTATTTAATATTTTAATATTTTTTAAGAAATTTTTCTAGGCACACTGGGCCTTAGAATTGCTTGTGGTCTCTGTGCCTGGTCTCAAAATTAATCTATATAATATTTATAAATAATACATTCAAAATACAAGACATGAAATTCTCCCCACCATGGGGATTTACATTCCTAAAAATTAAAAAAAATAGTCTACTAAAAAAGATGTGGGTATGGAGGATTCATCTGAGCCACCCCGCTCCCATGTGATTTTCTAAAGATTTCTAGGCTGCCACTAGACATGAAATGAAGTAATTTCTCACACAGGACGAATCCTCTCTTACTTATCCTCGATCTCTATTGGGTACTCCACAAAATTCTCTCCATCAACAATTTCCATCTCACCTTAGTTGATGGCATGCATGTGGTTCATGCACATACCTCCTCAATTGCGACATGTGGAAGACATCATCTACCCAATCTAACTGTGAAGGTAGAGATAAGTTTTACACCCCCTCACTAACATTACACAGTATTTGAAAAGTTATGATAACCAAGGGAGATAATTTTCTACCCTTTCCAAATATATGTAATCCACATCATGGCGAAACCCATAAGAATACATGGTCTCTTTCCTCGAACTCCAAATGCCTCTACCATCTATCACCATAAGACATATGATGGCTCAAGGTAGTCTCCATCTATATGATCTACACTTTCTCAGTAGTATCTCTCCCCAAATACAAGCCCATGATTTCTGACTCACATGGGTATATCCAGCAATGTGGTGACATGTAGGGTCACCCATACAAACACTAATACAAAATCGACCTTTAACTGCGCTATAAAATTTTTTTATTAGTGAAAAAATGTTGATAGTTAAAGTGGAGTTAAAATAATGAAAAATTTTATTAGTAATAAAAATTAAAAGGTTCCTTTAACAACACTTTTTTTAGAACTATTAAAGGCCCCTTTTATCAATGTTTTTTATATCACTGTTAAAGGGGGCCTTTAACAGTGCTGAAAAGGCCCAAATAAAGGATCCACTAATAAAGGGTATATAAATATTTTTTACCATTCCCCACATACCCCCATTTAGTAGCACTTACCACCCCCAACCCCTTTATTATCACTTTAGATTATCCCATCCTCATGTGTTCACCCCTACCTCCAACGAATTTCGAACCTAAGACCTCCCGCTTATACATTCAGTGCCTTTACAACTACCTTATACTATTTTGTTTTATATTTTTTGATATATCTATATATTTATATATATTTCATCACATTTTTTATCCATATATTTATATATATGTTTATATATTAATAAATATATTTTATATTTAAATATTTTAAATTTATTTTTTTATAAAATTAAATTTTTATCTGTGAATATATAAAAAATATGTATATATTTTTTTATATTGGATTAAAAATAAAATTTTATATTTAAAAATGATAAAAATTAAAATCCATATTATCAATTTGAATGTATGACTTGGGAATAAATTTTTTTCCCACTGAAAAAGAAAAGACCCCCATAAACAAGGCTTAAAATATATTGAAAGTTAAAAAATTAGGGTACCCCAACTAAAAACTCAATTTTAGAAGCCATATGGACCTTGTTTTTCCTAGAAAAATAGTGACCAGGGTCCCCTAAATCATGATGGCATAGAGCTCATCACATGATTCTATTTTATGTGTGGTAGAACCAAAACAGACACCTGAATTAAAAGTTATGGTTATTTGATGTTTGAGTTATGTTTTCAACTTATTTGAGATATTTTATTATTTTTTGGTTTTTTTATCTTCATATTGATATTAAATTACTTTTACTAGGTAAAAATAAGAAAATTATTATATAAAAATATTTTTTCGTTATTTTGTCAGCTATTTTTACTAAATGACATAAATTTTATGTGTAATTTCCTGTTAACGTTATCTAAAACATATTTCAAAAAATATATATTATATTTTTATGAATATAATTATATTTATATATTTATATATTATTCTTAATGAATTTTTTTTAGAATTATACTTTTATCAGTGCTTGTAAAAAAGTGTTAATAAAGGTCCCACTTTAACAATTCTTTTTTTAGCATTGTTAAAGACCCCATTTAACAAAAAAAATTAGAATTGACGAAGAGGGTCTTTAATAGTGTTTTTACCTAGTGTTTTTAAAACCATAAAATTGGATAAACCTAGTTTTGTAGTAGCGAAATCCTCAAATGGTGTCATAGAAATTGTGGAATGATATTTGTTGGTGTGTTCAAACTCCACCAGTGGTTGGTGATCCTACCAACTACAGCTAAAGTATAGCATTTAATCCCAAAACATTTCCTCAAGAACCTGAATGGTCCTTTCTGTTTTTCCATCTGTCAATGGGTGAGATGTTGTGCTCAAGCGCAACTGGGTCCCAAACACCTCATGTAATTCCTTCCATGACCATTATGTATAATGAGAATCCTGATATGAAACAATAATTTATGGAACTTTATAGAGTTTAACTATCTTGAGAATGTAGATGCGTACTAAGCTCTCTATTGAAATCTCTTCTCAGATAGCTAGGAAGAGGGATGACTTGTTGAGTTATTCAACATCCAGACAGATGACATTTTTTCCCTTGTACGTACATGGTAAACCTATCATGAATTCCATAATTATTACATTCCACTTCCATTTAGGAACCTCAATAGGTTGAGATAAACCCACAAGAACCTAGTTCTCAACTTTCTCTTGTTGATAAGTAAGGCATCGAGAAATAAACTCGACCACTTCATTCTTCATTCCTAGCCACCAAAACTAATTTCAGAGGTGCTGATACATGTTTTCTATATTAGAATATACCTCCAAAAGAGATATATGAATCTCCCTCATATCCTTCACCCGCAATGCCACTAGTGCTACTATACATCCTATGAAAAGGACGACATCCTCCCCAATTTCAAATATCCATCAAGATAATTCCATATATATATATATATATATATATATATGAGCAAGTAGAGTCTCATAGTCTGTATCCCCAAGCTGTCCCTCCCTGACTGGCTGTAATGGTGAAGGGGTAACAACCATCAACTAGATGTAAGATGGTCTATCTCCATCAATAAAACAAAACTATAACGAGGCCAACAACTCTGACACCTCATTTATAAACTGTAATTTTGATCTCATACAAAGAGAATCTTCCACCACATCCCCATTCCCATGATTATAAACAATCTCAAAGTCAATTTCATAGAGTAACTATATCATTCACCTCTATATCAACTTTAGATTATCTAAGAGAAGATATATTTGATACTCTTGTGGTCAGAGTAGATGATAAACCACTCTCTAATCAGGTAGTGTCACCACATCTTCAATGTGAAGACTACAACTACTAAATCAAGATCGTGGGTCACACAGTTCTACCCATGTGGTCTCTACTCGCACAAAACATAAGCAATCATCGCTTACCTTTACATCAGAACATAACCAAGCTTTGTCCTTGATTCATTGCAGAACATTATGTACTCAACAACCTCCATCAGAAATCTCAAGATTGGATAGATCATCAATCTCTTCCTCAACAACTAGAAAGACTGGTGGAACTTCTCTGTCCACCCAAATGGCCTCCCATTTCAAGTCAATGATTTCATTGGTGTTGATACCCTGGAGAAATTTGGTATGAATAAATGGTAATATCCTGCTAGCTTGAGGAAGCTCCACACCTCCATCACACTCCTAGGTTACTCCCATGCAAACACTTCCTAAAAAATAGCTGAGTCAAAAACCACTCCATCCACTGAGATAACATGTCCTGGAAATTTGACCACCTAAATCCACAACTAGTACTTTGAGAGATTCTCATAAAGCTGGTGATCATGGATTACGTCCAGAATCATCCTGGAATGTCTTGCATTCTCCTCCTCAGATACCGAGTACACAAGGACATTATCGATGAAGAAAACCGTTAACCGGTCAATGTAAGGCTAAAAGATCTAGTTCATGAGTCTCATGAACACTATTTATGTGTTCATCGTGTCGAAGGGCATCACTATGCACTCATACTGACTGTAATAAAATATGAATTCCATCTTCGATATATCCTAATATCTTACTCGTAGATGGTGATATCTCGATAGAAGGTTAACCTTTGAGAACCATCACGCCCCTATCGACTAATCAAATAGATCATCAATCCTTGGTAGTGGATTCGTGTTCTTCACAGTCACCTAGTTCAAGCTCCATTAGTCCACTCACAACCTCAAGATCCTATATGCCTTTTTGGAAAACAAAATTTGGGCCAACCAAGGTCAAACAATGGGTATCATGAAGACATTATTCTAAAATTACTTTAACTTCACCCTCAGCTCTTGAAGATCTATGAGAGCCATCTGATATGCTGGTGAATATATAAGTTTCATCCTGGGGTGTAAATCAATGCAGAAGTCTCTCTACTAGTAGGGAGATAATCCTAGAACATCATCAAGGACGATGTACTTGTACTCCTCCAACACCGCTGGAAACTATAAGATCTTAATATCTACTACACTGAGGGTTAGGTTATCCAACTGATGAGTAATGAGATGCATCATCCTATGCATGAGTTCATAATATGCTTCCTGGGATTCCGTTTCACTGATAAAGAAAAACTACATTCCATCAATGTAGACACACCACACCCTTCACCTAAAATAGTCAATATCAGCATGTAATGTGGATAAAAATTTGATACCATGAATTAAATCATTTGGCCTCAACACTACCACCAAGAGGCTCCAACCGAAATTCTTTCCTCCAAGGGTTAGGTCAGATTGCCGGTGTAGATGTGTGATCATTGAGTCTTCTCTAGTGGGTGTCTCCAAGCATAAGGTTTGAGTCAACGATTCAAATAGAATCTCTAGGTCTCAAACAAGATATTTGGTGAGAAATTAATGACTAAAACATATGTCTATCAGTACTACATATAATTTATAAAATTCACAGATCATTCCACAAATCTTTCTCCGAGCCCTTGTGCCATATGCCTCGACCACATGCAGCTATACACACCCCTATCCTTTTTTACCATGAGTTTGGTGTGGACCACATTGTTGTGGTGGTGTTAACATGTCCAAATATCGACCACCACATTCTACTCTCCCAGCTCCTCTACCACATCTCACACCCTACAAATATTCCCACTCCTATCATTGTCTCTTCCTATATGGTTTATCCAATGTCTCACTATTAGTAGTACGGCATGGTGGAAAATATCGAGTGATATTCCCCCTTACATTACATAAATATTACCACCTCTCCCTAGGTTGATTAGACCCATCCTGTGAGACATGAATTGTAGATCCTCTATCCTAGGTCCTCCTTCGGAAATGTCTCTCATGTCTGGATCTAGGATGTTGATTTCGGCTCCCTGCTACCATGGTCTCTGCACCTATTCATCCACTGATGACTATCCTTGAAGTCATATGCTCATCCAACAATATTTCAACAACTAATTATCTCTCAAGAACCCCTACATACATCAGAATTCATAGAGGGGTCATTATATCATGGATGTGTCTATGCAGACCTCACTCAAAAGTTCCAGATTTGATGTACTGATCTGTAACCATATCCACTGATTACATGGAAAAGGTTGGTGAACCTTAAGGAACAATCATCCACTGTCATGATACCCTAATAGATCTGAAGAAGCTCCTGTATAAGCACAACTCTTAGTGTAACTAGTGAAAAGTCTTCTCTAAAGAATGGATCAAACTCTGACAATCAAATAGTGACCTCATCGTGAGTCTGGATAGCCAAAATCCACCACCACCTAGCCGAATTGTGTGTAAAGCTCAACTATTGAACAACCATTTGATCTATTAGTTTCCTGAATAGATAGAAACTCATGTCACCACCTCAATCCATTCCTCATCTACCTGAGGTTCTGGATCTCTTCAGAACCTGAGGGGTCACTATCTCTAAAACTTATCAAGAGTACCCAATCTACACTCCTCATCTGCTGGTATTGTGGGTACCATGCGCTACTCCACAGGTGGTGGTATAGCTGGTGCACCACCGAGAGGTGACTTCTAGGAAACTGGAACTTGTATCGAAGCCTGGTCACTAAGGGGGGTATCCTTATGATCGAGCTGCTAAATCCTAGTTGGTATGCATATCTGGGGAATCCTATAAGAAAACATGATGTTGCATGATCAATGAGTATATCTCGAGAGATGAATCAAGAAAAAAATAGAACCATAACTCATTCATATATGATTCATGTACCTTTATTTTCTTTTCAACTAGTTTTCTCATATACCGAGTCCAAATATGGGTTATCAGAGTCCTATTGTATGGATACATCAGTTTCCTACACCAAAACGGAAGACCCTATCCTGAAACCCGAACTCAAAACACATAACATTATTTCCCCAAACCAATCTCCCAAATTCTCGATCCAATGGTAGAATTGACCACCTATGATACTACTCTATCATTACCAGTCAGATTAGGGATATTTCCATGATACTCCTTGCCTACCTCCAACAAACTAAAGGCTGGTGACTATCACCGGGTATCCATATCACTAACATGGGAGGCATTTACTATGTACTGACATTCACACACACATCTCCACGCCCAGAAAATGGTGAAATGTAAAAAACCACTAAGATCCAAATGCATGCATACCACTATATCAGAACTAGAGTACGAAAATAAATTAAAGTAAATAAAATTGGGCTAGAATAAAATCCCACCAAAATGAATCATGTAGACACAAGTTTAACTAGTAATAAAAGTTAGTGGGACTACTTTCTGTAGTTGTAGGAACTCACCTCAGCCTGCCTAATCTCAAAAAAAATTGTTCGGTCCTAGACATCTTTAGATTCTATCAAAAGGTCTCATATATTCACAAAGACATGACACGTGCAGGAAAATCCCATGAAGGGGTGAGTATAACAATACTCAGTAAGACACCTCTAAACCAAAAATAAATACACGAAGTAAATTAGAGTTATATCTACACAGGTAAATGTCTACAACACATTTAACCGGAATAACCAAATATAGTCAAACCATGACATGAATTATAGAGGTAAGTCACAACCACTTTATACCAACACTAGGGATTCAGTCCGAATATTCTATGAAGCACTCATCTAGTAGAACACACTCCTAAGTCTAATTGAACTAATGACATCCATCTGAGAGGTATTGTTCTTCATGAACCATCATGAGATAGATAAACTGATAGATTAGAAGAGAGAGATATGATATAACAATTGAGGATTACAACTAGGGATATGTTATGATACCAGAAACTCTATCTGGATTAACCCAGTTTGTAGAGGATCGATGTTAATTAGGATTGGTCATGTCAATTCCAAGGACTCTACATAGGGAACAAATATGAATAGATGATACCACATTGGGCCACTATGGGGATTCCAATGGCTTTATCTAAGATGTCCTGCTGATGGGATCATACTCCTGTGAGTATTAAATGATACCCACCAACCATTAAGGAAGTTATAAAGGGATTGAACTCTAAAAAAACTTGTCTATGGTATGGTGAAAAAGAGATTGAAGCCATGTAGAAAAGAATACATGGTGTGAAGTAGGGTCACGCACTGTGTCTATTAACCCTGGGTACTGCTCGTGTACAATGGCCCACTTCATTCCAAACTGTGTCATATAGAATATGGGTACATGATTTGTAGGATAATTCACATGTTGTACCCATAAATATGGGGTCCACCATTGTACTATGGCCCTATGCCAGTACAAAGTGTCAACCCATGTATCTATGCCCATGTACTATTACACAGGAGAGTCTGTTTACTTGGTCTAGGCTAAGTCATGTGGTGGGGTAAACATCGGTAGGGAACCCATGTATTCAACCTCGTGTTTGTGTATTTCCCGAGATACATGTCGAGTCTCAGGGAAGGGACAAAATGTTGTGTAATAGGGTAACATGTCATGTGATATTTAACTATCTTCTGAAACCGTAGTTTTTACGTAGTGGGGGACACATGTCGTGTGATCCTGAGTTACAGGCCGAGTTCATCAAGATTTTCTATAATCCCACATTCTTCTTATGTGTACCTTGTCCAATGATCCAGATCACGTTCTGGTGATCAGTTCGCCTCAAAACTCTAGATCCTTGGTCATTTCATCCCGCTAACACCAGATCGTTGTGTTTTGGGCCTTTAATTGGCTCAAAATCCTACTTTAAATCCATTCGATGAAAACCGCATGAATAATGATATCACTCGAATCACTTCAGTTGATCCATTAATGTCACCATCACACCTCCTCTAGGTCATCTTGGTGTTGGATATTCAAATTTTTATCATTGCACCAAGAAACGAAGGAGCAATGATTGATCATTCATAAACCAAGAAAGAATGAAGAGCACACATAGAAATTATGGGGGAGAGAAGCACATGTAAAAAATACAAGGAATGAACCTTGAACATTGTTCATTATGTCCTATATTCATTCTAGTAAGAATGATCAAAAGTGAAATCAATATAATAATCCATATTTTAAATCCCATAATTAAAACCCATCCCCCAAGAACGATCAAACCATATATTAACTTTTGCATTGGTTGGTCCTCATCCTTTGTTTAATTTAGGGGAAAAGAAATAAATAAACATTCCCTACCATTGGTTTCTGTTTCTCTTTGATGAAGATCATTTGTTGAGTCACCGTTGTTGGAGAGATCTATCATGAAAGGCATTCATCGATTGTTGATTTGTTATTCCATCGTCGTTCACTTGATATGTTTCTTCAGGGTTCTATTGAGTGCCTCTTGGTAATTTCCAAGGTTATGTGTGTACCCCTGGATCCCTACCAAAATGCTCATTTAAAAAAAATTGTCGCCTTGTCACTCCATCGATGAAATGGTTAAAATAAATTAAATATTCAATTTATTTTATTCATTAAAAAGTCACAAAACTACTTTTCATAGTCATCATGCGCTGACCAATGGTACTAATTGCCTAGGGTAAGGTTATTTATATAAATGCAATGGTACCCTCAAATTTCTGATCCAGGAAGCCATTTAAAAGTTATTAATCTTTTAAATAATCTATTTGTGGGTGAAATTTAATATTTTAATGTTTTTCAAGAAACTGTTCTTGGAACACTGTGCCTCAGAATTTCATGTAATCTATTTGGATGGTCCTGAAATTAATCTATATAATATTTAAAAATAATACATAGAAATTCTAGGACATTAACATAGGCCCAACCTGATACTTACTAGTTCCAATTCATTTCTCATATAAAAGGGGTTAAACATAATCAACATATACATTCATATTGAAACTGACATATGAAATGTATTTAATTTTCCTAAATCTGTAAACATAATAACTAATCATTCGAAGTAATATGGTGAATGGTATCAAGAAAGCACATACACAGTTAAACTAATCCTAGAACATTCATTAATATATGGTTTATGATATCATAATTTATCCATCCAATGGCCTGAGGGACTTAAATTTTTTATTATAAAGACAAACCAACTTTTAAGGGAAAAGGGGGAACCCTAATAAGCTTCATAGACTTAAAAGATAATGTGACCTAAGGGTCTTAGAGAACCGAAACTAGACTGACCACTAGGACCTCCCCTACACAGTATAAAAAATATGATTAAGCTCTCCACCCATGTATTGTTGTTTAGCTAGAAATGTCTTGTGTCAAAGCACAGGCCCGATCTCATGGCTATCATCATACCCTCTCAAACATCCAAATCCAAAAAACAACACATTGGTGAACTGCCTGCTCTGAATCCTCCTATGGGGCTTGGTCCTTGTGAATGAGTCTTGATGCATCTAAAAATAAAGGGGTCTTAAGACCAATCCAACAACAATTGAGACCATGTCTCACAGGCCATAGTGCTTCTTGAAACAACCTTCACACGATAATGACCAACACCGCACGCCATCAGAACCACCACCATGACACAATCAATCAAAAGAAACATGAATAATATAGAACATACCTACAATATGACCGCAGGACCACTGAAATCACGAACCAAAAGACCCTCCCCTCCATGGAACATAGGGGCTGACGCCTAGCCCCACTGAAGCAGATCCGGAACAATCCTTCATCCTTAGACGACAGGCCATGAGACATTGCATAGACACCTTCACCCATCAGATTCATGACAAATTCCGATTGAGGCCTTCACCTACTGAGATGTAATGGAGAGGACACCTTTCCTAAGATGACAAATATGGAAGAATCCATGACAAATCTGAGGAATTCACCGGCCAAGGACTTCACCAGCTGATAAGACAGTGCCTCTCCTGAGTCGACAAAGCTGAGAGCATCCATGACAAATCTAAGAAGGTCGCCAGCTGAGGCCTTCACCCTCTAAGAAGACGACACCTCTCATGATTCGATGAAGCTGGAAGCATCCACAACAAGACACATCATGCCAAGCCGAATGATGCTGAAGAATGCTTAAGAGATATACTCTTTTTTCATTGAAATAATTTATTCAAAAGACGCACATTTATAAAATAAGAAATTTAAAAAGATATTTTTGAATTAAATTCTCCCATACTCTTTTGAAATATTTGAGATAAATTTTAAAATTAAAATATTAAATTATTCATGTCCTTAAAAATAAATCCACAAGCCCTATTTCAAAAAAATGGGAATGAATGAGAAAAATTTAGAAGAATAAATATTAGAAACATTTAAAATGATGTTTATTTAATGATTCCATACATAAACCCTTAAAAATATTCTTTTTGAAAATATTTTAAAAAAACATGGACATAGATTATACAGATGTCCCAATAAATACTTTTGTATAAACAATCTTGGATAATAATGAGATTGTGAAATTAAACTTTAAAATGGTCATTTCATTAGACTGAGGATAAATCAATGAAATAATTATGTGTGAAAAATATAAATCTAAAAAACATAAGTGGACATTCATTATAAAATAATCATAAGTCATTCACCCATATTCTTTAAAAAAATAATCAATTACTTAGATGTTCTTCTCAATGAATGGAAATTAAGTTAATATTTCTATTATCATAGGTTCTAATTCCATAAAATTTGTTTAAAACTCATGTATAACAGTTAGTATAGTGTTATTAATTTATTAAATAACTAAACTCATATGTATAACACATAAAATAATCTTCATATAATATTTTCTACCCATTTATTAATAATATTTTGTTGTTTTCGTTGTTTTAGGTGAGTACTTTTCATGGTTTCCAGGGACGCTTTATTATGGTCTTCCTTATAAGAAAAGAAATAATAATATAGAATTAATAACACATGTATATTTAGGTCATTTTAATATATTACATGTGAATTAAAACATTCCATGATTACAGTTAAGTGAAACAAAAACTCAGCATCTAGATAGGCGGGGAATGGACACACCATGGACAACAATTTCTTTATTTAAGATAAAAATAAGAAACAAAGTGATTTTATGATTAATATACCATAAACAAAAAATAGATTATATATGATACTTTAATTATTATGAATAATTTGATAGGAGGTGAGTATAAGTTAAAAGTGACAAATAATTTTAAAGAGAAGAAAAAGGAATCGTACCTCGTGAATCTTTTCTCCTTGAGAACCTCCAAAGGCTCGTAAAAGTAGTTTTTCTGTGAGAAAAAAACACTAGAATGTAGATATGAGGATAAGGAAATTTTGGTTGAGTATATTCAAGGAATAAGGCTCAAGGTGATGAATATTTGGGAAGGAAGGATCCTCCCATTATAAGTGAGGTGAGGGGTAACTTACGAATTACTCAAATTATTAAAATATATTAAATCTATTATATGGTTTATGAATTCCAAAATGGCCAAAAAACTAAAATTGATTACATTTAAAAAGGAATAATATCATTTATTTGGAATTTTTCAATAATTTTTTAGACATTTTCAATAATTTTTTGATTTTTAAAAAATTAAATAAAATATTTTATTCATGAAAAATAATAATTTTTAAAATAAAAACTATTCATAACTATGAGATTAAACACATAAAAACAAAGTTTAAAATTCAAATAAGTTTTTATTATATCATAGAAACATCATATTCATCTATGGAAAACATTAATTGGCTAACAAACCTCAAATTACATTTCTTTGGTTATTTCTAATACCATTAATTTAATATATCCATTAATTAGATTAATACATCGTCATCTTTGTGAATTTGATTATGGTATCTATTTGTTGGATAAAAATAAAAAATTAAATTAAATCTGTAATATAATTTTATTATCTTTATAAATACTATTATTTTTCAGATAAAACTTCTGGAAAACCCCATATTAAAATATTATACATACTAAAATTAATAATGTGACCTCATGACTTCCATTTCAATGAAAATGTTATAAATTCTTTAAAGTGATTCATGTGGGTCCAAAATTTCTCAAATTCAAATACAAACATGATAATGGTAGAAAATTATTTATATGAAATGTTTTAGACAAAAAATGGGTCATTTAATAATTCTTATAATTTTAATTAAAAACCTCTTCCTTATTTCTCCTATTCTTACAGAAGTACTGTATCAGCGTTACATAAGCATTAATGTAAATACTTTCATATTTAAAAATAAAAAAAAAATACTATCATAAAAATAAATTTATTAGGTTTGAAATAAAATTCTATATTGATTCATTATTTATATTCAGTCATATACATAAAAACAATTTTTTTTAAATTTGTTATTTTGTCTTAACATTCGACACACAATCATTACACAGTAATTTGGATAAGATTAATATTATATAACTATAAAATTCAAAATAATTTACCAAAAAATACATTATACATAATAATTAATAAAAATGGAGTAAAAATATTTTTTACTTCTTAATTATTATTTCTAAGGAACCAAATTGGCCTTTTCATTGTGGCACGAGCACTACGTCAACAATGATAATGATTCATTTATACATATTAAGAAAAATATAATTTATTTGTTATGAATTATTTCTATAAAAAATTTGAATTATAACATAATTATTTATTTATTCCATAAGTATAAGGTCCCAACCTTAAAAAATTACATAATCTGGAATTTTTCTCAACATCATACATTCTTTTACATTAAGATTCTTTTTAGGTTTATAGTTTTAGAAGAAGAGGAAATAATACATACAAAATGAACCACATTAATACAAAGAATATACGACTAAAACAGTATCTATTTTTTCATAATAAAAAACATTTAAAAATAAAACATGATTTCTTTGACAGATCTTCATAACATTTAACAAGACTTCTTTATTTTTCTTACACATTCTTATAAAACATGAAAAAATTTAAAAACATGGGATAAGCACAAAAACCTTATTAGGGATATAAATAAAGAAAATAGTCAGTCCATTAAAAAAATTAAAATCTATCAAAATCCCTTTTCTTGAAAACTCATAAGCATGAATGGATAAATCATGTAGTCAGTTTGGGAAACCCTTACCATATAACAGTTACATTAACACTTACAAATGGAATATTGTTTTGATATACTTCCATAATCAAAGTACCCAATTCATTGGAGATCTATAATGGGGCTCAAATGTCTATTATAATGGGGCTCACCCATCATATCTTGAACTATAATGGGCCCGACCCAATATATATTATTATATAATGGGCTCAAACCAGAATATTTTTAGCTACAATGGGACTCATACCATAATATATTGATATATAATATGCTCAAACCAACATAAATAATGTCCAATGACAATATCATGAACAAAAATCTTGATAACTATTTTAAACCATTAAGAAATACACATTTAGCTATAATAATACCCATTTTTTCGTAGAAATAATTTTTAAAATAAAAAACACACACTTAATCATGAAATAATATTATTAAAAAATAATTATGAAATATTATAAAGTAATTATAATGAATAATAAAAATGGGATCAACCTCTCATACCATATAAAAAACAATTTTTTTTAAAATAATGTAAAAGATACATATAAAAGGATTTTGAAAGGAAAGTTCCCTGTATAATACGTGAAAAAGATCCAATTTAAAAACACATAAGATAAAATAAAACATTAATAAACATATAAATATATTTATAAAAACCATTTTTCATACATGGACATATAGTAGAATGATTTATAAGAATAAATCATTAAAAATTAATAGTGTTTTAGTTAAAGAGTCCATTTCCTCTGGTTGGAATTCCTTAAAATATGTTCAAACCCCCTGTATAATGTTTCAAATATTTTTATTAATATATTATGTAACCATTTTATTTTTTTTATAATAAATTATATGATCTTTTTATAACATCTTTTCATCCATTTATTAATAATATTTTTGTAATTTGCAATGTTTCGAGTGTATTCTTTAAATGGATTCCATAGTCAGTTTGTTATTGATTATCCTATCAAATTAAAGAGAATCTATACATATAAAAATAAATGTTATTTACATGTTCAACCAAAATTTAATTATACAGTATATCATTTTTTAGATATGAAGATTATTCTTTAGATAAATCATTATGGATATTCGTTTGGATCATTTTGTGGGTTCTTTGATCATCGCGAACTAGTTTATTTATATAATTAAATATTATGAATATATGTTAATTCCATAAATTAAAATAGGTTATATCATAAAAATTAAAATCATTTTAAACCATTAAATTTTTTTTTATGAACATATGTTATGGAAGTAATAGAAATTCAAAACACATAGTCTACGATGTCGGCAAATCGACACATCACAGACAATATTATTATTTTTAGAATAAAAAGGATAAGAGAAGAAGTATGATGATAAATTTTTTCATAAAAATTCTAAAATTATATTACATATAAGATATTATAGTTTTATTTCCTCTTGGATAAGGGGAGGTGAAGAGTACGAAATAAAATAAAAAGAATTGAAAAAAATTGAAAGAGGATTTTTACCTCTTGAATTCTCTTCCTTGAGAACCTACTTAAGGCCCTTGGTTTTGTCCTTTTGGTGAGACCAGAAGGTCTTAGACGTGGGAACAAGTCTAGGAAATAGTATTTTGTAGAATTTGTATCGGGATCAAGTCTTGAGATGTGTGAGGAGAATAGGGGGTCAGTAGTGATACTTATAATTGAAGAGATGATTGTTTTCGATTATTTTAATCATTATTTTTTTTATTTTACTCAAGACAAGAAATGGTGTTGGTTATTTTGAAAAAATAAAGTAATTAATGATTGTGATTTTTAACCAAGGGTGATTACCTCCTAAATTACTTCATATAGGACTCAATAATTCATGTATTTAGCATATTTTGTAAATTGTCATATTTCACTATTCACCAAAAATTCATGTATTTAATAAAAATGTAAAAAATAGAACCTAACTATTTTCCAATGTGTAGAATTAAAAAATAAACTCTATTTTTTAAATATAATTTTCTAAATATGATAAATTTGAATTTTAATTAAAATCATAATTTATTCAAAAATACCAATTTTAAAACTATAATGGATTTTATAACACTTTGAAAAAAATTAATGTCTCATAATGTTATATTATAATCATCAGATAATAAAATAATAATTCATGAATATATTTTGTGAAAATATTTTTTTTTTAAATCAGTATATTAATTATAAAATTATAAATAAATTTTAATGTTTAAAAACCCATTACTTAATCTATCATTTTCAAGAAATTTATTTTCTCATTCCATGATATAAATATATTATATTTTCACATATAAGAAACATAAATTTAATTAATAATTTCATAGGTGTTTTTAAAATTATATTGGCCGATTTATTATTCAAAAGTTTCATATTACTATTCCTAATGTCAAGTTACTATTCCAAAATATTCCTTAAATACCACTTTTTTCATTATATATTTGTAAATAATTTGACTATTTAATTCCAGAGTGAAAATAATTTTTTCTATAATTACCTAGGTTGTTAAATTATCCCCACCATTGGGAAAGTGTATCATTTGAAAATTTAATCACTTATTAAACAATTCATGTCACCTTTCCTTCATGGAAATTTCAGATTTCCATGTTGCTTTTTCTGGCATATGGTTTCTCCATAAAACCTTAACCTGGTGAATTAACTTATACTGAAATACATTTCTACCATCTATGAGCTATCCCCATGTGTCACTAAATCATATTCAATTTCTCAGCTACTTCATCTACTGATTATGGTCGTATCATCTTTCTTTTTGCAAATTCATCCCAAAATGTTGGAGTTTGACACTAATTCCCTTATAATTCCTCAAAAGGATCCATATGTATACTATAATGAAAACAATTTTTATAAAAAAACTCGACTAGATAAATATATTCATCCCAAATTCCCTGGTTATTCATTGAAAAAGCTCAAAGAATATCCTCCATTCTCTAAATTTTTCACTCTAACTATCCATCAAATTGTGGATGGAAGGTTGTGCTGAAATTTAATTCAGTTCCCAACATATTCTAAAGGACCTTCCAAAAGATAGAAGTAAACATTGTATCATGATTAGATACAATGGAAAGAGGCACTCCATGTAACCTAACTATATTATTTAGAGACAATCTAGAATGTTGATCTAGAGATAGAGTGTCTCAAATAAGAAGAAAATGATCAGATTTATTACAATAATAAAAAATAACCCTTATTTCATTATTACCTCAGGAATTATTTTGAAATCCTGCAACAAAATCCCTAGATATATTTTCCTATTTCCACTCTGGTATAGAAAAATGTTGATTCATCCCCCTGGTTAACTATTGTTCTGCTTTAACCTGTTGACATGTCAAACATTTCATGTTAAAATTGACAATATCTATTTTCATTCCATCGCAACTATAATACTCTCGATGGTCTATGTAAATCTTGTGGTTCGAGGATAAGAAAAAAAAAGACTACGATAAGCTTCACATAATAATTTTTTCTTCGACTGAGAATCAAAAGGAACACCTATTTTTTCCTCAAACCTCAGAAAAAAGTATTTATGAATGTTAATCTTATGAAACATATACTTTTGAACCAATTGTACCTTTTTCCTTCAACTCATGGTATTACTTCTAATCATTATTTATTCTATCCCATAGAGAGGATTTCAATAACACTTGAAACAAAATAGATTTAATTCTGGCACTAACAAATTCCAAAAAAAATTAATCACATCATAAACCAAAGGGCCACGTTACAAATGTATCATGGTTAATGTAGCATTAATTTTCTTACTCAATGCATCATCTACTCTTCTTAATTTTCTAGGATGATAATGAATCATGAAATCATAATACTTGATTCATTCTATCCATCTTCTTTGTCTAATGTTCAATTTTTTCTTAGTAAATATATACTTCCAAATTTTATGGTCAGTATGTATTTCACACTTTACTCCATAAAAATTACGCCCTGAAATTTTTAATTCAAAAATAATAGTAGATAATTTCAAAAAATGTTAGGGGTAATTAAACTCATGTGTTTTCAATTTATTTGAAGGATAATAAATTAATCGATTATTTTGCATTAGGACACCACCAAGTCCTTTCAAAGAAGCATCTTTACAAATGAAAAATTCACCACTTCTACAAGGTAGGCTTATAACAAGAGAATTAACCAATCATCTTTTCAATTATTTAATACAATCATCACATTATTTTGTCCAGATAAACTTAACACCTTTTCAAATTTGCTTAGTCAGTGTGCTAGATAACCATAAAATGTTTTCAACAAACCTCCGATAATAACCTGCCAGACCATAAAAACTATGAATCCAAGTTATATTTTTGGTTATTGAACATTATTCAGCAATGTTTTTTAGAAGGATCAATAGTTAGGCCATTTTTAGAAATAATGTGAACAAGGAATGAAATTTGTTACAACCAAAATTCACAATTTCTGAATTTTCCATACAATTTCTTCTATTTTAATGTCTAGAATGATCCCTTAGATATTTTTCATACTCCTCTTTACTTTTATAATATGACATAATTTCATCAATAGATAAAACCAAATACTATTTCAAGAACTCCTGAAATATTATATTTATAAGTTCCATGAATACAATAGGTACATTAGTTAACCCACATGACAAAACTAAAAATTCAAAATGCCCATATCTAGTACGAAACATGGTTTTTAGAATGTCTACTTCTTTTACATTCGACTAATGGTTCCCCAACCTCGGGTCAACCTTTGAAAAATGCTATGCTCCATAGAGCTTGTAAGACAAATATTTTATATGAGGAAAAGGATACATGTTCTTAATAATTATTGTATTCAACACTCTATAATTAATATAAAGTATCATTGAACCATATTTATTTTTAACAAAAAAGATAGGATCACCTCTTGGGGAAGTCCTAGGTCGGATGAATCCTTTATAAAATAATTCTGGAAACTACCTTTTCGAATCTAAATATTTCATTTAATCCATTTGACAAGGGGGTTTAGAAATTTTCTTAGCATCAAGAACTATTTAAATAGTAAACTAAACATCTCGATCAGGAATAAAACCGGGAAAATAATTTGAAAAAACATCAAGATACTCATTTACTACAATAACATAATTAATATGAACTGTTACTTTATTTTCCAAAATATGTACAAGATAACTTTCATTTCCATATTTTAATATATTCTTGGCTTTCTGATATGTTATCCAAGGTATGGGTTCATTATTGTACATAAAATGAAACTATTTATCAAAAAAAATATTTATTAGATATACATAAATACTAGAATGATAAATAGAAAGTTATTCCATACCCAGAATAACATCAAACTCTACTAGAGCCAATACAATAAGGCTTTCAGGTAAACTCATTCCACATATAAATATTGGTTGATCTTTATATTTTATTTTTTTTCTTTGATATTTCCTCTAGTGTTTTAACATGAGTTCTAACTTCATTTCTCGAGGTGGAATATCTAATTTAGTAGAAAATTTCTTAGAAATAAAGGAATGTGTTGACCAAGAATATAACAAAACTTTGGCATATTTGGAAAAAACAAGAAATGTATTTGGTACCACATCATTTGTTGGATCAACATCTATTTAAGTAGTAGCAAAGTATTTTTCCACACCCTTATTCTTCATACATTACTTATTTCTAAACCGAGTCACTAGCATTTGACACACATTAGAAAAATGACCCAATTTCTTAAAGTTAAAGCATCTCACCATCGACTTCTCATTTTTTCTGATCATTTTTCTTGAACTCAGGAGACATGTTCCCAAATTTTACACATGGGTAGCATTTCCCAGAATTTACAAGACATTATTCAGGATAATTTTTACCACACCTTTCACATGAAGGAAATTCAGTTTCTTACCTACATATTTCATTGATGAATTCTTCCCCAAAGCCTACCAACTTAACCACTAATTATTATTGTTATAATGAGGCACATATGTGTCAAAAAAGTCAATCTCAACTTTTCCAGCACAATGAAGAAGCTTCTCATATATTTTTAACTCTTTTGAATCAAAATATCATTTTAAAAATGTTTTTAAACTAGAGTAAAATATATTAATATTAATATCAATTTTCTAAGTTAAATCCAAAACATACATGACTAGTCTCGTAAAATTGAATTCATACACAACCATGAAATCATAAAAACAATTCTTAAGTTATTAGAATTATTTCTCCATTTTGAGTCGAATTGTTTTTGGAAAATATTTTTTATGAAAAATACTATTAAAATCATCTCATTGCAAACTATCAAGATCATATTTTTCTCCAGTATTATTAACAATTAACCATGACTGATCAGCCTCAACTTCAAAATTATAAATATCTAGGGTTATCCTTTCTCATTCTAGACATCCCATGACATAAAATATATTTTCTAGTGTGTTGATCCACATTTCACTTATCACTAGATTTGTAGTTCCACTGAATACTAAATGATTTTTCATCATAAAAACATCCACAAAAGAAATTTTTCTTCATGGTAGATCAGGTTCCTCTCTAGCATAGATACCGCCACTATTTATATCCTAAGTCAACTGAGAAATTACGATCACAAACTGATCAATTCTAATTCCCACCATTCTAGGATGCAAATTCAGAAAGATATCAGCCTCTCACTGCCTTCGTACATCAGTTTCCCTATTTATTCTAAAGAAAACCATTCTAAACTGACATATCTTAGTCAAATAAAAATAGTAATCTTCAAATTCTATATAGTTTTAAATTAACCATAAAGTAAAAATCATTTATGGTATTTTATTATCATCATCCTAAACCCTAAGGTTATTTAAACCATCCTCTCATACCAACCATAATGAACCAGCTATAAAACATTACATAATATTGAATTTTTGTCAAGAACATAATTTCTTTCACACTGAGGATATTTTTAGGTTTAATATTTTCAAATATTATTATATAATACATACATAAAAATTTTCATTTATACAAATATGACAATACTAAAATTTTATCCATTTTTTCATAATATAAAACTTTTAAAAATAAAATATGATTTATTTTAAAAATATTTCTAACATTTAGCTAGAAATCCTTATTTATATTTAACATCCTTATAACCTATGGAAAACTACTAAAAACTTGGTATGAACACACAAATCTCAGTAAGGGATTTAAAGAAAGAAAATAGTTAGTCCATTTAAACCATAAAATCCACCAAAAACCCTTCTCTTGAAAACTCATAAGCATTAATAGATAAGTCATGTAGTCAACATGGGAATTCATTACTATATTAATATTACATTCACACATAAAAATTGAATAACCTATTGTTTTACTTCCATATCTAGAGTAACCAATGCATTGGACGGCTATAATGGGGCGCACTAGTCCTATCCTGAGCTATATTGGGCTCAACCCAACATATCATGAGCTATAATGGGATTCAACCCATAATAAATTGATCAATATTGTGATCAACCTGACATAAAATTTTTTTAAGGAACATTTCATGAATAAAACTCATGATAACTTATTTAAACACATTAGCAAAACACATTCAGATATCATAATAACCTTTTTTCTTAAAAAAAATTTAAAATATATAAACCACATACATAATAATGAAATCTTATAATTAAACCATAATTGTTAAATATTATAAAGGAATAATAATGAATCATTAAAATTAGATACATCGCTCATACCATATAAAAACAACCTTTTTTTAATTATGTAAAAGAGACATTTAAAAGGACTTTGAATGGAAAGTTCCTAATATAATACACGAAGAAGATACATTTTATGAAAACATAAAAGAAATAAATAAATTAATAAACGTGTCGATACATTTATAAAAACCATTTTGAAGACATGGAAATAAAATATAAATATTTAAAATAATAAATATTTAAAACATTTAAAACAGTTTTTTAGTTAAATAGTCCCTTACCACAGGTTCAACTTCCGTCAAATGTGTTAAAAGTTCTTAACAATGGTTCAAAGAGTGTTATTAATATATTATAAAACCATATTAATATTTATAATAAATTATATTATTTTTTTATAACATATTTTTACCCATTTATTAATAATATTTTTATAATTTTCATTGTTTCGAGTTCGTTCTTTACATGGTTTTAATGGTCAGTTTGTTAAGGATTTTCTTGAAGAAATGAAGAGAATCTACAGAAGTGGAAAGAAATTTTATTTAAATTTTTATAGAACTTTAAATTATACTATATATCTTTTTTTAAGATTTTATGATGTTCCATTTTATAAAACATTAATTATATTCATTTAGATCATTGTTGGTGGTTTTTTGACCATCATGAACTAGTTTCAATGTATAATTAAATATTATGCATATGTGTTAATTTATGAACACAAAATAAGTTATATAATAAAATTTAAATACATTTTAAAACATAAAAAAGTTTTTATTACCATCCATTAAGGATGTAATGTAAATTTAAAACACACCATCTATGATGTCGGTAAATCGACAAATCACAAATGATGTTTTTATTCTTAGAATAAAAGGGAGAGGAGAAGAAATATGAAGATGAATTTTTCCATAACAATTATAAAATTAAATTTTATTTAAGATACTATATTTTTAATGAATCTTGTATAAGGTTAGGTGAAGATATTATACGAAAAGAAAAATAATTAAAAATAAAATAAAATAAAATAAAAGTGGATTTTTACCTCTGGAATTATCTTCTATGAGAACCTCTTTAAGGCCACTGGTTTTGGATTGTTGGTTATAAAAGAAGGTGTTGGACTTAGAGAATATTATTAGGAATATTATTTAATAGAATTTGTACAAGGATCATTGCATGAGAGGTGTGAGGGGAAGAGGGGTTGAGGGTTGGTATTTATAATGGATGAGAGGAGGGTTTTTTCATTATTTTAATCATTATTTTATTATTTTTCTCAGGACAAGCAATAATGTTGGTTCTTGAAACCATATAAATTAATTTATGCATGTTATTTTTAACCAAGGGTGATTAACATTGTTCAATATCTTAAATGGATCAATAATTCTTGTATTGAGCTTATTTTATAAATTATCGTATTTCACTATTCACAAAAAAATCAAGTATTTCAGAAAAATATAAAAAAAATCTGCCAAATCATTTTTCAATGTGTATAATTAAAAAATGAATGTCATTTTTTTAAATAATTTTCTAAATATGAGAAATTTAAATTTTAATTAAAACCATATTTTATTCGAAAAATACCATTTTTAAAACAATAAATCATTTTATAACACATTAAAAAAATAATTAAGGTCTCGTAAAATTATCTAATATTAATAATAAAATAAAATTTCAATTCGTGAATCTATTTTATGAAAATATATTTTCTTTTAAATAATTAGATTAATTATGAAATTCTAATTATATATTTTTGTTTTAAAAAACCAATACTTCATCTATCATTTTCAAAACAATTATTTACTCATTCAAAGATTTTAATGTATCATATTTTCACATATAAGATACAAAAATTTTATTTATAATTTCATAGGTGTGTTCATGTAACACCCCGAGATTTTATTAAAAATATTCTTTTTAATTTCATTAATGTCTTATGTTGTACGCTACACCAAAAGGAGTTTGCTCAACACGCATCCTTGACTTTCCTTGCATTACACGCAATGACGACTTTCCTCAATAGCGTGTGTAGTACGCAATACCGAGTTTCACTAAACAACGATATGCTATTAAAATATTATTAAAACTAGCTGTTATGAATAGTAATAACCACCTTTTAAAATTTTAGAAATTTTATCTCTCAAAATGCACTTCATTTTTGGATTCGGAGTATCGATTTTATCCTAAGGTGAAATTTTGGTACTCTTCGGATAACTTTCATATTCTGATGAATAGTGAAAATTACTAAATTTTAATTAAAAACAACTTTTTTAATCGAAATAATTAATAGTGATAAATTATTAATTTGAGTGGTTTTAATGTATATTTAGAATATATTTTTACAATTTAATACAATGTTGGTCATTGGATGTAATTTCACATTTAAACCAGTTATAAACAAGTATCAATCTTTTGATAGTTATTATCTCTTAAAAACACGCCATTTGTTTTGACGACGAGAATTAATTTTTAAATTAGTTAATGTAACTGATATGTTTTGAATTTGGTAAAATAGACATCATTTTTGAGTTCATAATATCAAATATAGTTTAGGCCTAATTTTTGGTATTTTTCTGGAAACTTTCATTTTTTGATGAATAGTGAAACCACTTAGTGGTAGTAAAAAAAATGAATTTTTCATAAAACTTAATTTTACCACTTCTATGATTGGAAGTTCAAAAATCCGAGAGACACGGTTGATGTCAGTAAGTAAAATGTGGTTCAATGAGATGAAAATAATTTTTGGTGAATAGTAACTTTTTACTTTTTCTTACCACGGTTAAAAGTAAATAGTGTAATTAAGGGGAAAATGATATTATTATTACCCTAAAACATGTCCTAATTCTATTGTATAAATGTAATTCGACCAAAAACAACCTTAGGAATAAAATATGACCATTTAGGCCCACTTGGATTAGATTAGGACCTTTATTATTATTTTATTCAAAGAAGAGTTAAAAGAGTTAAAATCAAAGTGTATTTACTAAAACATTTTTAGTATAGGGTTATACATAAGATAAATTCTATTTTAAATACTAATTAGAAAGATAATAAGATTTAATACATAATGGTTTATTATTTTTATTTTTTAGACATTAAATAAGTTAATTTATTTATGACACAAATATAATGCAGTAATTATCTTATTAATGAAATATTAACATAATTGATGTTATAAACACCAAAATAAATTTAATTTCAGACTATTTATGAAATCAACTAATTTTCTAGGTTAATATGACATATTATTATTGATTGAATTTACTTTGTTCGAACTAATCATTCTGTTATGATTTTCACAAAAATCAATTACAAAATAGTGTCAAAATTGACATAAAATAGTTTTTAAAACAAATATTATATTATTAATTGTTATTTTATTCCTAAAAATCTAAGGCTCGGCCAAATGACTTAGATATGGTTATATATATTAATAAGAAACAACTTGGGGTTCATTTTCCTTCTTATAGTTAGTTTATTAACCTTATAGTGTAAGAACACAAGAAGACACGGTAAAAGTAAAATTATTTTACTTAATGTGAAATCTAAATGATAAGGTTAAAATAGGAACCTAAACTTGTATAAATTCTATTGGATAAGAGGATTTCGACCCATCCCCACCTTATCTTTGGAATGAATCAATTTGGAGCTATTTAAAACCGAATTTGACTTTATAATAAAATAATAGTTTTAGTTATTTCAAAGCTTCCCCTCTCCTCCCTTATAAAAGGGCACCTCCTCCCTCTCTTCCTCACACCACTTTGAGCCTTCATTATCGGCCAACCCCTGCCAAATTCTCTTCTTCACTTCCCTAGAAACATCCTAGAGGTTCTGGTCTTCCTCAAAGACCAATTTTAGTGCCCTAAAAGGAGATCTAAAAGAGGCGCTTCAAAGAAGAGGTAATGTTCATTACCGATTCTTTCATCTTTATTTCTTCTTCCACTTCTTCTTCTTAGTTTGTTTCATTATGAAGTAATAAAATCAGTATCACTTATATTCTGATATGTTATTATAATTATGAAACAACCTTATTTCACCATCTATCCATCCTACGGAAAACGAAATCACTGCGCGTGCGTACGTACAGAATACCGCCTCCACGTCGTGGTGTAATCTATTTTCCACCACCACCTTACTTGGATGGGTATAGTGGTGTACATAATAACTATATTTGATTATTGTAAAGTGATATTGATTCTGAAATAGTATACATACACTCCAATACAATTCCACGATCATGAGAACGATATCATCGCTCGTGCGTACGTACGGACTACCGTCTCCACGACGTGATGAGATTCATTCTCCACGTTAACCATTCATGAATGATTATAAAGTATATATAATAATTAATAATGCAATATATAACATAATAATTATTCTGGATTTATGTGTATATATATGTATGTCATCTACTTAATTCCATTCAACTCAATAAGGAAAAGAAAACAGCGTTCATGCGTACGAATGGTCTACCGTCTCCATGAATGGTGTATTTATTTCCCTTTACTGATCTATAATATATATATTATGAATATATATTATATTTAAATCATGTTTTATATTCTGTAATTAAGTAATCATGATCTAAGTAATCATATGAATAATTACAAGTCAAAACACGGACGATAAATGAAACGATTTTACCCAAAACCCTTTTTAACATGGAAGTTACAAAAGAACGGGTAATACAAAGCCATAAGTGAACCATATATGATATCATAAAAATGAGTATTATTCTTGAATAAGTCAATGACATTATTTAAATCATTATACAGGAGGTTCAGACACATACGAAGCAAATCGGACCTAAGGTAAGGGAAATATCACAATCTCATTTTTATCTGAGATTGTTTATACTTTGGTATTTACTAGGGTGTATTTTATCATCCACATCCATGTTTCCTCAATATGTAGTATTATTTACATCCACCTACAATTGTTTAAATACAATTTTACCCTTAGGTGAGTTTTTAGTGAAAGATATGAAAGGAGTCTTTTGTCGTTTTTCGTACGAGGTACTTTTTGACTTTTCCGACAAAAGTACAACAAGAATGTTTTTTTTAACTTATACGGCATGAATGGATTTTTAAAACATTATTTCCAAGAAGCTTACTTTACAAGTTTTCAAGATTATTTTTAATCAACTTCTTTTAGTTTAAAATTGTATGACATGTTAAGAAAGGAAAATGTTTTTGAAGTAGAAAGTATATTTTCCTCAAGAATGGAGTTCAAGTGTTTTATCAAAATTATTTTCCATCTAAGATAATAAAACGGTTCTGTTCTTATCCCTATTTTTAAATTGATTTGATTATGTTGTGATGGAATTATATTTTTATGAATTCCATTATCTTATGTGAATTGTTTTATGATGTCACGATGTTTAAGATTCCCATTTTTATTACATGGGTTATGCTATGATGTATGGTTTTCTGATTTTGTGACACACATAAGAATGGTATCATTATGAGATGGGTGGGACCTATATCTCCCTCCAATTAATTGGGTAAAGATTTTATATCTCGTGAGATAGACATGGCTGGAACGGTAGGTTATACCGGTTCAGTGAAACAGGACTAAAACGAGGAATGAACTCGGTTCAGAAATGGACTTTGTCCACTAATATAGTCTTGGCAATGAGTCTTGACTAACAAGAAATGATTCTCTATGATTATTTGTGTATTCCACAAAGTTTCATGTTTTATGTTATTGGGATTTCATTTCACTACTATGATTTATCACATGTTATGAAATTATGCTCTCTTTTGTAGGTTAAGATTTCCAAAATGTTATGTTCTTATGAAAATGATGTGATTGATATTTCTTTTGTTTACCCTTACTGAGCATTTGAGCTCACCCTTTTATGTTTTCTTTTCCCTAGGATATAAAGAAAGGTTTTAGGTAGAAAAAAATGGAAGATCTTTATGGGAGATGTTGAAGATCTTTCACCACGATTAGAATATTATATTCCGAGTTTCCAAAGACACTAAACTATTACGGTCCTTGTGTGTGTGTTTTTGTTATGTACTAAGTATTCCGCAAAAGTAATGTAATGTCCATGTACATCAATCTTCGGGTCTCTACAGTTGGTATCAGAGGAAAAGTTTAGTCAACCTTTGGAAACTAGGATGCGAAAACGTTAGTGAGATCCCTAGAGATATTTCTAAGGTATGTCTAGGGTTGTCCCTAAGGATAAGTATATGTATAAGATACATTCCTAGAACTACAGTAACGATCATAGAATTTAACCTAAGATGTTAAGATATTGAGGATACTCCCCCTTTATTATGTTGTTTTCCCTAGCATGATTTTTTCCTCTCACACTATTCTTTTTGGGTTTTAGAAAATGTCTGGAAACAAGATGATTCACGATAATGGAGGATATGATGGACAATGGAATGATATTCTTCATGAGCAACCAAATGAAATGGGATTTGGAAGTCCAAACATCATTATTATGTCGAATAAACAATCTCATAATATGATCAATAAAGTAAAATTTGGTAAGTTTCCTGACTCGGCTAATAAGAGAAAGATGATGATCATATAGGAGAGAAAGTTCAATTTCCCCTATGTAAATCATGTGGGAAGAGGCATCAAGGAGAATGTTTCAAAGGAACTGGAAGATTCTTTGGGTGTGGAAAAGAAGGACACAAAGCCACTAAGTTCAAAGGAAAAGTTTTAGTTAACACCAGGGATGAGGATAATGGTATTGCTACGACATCAACAATGGTTAAATGTTTTAAATGTGGAATGTACGGGCATTATGCAAACGAATTCCCTAAGGGAAAGTCTCATGAAGAGAATCAGTATGGTCGTATGGGTAGTATTTATGTGGATGATGATGAAGAGACTACAAATGATATGTGAGATGAAAGAATTGTTGAAGCTCGGTCAATGGTTTAAGAATGTAGTGGAATGATTACATGTTTATCATGTGTAATGTTTTATAAGTAATCCCATGGTAATATGTAATAAAGAGACATCTAAGGATTGTTACACTATTGTCTTTCCTTAAGTTTTGAAATTGTATGATTAATGGTACCAGTAACCATGAAAGGTTATTCAGATATTTTTGGAAAGAAGATGATATGCACATATTGAAGGGATAAGGAGAAAATGAAATGTTTGACAGTATTCACGAGCTCATGATTGATATAAGGACTAAGTGATATCATGGTTTGAGGATATATAATTTTGAGGATTTTGGTATGTGGAAAGTGTTAACTTCTAACTGCATTCATGTTTTCACTAAGGTTCAATGGATATTCATTCTTCAAGAGAATACATGATTAAGGTATTCACATTTTTGTAATTTTACCAACAAGATATATCTTATGATATATGGGGGATAAATTATGGCATTCACGTGATCATTTTCTTTATACTATGAGCATGGAACGAAGTATTTTAGATAAGCCTAAAGATTGGAATGGATTATGTTAACCATAAGCTAGTATTGTTTAAGGATAGAACTTTTTTTAATATTATTTATGTGATAGTAATGTAGTTTTAGAAAAAGGACAACCTGCAGGACGGGCGATAGCCCATCGCATCGGACAAGGCTGTGGGAATTGAACCCACAACCGAAGTGCGACTGGCCTTTATTGGCTACCACTGGCCTACAAGTTTCCCTGTTTAGAAGAAACTTGTTTTATTATATTAAGCAGTATGATATATGAAGTATAAGTCCATTTTAGGAACTATGTATGATTAATCTCACTATAGATGGACTTATGTATTTTTTGATAACTTTTCTAACCTTTTGTTTGAGACAGATGGAATGACCCATCATTCTATCACATGATCTGCTAACACATCACGATTGACAAATTCAACTTCATTTCTTTAAGAGATGAAGTGTAAATTGTCCAAAGAATGAAAAACGGAGAGACTATACCAAAATCACGAAAGTATTTCTTCTAATTCCAATTTCATCAACTTTAGGGAAATGATCTTGAAAAGAAAAAATGTTGTCCTAGTGCTCTTATATCCGATGAATCAAATGGTACCTTAGATCATCACAAATTTATGGCTTTCTGATTGCTGGCTTTTCCATAGCCATGTTCTCTACCACTCTCCATCATAACATGATGGTTAGATTTCTCTTCCATATCTATATTTTCACCTATGTGGAAACCCAGTGATTAGTTTATTTGGGTTACCGTTACGTTTCATTGTTTTTTTAAAGATTGGTTTTGGTATTCCTTTTTACGATGTGGGTTTCTATTAAAGAAACTTTCTAATAGTAAACTATTTATAACCCCGACGAATTTCGGGGGCAAAATTCATTTTAAGGGGGGTAGAATGTAACACCCCGAGATTTTATGAAAAATATTCTTTTTAATTTCATTAATGTCTTGTGTTGTACGCTACACCAAAAGGATCTTTCTCAACACGCATCCTTGAATTTACTTTCATTACACGCAATCACGACCTTCCTCGATAGCGTGTGTAGTATGCAATACCGAGTTTCACTAAACAACGATATGCTATTAAAATATTATTAAAACTAGCCGTAATGAATAGTAATAACCACCTTTTAAAATTTTAGAAATTTTATCTCTCAAAATGGACATCATTTTTGGATTCGGTGTATCGAATTTATCCTAAGGTGAAATTTTGGTACTCTTCGGATAACATTCATATTCTGATGAATAGTGAAAATTACTAAATGTTAATTAAAAACAACTTTTTTAATCGAAATAATTAATAGTGATAAATTATTAATTTCAGTGGTTTTAAAGTATATTTATAATATATTTTTACAATTTAATACAATGTTGGTCATTGGATGTAATTTCACATTTAAACCAGTTATAAACAAGTATCAATCTTTTGATAGTTATTATCTCTTAAAAACACGCCATTTGTTTTGACGACTGGAATTAATTTTTAAACTAGTTAATGTAACTGATATGTTTTGAATTTGGTAAAATAGACATCATTTATGAGTTCATAATATCAAATATAGTTTAGGCCAAATTTTTGGTATTTTTCTGAAACATTCATTTTTTGATGAATAGTGAAACCACTAAGTGGTAGTAAAAAAAATGAATTTTTCATAAAACTTAATTTTACCGATTCTGTGAGTGGAATTTCAAAAATCTGAGAGACACGGTTGATTTCGGTAATTAAAATGTGGTTCAATGAGATGAAAATAATTTTTGGTGAATAGTAACTTTTTACTTTTTTTTACCACGGTTAAAAGTAAATAGGGTAATTAATGGTAAAAATGATATTATTATTACCTAACACATGTCCTAATTCTATTGAATAAGTTTAATTCGACCAAAAACAACCTTAGGAATAAAATATGACCATTTAGACCCACTTGGATTAGATTAGGACATTTATTATTATTTAATTCAAAGAAGAGTTAAAAGAGTTAAAATCAAAGTTTATTTACTAAAACATTTTTAATATAGGGATATACATAAGATAAATTCGATTGTAAATATTAATTAGAAAGATAATACGATTTAATACATAATGGTATTTTATTTGTAATTTTTAGACATTATATAAGTTAATTTATTTATGACACAAAGATAATGCAGTAATTATCTTATTAATGAAATATTAACATAATTGATGTTATAAACACAAAAATAAATGTAATTTCAGACTTTTTATGAAATAAACTAATTTTATTGGTTAATATGACATATTATTATTTATTTAATTTACTTTTTTATAACTAATTATTCTTTTATGATTATCACAAAAATCAATTACAAAATAGTGTCAAAATTGACATAAAATAGTCTTTAAAACAAATATTACATTATTAATTGTTATTTTATTCCTAAAAATCTATGGTTAGGTCAAATGACTTAGATAAGGTTATATATATTAATAATAAACAACCTGGGGTTCTTTTGGCTTCTTATAGTAATTTTATTAACCTTATAGTATAAGAACACAAGAAGACATGGTAAAAGTAAAATTATTTTACTTAATGTGAAATCTAAATGATAATGTTAAAATAGGAATCTAAACTTGTCTAAATTCTATTGGATAAGATGATTTCGACCCATCCCCACCTTAGCTTCAAAATGAATCCATTTGGAGCTATTTAAATCCGAATTTGACTTTATAATAAAATAATGGTTTTAGTTATTCCAAAGGTGCCCCTCTCCTCCCTTATAAAAGGGAACCTCCTCCCTCTCTTCCTCACACCACTTTGAGCCTTCAGGCTCGGACAAACCCTACCAAATTCCCTTATCCACTTCCCTAGAAACATCATAGAGGTTCTGGTCTTCCTCAAAGACCAATTTTAGTGCCCTAAAAGGAGATCTCAAAGAGGCGCTTCAAAGAAGAGGTAATGTCTATTACCGATTCTTTCATCTTTATTTCTTCTTCTACTTATTCTTCTTAGGTTGTTTCATTATGAAGTAATAACATCAGTATCACTTATATAAAAATATGTTATTATAATTATGAAACAACCTTATTTAACCATCTATCCATCCTACGGAAAACAAAATCACCGCGCGTGCGTATGTACAGAATACCGTCTTCACGCCGTGGTTTAATCTATTTTCCACCATCACCTTACTTGGATGGGTATAATGGTGTAAATAATAACTATATATGATTATTGTAAAGTGATATTGATTCTGAAATAGTATACATACACTCCAATACAATTCCACGATCATGAGAACGATATCATCGCTCGTGCGTACGTACGGACTACCGTCTCCACGACGCGATGAGATTCATTCTCCACGTTAACCATTCATGAATGATTATAAAGTATATATAATAAGTAATAATGAAATATATGACATAATAATGATTCTGGATTTATGTGTATATATATGTATGTCATCTACTTAATTCCATTCAACTCAATAAGGAAAAGAAAACAGCGTTCTTGCGTACGAACGGTCTACCGTCTCCATTAACGATGTATTTCTTTCCATTTACTAATCTATTATATATATATATATATATATTATGAATATATATTATATATAAATCATGTTTTATATTCTGGAATTAAGTAATCATGATCTAAGTAATCATATGAATAATTACAAGTCAAAACACGGACGACAAATGAAACGATTTTACCCAAAACGCTCTTTAACATGGAATTTACAAAAGAATGGGTAATATAAATACATAAGTGAACCATATATGATATCATAACAATGAGTAGGATTCAGGAATAAGTCAATAACATTATTTAAATCATTATACAAGAGGTTCGGACACATACGAATCAAATCGGACCTAAGGTAAGGGAAATATCACAATCTCATTTTTATCCGAGATTGTTTATACTTTGGTATTTACTGGGGTGTATTTTATCATCCACATCCATGTTTCCTCAATATGTAATATTATTTCCATCCACCTACAATTGTTTAAATACAATTTTACCCTTATGTGGGTTTTTAGTAAAAGATATGAAAGGAATCTTTTGTCGTCTTTCGTACGAGGAACTTTTTGACTTTTCTGACAAAAGTACAAGAAGAATGTTTTTTTAACTTATACGGCATGAATGGATTTTTAAAACATTATTTACAAGAAGCTTCCTTTACAAGTTTTCAAGTTTATTTTTAATAAAATTCTTTTAGTTTAAAATTGTATGACATGTTAAGAAAGGAAAATGTTTTTAAAGTAGAAAGGATATTTTCCTCAAGAATGGAGTTCAAGTGTTTTATCAAAATTATTTTCCATCTAAGATAATAAAAGGGTTCTATTCTTATCCCTATTATTAAATTGATTTGATTATTTTGTGATGGAATTAAATTTTTATGAATTCCTTTATCTTATGTGAATTGTTTTATGATGTCACGATGTTTAAGATTCCCATTTTTATTACATGGGTTATGCTATTATGTATGGTTTTCTGATTTTGTGGCACACATAAGAGTGGTATAATTATGAGATGGGTCGGACCTATATCTACATCACATGAATTGGGTAAAGATTTTATATCTCATGAGATAGACATGGCTAGAATGGTAGGTTATACCGGTTCAGCGAAACAGGACTGAAACGAGGAATGAACTCTGTTCAGAAATGGACTTTGTCCACTAAGATAGTCTTGGAAATGAGTCTTGAATAACAAGAAATGATTCTCTATGATTATGTGTGTATGCCACAAAGTTTCATGTTTTAAGTTATTGGGATTTCATTTCACTACTATGATTTATCCGATGTTATAAAATTATGCTCTCTTTTGCAGGTTAAGATTTCCAAAATATTATGTTCTTATGAAAATGATGTGATTGATATTTCTTTTATTTACCCTTACTGAGCATTTGAGCTCACCCTTTTATGTTTTCATTTCCCCAGGATATAAAGAAAGGTTTTAGGTAGAAAAAAGGGATATCTTTATGGGATATGTTGAAGATCTTTCACCACGATTAGAAGATTATATTCTAAGATTCCAAAGACACTAAACTATTACGGTCCTTGTGTGTGTGTTTTTGTTATGTACTAGGTATTCCACAAAAGTAATTTAATGTCCATGTACATCAATCTTCGGGTCTCTATAGTTCAGTACTTAATTGGATGATTTACTATTCATAAGGGTCATATTACTATTCTTAAGGGCAGGTTACTATTCTGTGAGAAATGATTCCTTAAAATAACACTTATTTCATTATACACTTGTAAAGAATTTGAATATTTAGTTTAAAAATGTAATTACATTATTTTATAAGTAACTAGGCTGTTAAAATAAGTTTATAAATTTTATATCATAAATATATCTTGATGTTTTCCCAAAAAATACCATATTTTCTTAAAAACTGTATTATTTTCTTACTATTCAAAAACAATTCAACTACTTAAGAAAAAACCCAAAAATTTATCCCAAACATTTTTCATGAGTATAATTAAAAAATTATATCAATTATATGAAAATAATTTTATAAATATGAGAAATTAAATTTTTTAATTAAAAACTAAATTTACTCAAAAAATAAAAATTATTGAATTATAACCGATTTTCTGACACTTTAAAAAAATAACTAAGGTATTATAAAATAATATTATAATTATAAGAAATAAAAATATTAAATTTTGATTCAATTTTATGAAAATTAATTTTCTTTTTTATCATTATATTAATTATAAAATTTTAAAAATGATTTATGTTTCATTAAAATAGTAATACATAATTAATAATTTATAAAACATTTATTTACTTAAATTATGATAAAATTATATAATACTTTCATTTATAATATGCCAAAATTTTATTTATACCTTAATGGGTGAGGATACTATTTATTTGTTTGGTTTTTTATTCATAATGATCATATTACTATTCATTAAGGTAATGTAACAATTCAAATGGGCCAAGTTACTACTCACTAAAAAAATAACTTGATCCTATAAGACTCTAAATTACATACTAATCACATCCGTGTATATCTGTTTTTAGAAATTCAATTCAAAAAAGCAGAATAATTATGTGTAATGGCTAGGTTATAGTTATTTTGTTTAAATAAATATAGTAACAAAGTTTTGTTTCACAAAGACTCAGTGTTGTTTTCATTACATTGTATATTAAATTTATTTATAAATACTTGGTGTGTTACATTATCCCCTACGTCAATAAATTGTATCCTCTTAATTTTGAATTTCACTTCAAAAATGGGGAAAAGGTTGATACTATAAAATACCTTTATGGAGAACCCACATCAGAAAAGAAGGTACTATGATAACAATTTCTTTCATGATCATTTCCCTAATGTTTAGAAACTATTTCAATGTATAATTTTGTAAGGAAATATGAGTACTTTGTACCTTTATATAAAAAAACTCTAATCCTTTGGCTATCCCTTTATCTATTCTTACTTCATTTTATGGAACAAGTTGTATCATATGGTAAAATATTCTCTAAAACCATGTTCAATGATCAAATTAGACCATTTTATAAATGGTAAAATTTTCAAAAAAAATCATGATATAGCACTATTGGAACAGGATCACTGAATTTCCATAATGAAATAATTATATAACAAAAAGTGTCTATTAATCATCACATACAAACATGTGAGTAAATTATCCTTTTATTCTCTTGAATCATGATGTTAAATTGAATTACTATAAAACCATATTGAATACATTCATTCTTAATTATTCCATTGGTAAAACGTTTTAATTTGGATATATTACTTATGGTGGAAATATTTTAGACTCTACCACTTTGTCGACCATCCATTATTTAGATCAATGATTTTAAGTTCTATCCAACATACATTATGCAAATTAATCATATCTTTATTTAAAATCAATATCTCAGTATCAATAATATATTAATGGTTGTCTTTCCTTCGACCATAAATTTTTAATAAAGTTTAACTTTTTACTGAGTCTCTTCTCTTGGAATGATTCATCATACGACCTCAAATCCTTAATGAAATTGTATTGCAGTACAATCCTTATATATTCAATAATTCTTATAACCATGACATCATTTTATAAAATACTCAAAAAATATAATTCTTTAATTTTTAAATAATAACATTTATTACTCCTATTAATCCATAGTAGATCCATAATCTTGACTGTGGTCCATTTTCTTTTTTTGGTGCAAATTTATTTGATGCACGGGAAATTGACTTTTGTAGTGTCCAATTTCTATGCAGTTGAAGCATTTTACATTGAAATTTCTTTTCTTAACCTTTCAATCACAAGAATGGTGGCATTTTTCATCATACTTTTCGAAAACTCTAATTCCATTTAAAAATATACCGATGTGTTTCCTTCAACAGTTATTACATGTAGGAAAATACTTCTTTCCCTTGTTCCATTTATCTATCTTTTTCCTAGTTTTCCTCTTATTATCTTTCTTCCTTCTGAATCCATAATACATATAAAACTCTTTATCCTTCTTTATAATACCTGATATTATCTCCTCATTTGATGATATTTTTTGAGAGACTATTCCTATTTTAAATACTTACCTAAACCCATCAAAGAAACTAATCATTCCTACTCTTTGGAGTGTGTGCATTAATGTGATTCTCATTTCCTTTGGTAGAAAAACCATCTAAAAAATTAAATACACTAGACTAAATCATAATATTATGAAAAATGATGTATATTCCTAATACTAGTAAAATAATTAACATAAATTAAAAAATTTATGAGTAGTTAATCTCATAATAAAAAACATGAATACATGATTACATATAAATCCTTCATAAAGGTTTGTAAATAAAATGTTAATTATCCTAAGCATATCCCTTGGGAGTGTCTAACCAGGTGCATAGTAAGGCCTATTTTCATGCACCATGATATCCTGAATTAGGCATAAGACACCTTGTCAGAGTTGTTACCCCTTGGTACATTTATGCCTGAACTGCGCCCACTTGTAGTATCCAGACAGAGTTATATTTCTAGGAGAACCCACATAATCTATACCATACCAAAATTATATAATATTTTTTAAACATATACTCAAATTATATCTTAGGGTTATTTCATCTAATATATGTTTTTTAAATGTAGTTTCAAATATTGATGTTAAACATTCTCTAATACCAACTACAATGCCTCGACCCCATAACCTCGAAGCCGGTGCATTATTTTATTACATTAGAATGATTACAAGAAGTCAAATACCGAAGGAGTTATTAGTTGAGTAGTCTTATAAGACTATATTACATTCATTATACCCATAATACATTGGGAAATGAAAATAAAACATGATATAATATAAAATTAAATAAACTACATCCTTGAAAGTTTATTCAAAGTTTTTTTTCACAACATAGGGAAAAGAAACATATGAACCGGGTGATCTCAGATTCCTAATAATTTTATTTAATATTTCAGAAACAGAAATAATAATTCATGGTAAGTAACTAAATAACACTTGCCATAATAACATAATCTACAGTATAATATGGTAGGCATCAAACCTTAATATATAATTCTACAATAAAACATAACCATGTATATTATACTAGTAGAATAATCACATGGACTACCAAATATGAGTTTCACAGCGAGGGAATACATAATGCAGGATATCATAACCATACTGTCAAGGCCTCAAGCCTACACCATACATAAATAGGTAAAAACCCAAACTAGTTTGTCTCATGAGACCTACCGATGCACCGAGGAGCTATAGTAGGGCCCAAACGACACATAATAAGTCCAATGCATTCCTCGTATGAAAGTGGTGAAACATAATCAACATATAAATTCGTATTAAAACTAAAATATGAAATGAAAATAACCTCCCTAATCAGTAAACATAATCACTAACCATTTAGAGTAATATGGGGAATGGTATCAAGATACCACATCATAGTCTAACAAATCATAAACCATTTATTAAAATATTGTAGATGATACCATAAACTATTAATACTAATTAAATATAAGAATCAAAAGGGTTTTAAAATAGATTAAAATACTCATATAAAATCATCATTGAATTCTTGAGAGAAATACTTTTTCTACTTTTAAATTTTTTATTCAAAATCCATGGATTTATAAAATAAGACATTTAAAAAGAGTTTTTTGAATCATAGTGTCCCATAAAACCTTGTCACATTTGAGACAAATTATAAAATACACATTTTAATTTATTCTTGTCCCAATTAATAAATCCATAAACCCATTGGGAAAACATTGGCATGAAAGAAACTGATTTATCAGAATAAATATTCTATACATTTAAAATGATTTTTTAGATAAACATTCCTTACATAAAACCTTAAAAAGATTCATTATTAAAATATTTTAAAAAAATATATATTGATGATAAATCTTTACCAATAAATACTTATGTATAAACAATATCGGTTAACAATGAGATTACGAAATTAACCCTTTCAAAGATCATATCTTAAGAGTGAGGATAACTAAATGATATAATTATATGTGGAAAATAAAAATTAAAACAACATACGTGGATATTCAGTATAAAATAATCATATGTCATTAACAAATATTCATGGAAAAAAATATAACCAATTACGTAGATGATTAACTCAATGAATAGAAATTGAGTTAAGATTTCCTTTACTTTAGGTTCGACTAATTTTAAAAAAAAATCAAACCTCATGTATACTGGTTTGAATAGTGTTAATAATTTATTAAAATACCAAAATCATGTTTATAATACCCAAAATAATCCTATTATAATATTTTCCACCCATTTATTTACAATATTTTGTTATATCTATTGTTTTGGGTGCGTTTATTTCATGGTTTCCATGGTTGGGTTGTTATGTTATTCCTTATCAAAAAAAATAATCCAAAATTAATAACAAATATATATATAGTTAAATTAAATCAATTACATGTGAATTAAAACTACCCATGATTCCGGTAAAGTGAAATGAAATCTCATCATCCATAAAGGCGGTGAATAGACACACCACGGATGGCGATTTCATTATTTAAGAATAAAAGAAGAAAATAAAAGATTTTATGATTCATATACAATCTAAAAAAAATACACTACATATAAAACTTTAATGGTCATGAGTCATTGGATAGGAGGTTAGGAAAAGTTATAAGTGTAGAATAATTTAAAATATAATAAAATGGAATCATACATCTTGAATCTTTTCTCCCTAAGAACCTCCTTGGGCTCTTCTAAGTGGTATTTTTTTAAGACCATAAGCACTAGAATGTTTCAAGGGATTAGGATAAGGGAATTTTTCATAGTATAGTAAAATAATAAGGCTTATGTTGATGAATATTTGTGAAGGAAGGACCATCCTTTAATAAGTGAGGTGTGGGGTAACTTAAGAATTACACAAATTATTAAAATATAATTTGTTTATTATAGTTTTTAAGACATCCAAAAAATACTTAAACATAAATAGAATTAAATTTTTGAATGAATAATATCATTTTTTCACATTTCAATAATTATAGGATTTTTAAATAATTTAATAAGAAAATTTATTCGTGAAAAATAATTTTTTTCAAAATAAAAACTATTCCTAATTACGAGTTTTAACACATCAAAACATTGATTAAAATTCAAATAAATTTTTTTTATCACATCATAGATACATCATATTTATCTAGTAAAAATATAAATTATATTAATAACCTCAAATGGATTTTCTCAATATCATTAATTTGATTCATTCATTAATTAAATTAATACTCCATCACCTTTGTGAAAATCATTATTGTATTTATTATGTGTCTAAAAGTTAAAAATAAAAGTATATAAGAGATATAATTTTATTATATTTCCAAATAATATTATTTTTCAAATAAAAATTCTTGAAAACCTCATATTAAAATTTTATACATATTGGAAACTATAATTTGACAACTTGGCTTCATTTTTAATTAACAACATATAAAGGATTTAAGGTGATTCATGTGGGTCCAAAACATCCCAATTCATGTGGGTCCAAAACATCCTGATTTGAATTAAAACATGATAATATATGACACATTATTATATAAAATGTTTTCTAAAATTTAGTTCATTTAATAACACTTATAATTTTAATTATAAACACTTTGTTTATTTTTTTTTCTTATTCTTGCATAAGTACTACATTATCATTACGTTAGCATTAATGTGTATTACTTCATATGTAAAAAATACAAATAATTTACTATCATTAAAATAAATTAATTAGGTTCAAAATAAAATCATATATTTTTCATTATAAATATTATCTAATATAAATAACAATACAACTTCTTAAATTAGTTATTTTGTCTTTTCCTTCCCTGTGCAACCATTCCATAGGTATTTGGATAAGATTAATATTGTATAATTATAAAATTAGTATTTATCAAAAAAATCCATTATACATCGTAAATAATAAAAAGGCCATGAAAATAATTTTTGTCTCTTAATTATTATTTTCAAGGAACGAAATTGGATTTATCATTGCGGTGTAGACACTGCATCAACAATGACAATGGATCTTTTATACTTACTAAGAAAAACATAGTTTAAATTTTCTAAATTATTTCTATAAAAAATTTCAGTTATAACATCATTACTTATTTATTAAAAAAAATTAATAAATTTTATATCATAAATATTTCTTGATGTTGTCACAAAAATATTGTATTTTCTTAAAATCTGTATTTTTTACAATTAAAAAAATTCGACTATTTCAGAAAAATCAAAAAAATAATCCGAACCTTTTTTGATGCTTTTTAATTAAAAAATTAACTTTATTTTATGAAAATAATTTTAAAAATATGGGAAATTAAAATTTTAATAAACAAATAATTTACTCAAAAAAAATTTAAAATTATAACCGACTTTATGATAATTTGAAAAATTAGAATGGTCTCATAAAATTATCTTCTAATCATAAGACATAAAAATATTAACTTATGATTATATTTTATTAAAATAAATATTTTTATGAATCAGTATATAAATTAAAAAATTTAAAAAATCATTTACATTTTATAAAAATACTAATACTTAATTAATAATCTCTAAAAAATTAATTTACTTATACTATGATATAATTAAATCATACTTTCAATTATAAGATGAATAAATTTTTTTATACTTTCATGGATGTGGTTATTATTCATTTATTTGGTTTACTATTTATAAGTGTCATATTACTATTCATATGGGTAACACTACTATTCAAAAGGTTCAATTTACTATTCACTAAAAAATTATTTTGATCATATCAGACTCTAAATATATTACTAAACGCATTTGTGTATGTATGATTTTGGCAATTAAATTTAAAGAAGTGGAAAATTTATGTTTAATGGCTAGGTTATAACCATATTATTTAGATTATATAATAACAATGTCATTTTTTAGAGACTCAGTGTTGTGTTCTATACATTCTATACTAAATTTATTTTTAAATCCTTGGGGTGTTACATTGTGTTACATGAAACACTGAGTTTTAAGGAAAGCCAACATACTATTAAAATATTATTTTTCAATATGATAGTTATCTATTAGTATTTAGAATGGTGGGTATGGATAAGAATAACTAAATTATAAAAATATAGTTTTTACACATGTTTATAAAATTAATTCTTTGGTGTCTAATTAAATATATATTAAAATAAAAAACATTTCAAAATAAATGAAATCTTATTTTATAATACTATTTTTATGCACACAAACATCTTTTATCACAATAAATTATACAAATAACAATTGGTGAATTATTTTAATAAAATTTATATATTATATATTTAATTAAATTTTTAACATTCAACTTATGTGTTTTCTATATATGACGTAATAATAAATCAAATTTTAAGCTTAAAATATTTATAAATATAAAAATATGTTTTATTTCCTTTTGTAAGAATATTATAAAATTATTTTCCCCTAATATTATAAATTTATATGAAAAAATGAACATATTATATCAATTCAGTATTTCAAAACTAGTTTGGAGTGAAATTTTGAGAATTTTATGAAAATATAAAATTTTCTATGAATAGTGAAAATACTTGTTTTTATTATAAAACATTATTTTAATTAAAAGAATTTACAAGATAAATTTTATTTCAATATTGCATTAAAATTATAATTATTCCAATTATATATCTATTAATTCAATTTAGGTCATATTAATAAATTTCATATTCAATTTTCATATAAAAACTCTTTAATCTTATGAATAGTTCCTCTTTGAAAAATCGCTTTTTCATTGTGTCTATGTGTTTAATATTAATTTACAATTTTTCAATTATATGAATTAAATTTGGAAAAATGGATTAATTTTTTAGAATGATAATAATCAATATTATCTAATGATGTTAAATTTTTCTTTTGACTATAATGAATAGTAAAAATAGTGAAAATTAATTATCACCGTTATGTGTAAATGGGTTTACAGGGTGGGGTGTTAAACTAAAAAGAGAAGGGGTAAAATGGACTATAAACTTTCACATAACTCATTTTTGGACATATTTAGACACTTTAATATCAAAGGTTATATAATGGTCTATTTTGGATCCTTTTATCAAGTAAATAATGTGGGTAGATTTCATTCTCTTCAAAAATTCCATGTGTGTCCTCTCCCCACTTATAAAAGGCCACATCTTCTCCTTCTACATTCATAGATCCAATACCATGTGGTTCCACCCATACATACCCAAATTTGTTACTTAATTTCCTAAAAAATTCTAAATTATATGGTGAGATCATAGATCAAGTATAAGAAAGAGATAGGTTAAACCTAAAGAGGTTCTTCCTAGAAGAAGATATGTTTTTTAATTACGTGTTATTGTTTTAATTATTCTTATTACACCTAAAAATATTTTTAAACTATGTTAAAATAATAAATCCTTAATATTTTATATAATTTTATTCTTTTATTTTAATTTCATAACCAATATCCACCTCCACTTCCAACGAATGTGAAATAAAATTGTCGATCATGTGTACAACAGACTACTATCTTGTGGGCCAATGTTATTTGTTTTCCATCACCACATCTAATTTATGGATATAATTAGTTATTTAGTATTTATATAAGATATTTATAATATTATTATACTTAAATAAGTATAAGTAAACATCTAAATTATTACCTCCAAACCCGTTTGAAAATAATAATGTCACTCATTTTCTAGTGGACTACTGCCTCACGAACCAATGAGAAGCGATTGTCATTTATATCATACTTGGATTGAAATAATGATAGATTAAATGAATATTTTTAATGTTTTTAACAAAATTACACTTATTTATTTTTCATATAACATATACCCTCTTACTTTTCATTCCATGGGGGATATGATAATGTCGTTTGTGTGTTTGCTTGATTATTGCCTTATAAAGAGATTTTGATTGATTTTTTATTAATGATTTGAATGGAATTTAATAAGGTTAAACATAATGATTATATGTGATATATTTTTAATTATAATTTCTCTATATATGTTATGTATTATTTAATGTCTTTTTATCTCATTCATCGATAAAATGGAAACAACATTCAGGGTTACGTACAACCTGTCGTCTCGATGAACACTGTATTTAATTTTCTATCTATAAATTTTATGGATTAATCTAAATAAAAATAAAAATATATATATTATATTTATAGAATGTTTAATATTATTTAGATTATGGATACATTATTAAAGAAAGGGTACTGAGAAAATGAAACACACATGAAAAACAAAGTATTTATTACCCAAAACATAATTGTAATGAGGAATTGTTAAAAATGAGTAATGAAAGTTCATAAGTAATTTATATATGTAATGATATATATAATTATGGTTAATTAATAGATTTATAATGATCTAATATTTATTATATAGGATTTTTAATTTATTCAATGGAAGTCCAGACTCAAGGTAATGGAATCCATTCTCCCTTTTATTTCCCATTAGAGATAGGACATATTCACCACATGTTTATTTTTTGGTGTAACACCCGATGATTTCATAGTATGTTATCTCTTCAAAATATTTCACTAACTTGTGCTACATGCAACACCGAGTTCAAGCACACCACGACTTACCAAACTAACCTTTCAAAAAAAAGGTAATGAATAGTGCTAACCACCTTTTAAATTTAATATATCCTATATAATTTTAACATTCATATTTTGTGTTTCTTAGACATAATATAAGAAAATTTTAATTTTTAAGATAAAAGATGTATTTTTTAATAAAAAGATGTTTTCCACCATTTAATGGAGAACCTTTTTAAAAACCCATATTTGACACTTTTATATATTAAATTTTGTGAAATTAAATTCTTCTTTAGAAGATAGACATAAAAATTTAGTTAGGATAATTTTTTTGTGCTTTTTTGATAACTTTCATATTTTGATGAATAGTGAAAAATACTATGTTTTAATTGAAAACAACTTTTTTAATCGAAATAATTTATAGCTTTAAATTATTAATTTTAATAGTTTTGAAGTATAATTAGTTTATATTTTTATCATTTAATACAATTTATTTCATTATTAGTAATTTCACAATTAAATTTGACGTAAACACATGTTAATCTTTTAATAGTTGTTACTTTTTTAAAACCCTGATTTTTGGTATTGACAACAGGAATTAATTTTAAATTAATAAATGCAAAATATATGTTTTTAATTTGGTAAAATGGAATTCATTTTTGAATTTTTAATATCAAAATTAGCTTAGAATAAATTTTTGGTATTTTTCTGAAAACCTTCAATTTTTGATTAATAGTGAAAACACTACGTTATTATTTAAAACTGACTTTTTATTTAAATAATTATTTATTTTATTTAATTTTTTGAAGTAAATATATATATAATACCTATATAAGTTCCATGTAATTCATTGGAGTCATTTTATAATAATTATAGATATATAAAAGTTTACTGAAATTTTTACTATCTTTTACCCGCCTTCTAAGAGGATTTGAAAATTTGCATATAACAAAAATTTACCACTTCCGTGAGTTGAATTTGAAAAATCTAAGAGACATAGTTAATATAAGTAAGTGAAATGTGGTTTAATAAATTTTAAATAATTTTTGGTGAATAGTAACTTTTGCCTTTTTTTCACGGTTTAAAGTAAATATGGTAATTAAGGGTAAAAATGATATTATAATTACCCTAACACATGTCCTAATTCTATTGGATAAGTGTAATTAGACTAAAAAAATCATATGAATAAAATATGATCTTCTTTGGTCCACATGGATTAGATTAGGATATTTATTAATATTTTATTTAAAGAAGAGTTAAAAGTGTTAAATGTAAAGATTAATAATTAACCATTTTTTATATAAATTTACACACAATATAAATTTGAATATAAATATTCATTAGAAAACTAAAAATATTTCCTACATAATGTTATTTTATTTATAATTTTCATATATTAAATAATTTAATTTATTTGTGACACAATGACGATGCATTAATTACCTTATTAATGAAATATTGAAATAATTGATATTATAAATATCCAAATAAATGTAAATTGATACTTTTGATGAATTAAAATAATTTTATAGGCAAATATGACATGTTAGGGTTGATTAGATAAATTTGTTTCAAAGTTATAAGGTTGTTACGACTTTCACAAAAAACAAAATACAAATAGTGTGAAAATTGACAAAAATTAATTTTTAAAACAAATACTATATTATTGGTTTATATAATATTCCTTAAAATATAAGGTTCAGAAAAAATTCTTAACTAATATTATATATTTCATTAATTAACCACTTTAGGATATATTGGATGTTTAGAGTATGTTTTTTTTACCATATAGTATAAGAATACATGAAGATGCGGTAAAAGTTAAACTATTTTACTAAGAATTAAATCTAAAAGATATGGTTAAAATGGTAACATAAACTTGTCTGAAATCTATTTATTGAGATTATTTCGACCCATAACCATGTAAGGATCTAAATAAAATCATTTGGATCCATTATAAACCGAAAATGAGTGTCTAATAAATATATATTTTAATCCTTTTATAAAGTGACCCTCATCCCTCTTATAAAAGGGAACCTCCCCTTCTCTCAACATCAAACCTCCATAGCCATTTTTCTCGGCCAACCCCTTACCAAATATCCTCCCAAATTTCCTCAAATCAACCAAGTGTCCTTAATTTTATCATAAATCCAACCTAAGGAGCCCGTTTGATCAACTCCAAAGGAAACACCCAAAGAAGAGGTTATAATTTCCCCACCATATTTCAAGTTCTTTTGTTCACCCAGTTCCTCTTTCCTTGTTGTTTCCATACCAAAATAATAAAAATAGTACCTCATAAATACTATTATGTTACTATAAATATGTTACAACCGTATTCATTATTCTATCCATCCTATAAATGACAAAGTCACCATACGTGTGTACGTACGGCTTACCGTCTCCACATCGTGGTGTAGTTTGTCATTCAAACACTTTATTATTTGGATGGGTATAATAATAAGTATAAATGATGTAAATAATAAATATAACATGTTTAATATTATTCATATATGATATACAATCCAATTACATACGATTTCACTATGAATATAATGATATTGTCGCTCATGCGTACGTACAGATTACCATCTCCACGACGCGATGAGATTCATTCACACATTCACCATCCAATGATGATTATAAAAATATATATTATTAATAAGTATGTAATATATGACATAATAATTCTACTGAAGATATATATGTATATACGTATGTACTTAAATATATCTTTTTTACTTAATTCTGTTCAATACGACATGTAAACCGAAACAACATTTATGCATACGTACAGCCTAACGTCTCCATAAATGGTGCCTTACATTTCATATATCTATCTATTATAAATATTTATATTCTAAATATATTATATATAAATAAAGGTTTATATTATGGAAGTATTTAAATCATTATCTAAATGATATGATCAAGAATAACACGTTAAAACACGTATGATAATGAAAGCGATTATTACCCAAAATGTTAATTTCACCTGGAAATAATTATTAAATAGGTATTATAAAGTCATAAATAAATCTTTTATGATATAATAAATATGAATATGGTTATGGTATAATTTAATAACAAGCTATGGTCATTATATATGAGGTTAAACGTGCCCTCGACCAAAGAAAAGTGCAAGGTAAGGGTTAATTCCTCAACCTCATTATTATTCGAGATTGTTTATGGGTATGTTTTTACTGGGAAATATTTATTATCCATGTCCATGTTTCATAAAATAGTTTTTAATGGGATTTTTTATAAGTGTATATTTTATTAAAACATAATTTTAATTTTTTAAGTATTTATTCTTCTTAATTATTCTCATTAAGGTCCATGTTTTCAAAATAGTTTTTCAAAGATTTATTTATATGGACATGAATGTTTTTAAAATGTTAATTCCATTCAAAAGTTTAAAAGTGGTATGGGAAACTTCGATTCAAAAAGGTATTTAAATGTCTTCTTTTCAAAATTGTGTGACTTTTAAATGTTTTCATGAAAAAGGGACATTTCTCTCAAAGAGTTTTACAAATCATTTTCATCTATGTCAATATCATTTAATGGATTTTTAATGTGTTTGAAGTTGATTTATTATGATAAAAATATTCCATATTGTATTGAAGGTTTTGTGATATTTTTGACTATGGATGTGTTATTTTTATACCATTCATGGTTTATAGATAAAGTACTGAAATTTTGTATGCTAGTTTTAATACAAATGTCTATATTATGTTTCAGCCTTTTCATATGAAGAATGTATTAAACATAGTAAGTGATGGGTGGATCCCGCTACAGATCCTCCATGAATATGTAGGTATCATGAGACAATTAGACGTGGAATTGGGCGGGGCCTTTCCCAATTTGATGTATGGTTTTGGCCGAGGCCTTATTCATTTTGAGACCTCTTGGCCGAGGCCTTGAAAAAATGTTTCAGAATGTATGGCATTATACATTCCCTTATTATGAAAATAATATTGATGGTTCATGGGGTTATTCGATTGGTAGAATACCCATGAATATGTTTTATTATGGAATTATTTATTAAGATCATATTTCTGCCATAAATTATTCGTGTTTATTATTTATAAAGGCATGTGTTTCCAATTATTCACTATGCCTATTGTTTATATTATCTTCCGCTAAATTTTTTACCCTTATTGATCATCTGAGCTCACACCTTTCTTATGTTATATTTTCCTAGGATTTCCCAGAAGTGTATTATGATTGATATGCAGGGTTAACCTAAAAGGGAATTATGGAATTCTCAAATAACTATCCATGCTGTATTTTATGTTTGAAATTGTAATGTAAAGTTGATGCATGTAATCTATTTCCAAGACTGCTAAACTAATCAGTCTTTTAGGACATGATTTCCTTTTATCAAGAAAATGTATTAAAATAATTCACTGGATTTGGGTAATTGGGTTCAGGGATTTATAGTTTGTATTAGAGGAAGTTTATCAATAACCTTGGAAATTAGATTTAGAAAAACTCTGATTAGAGAACATTACCCTAAGATATAATTTGAGGATTAGTATACAAAAACTTCCTAGAATTTTGGTAATGTAGATATTTTGTGCATTTTCCAAGAAAAACATACATGTCTGGATACAAGCAGTTAAATGTGGCTTAAGAACAGATGTACCTAAGATTGAAAACTCCAATAAGGAGTTTCGGGTTTGACCAGGTGTATCCTGGTACACAACAATGGGTCTTTCTGCACTATTGGTTATGACACTCCCAAGGGATATTCTTAGGATAATTCACATTTTGATTACAATCCATTATGAAGGATTTATGAGTAAATACTTCTTTAAAGAAAACATTTTATGATTATAGATTATATGAATAATCTTTTCAATTTACATTAGGTATTTTAAAAGTTGGGAATTATGCATTGTGATTCATAAACTAACCAGCTGTATGCCATTGTTTAGAAATGGTGCCTAGTATAAGGAATGGGAATTCAACTAATATACATGATCAAAAGATTAAGAAGGATTATATCTTTTATTGTATTAAGCCAAATTTTATGAGAGAAATAGTCTTCCACGTATTCTCATCATATGAAGAAATAGTATCATGTGTTAATAAGATATGTAATGAATTCTCCAAGTCCAATGGATTTGAAGGGAATCAAGAGAAGAAAAGGATGATAGAGAGAAATATGGATAAAGGGAATAGGGGAAAGAAGGATTTTCCTATATGTGATAATTGTGGAAACAATCACCTTGGTAAATTCTTGAAAGGAATGGAAATTTGTTATAAGTGTGGAAAAAAGGACAACAGTTATGTGATTGCAAGGGTAAGAAAAAGGTTTTAAATGTACAATGTTTCATATTCATGGAGTCGGGACACTATGCGAATCAATGTCTAAATCATCAGAGTATACCCCAAATGCTGCTATTTGATAATAATCAAGTTATGATACTACCAAAGATGAATAAGAACGATTAGTGTTCTTATGTTGTTATTAAATTATTTTTTCAGTTGAGTATTGTATTAATGATTTACATATTATACTAATTATAGAGTATATAAAGATTGTACTGCATTACTATTTCATTTAGGACTTGAGATTGTGTGGAACCAAGAAAAGTGAATCAATAATGGGTTAATGTTTGTGGAAAATATATGGTTGAAATAAAGATAAACCATAACATGGTTATGATACTGAGGTAGTGGTTTCTAGAATAAGATATGATTGATTTGGATAAATTATATTGGACATTCTTAACTACCTCGAAACTGATTAATTATTTGTGTATTCTATCATTGTGAGAGTTTAAAACATTTTTGGATATAATATGTATATCCATTATTCTATAATGAATACGGGAGAATTAATGTAATCAATAAGGTTTTATGGTAATTCAGGGTGTCACTGTGTTTTAAAATAAAACATGACGAACGTATTCAAATGTTATTAAGTGGCAAAAAGGATCTTCATTGTGTTTTCCATCCTTGTATATTTTTTACGGTGAGTTTGGACATAAGTATTTTAGATAAGTATAAAGGTTTGAATGAATTATGTTAAACATTTTATACTATTGTTTAAGGTTAAAAAAACTTCTTAATATTATTTTTTTGGATTTTTATAAAATGGACAACCCGGAGGTCGGGCAACAACCTGTCACGTCCAGTAAGGCTCTGAGACTTGAACCCATAACCAAAGGGTGACAAAGTTGGATCACCTACCAATAGAATACATGATTTCCTGGTTTTTATAATTTAGTTATTTAATATTCTGACAAATGAAATATAAATTCATTATTTTTAGAACCCTATACAATTAGGATGAATAGAATATTTTTTAATTCTATTATCTTTTTGAGTGAAAGATGAGTTTGTGGTTGGAATTAGTTGAATGATGAAAATCGACTTGTCAGGTATATTTTTTCCCCTATTATTCTATGAAAAGATTAATTATTATACTTTCAGGAGGATTTTTTAAAACCAAAAATTTGTTATCCTAATACCTTATGTTTTGTTGAACTGATGATATTTTAAATCATCATAGATTGATGGATTTGAGGCCCTCAATTCTATACTTTTTTGTGATTGATGACCTCAATCACTCTCAATAAATATTTATGTTTTCCCTCCAATTATGTGTCTCTAATTTCCACCAATTTTCTCCTAATCAATATCATAATTCGGTGGTGACTTTCTCATTTCCCTCTTTCTCTTATTAGGACTAAATTTTATTAACCCAATTTTTGAGGAGGGTTTTCCACAAAGGTATTTTTTTATTTTAACCTTTTATTTTTTAAAATAATAATATTTTGAGGATTAAATTTATTGAAGGATGGGAGAATGTAACACCCTAGGATTTCATAGTATGTTGTCTCTTCAAAGTACTTCAAAAACTTATGCTACACGCAACACTGAGTTCGAGCGCACCATGACTTGACAAACTAACCATTAAAATAAGATGTTATGAATAGTATTAGCCACCTTATAAATTTTATATATCCTATTTCATTTTAACATTCATCTTTTGTGTTTCTTATAAGTAGTTTAAGAAAAAATCAATTTTTAAGATAAAAGAGGTATTTTTCAAAAAACGCAGTTTTCTGCCTTTTAATGAAGAACCATTTTTAAATCCAATATTTGACACTTTTATATATTTAATTTAGTGAAATTATATTCTTCATCAGAAGAGGGACATAAAAATTTAGTATGGATAAATTTTTGGTACTTTTCTGATAACTTTCTTATTTTGATGAATAATGAAAAATACTATGTTTTAATTGAAAACATCTTTTTTAATAGAAGTAATTTATTGTGTTAAATTATGGAATTTAATGGTTTCTAAGTGTAATTAGATTATATTTTTATCATTTAATACAATTTAGGTCATTATTAGTAATTTTACTTCTTAATTTGACGTAAACACATGTTAATCTTTTGATAGTTTTAACTTTTTTAAAAACCCACTTTTTGGTTTTGACAATGGGAATTAATTTTAAATTAATAAATGAAACTTATATGTTTTTAATTTGTTAAAATGGGGTTCATTTTTGAATTTATAATATCAAAATTATCTTAGGGTAAATTTTTTGGTATTTTTCTGAAAACTTTCAATTTTTGAGAAATAGTGGAAAAACCCCTCGTTATTATTTAAAACTGACTTTTTATTTAAATAATTATTTATTTTATTTTAATTTATTTTAATTAAAAATAGATATATAAAACCTATATAATTTCAATTTAATTCAATGGAGTCATTCTATAATAAGTTTAGATATATAAAATTTTATTGAACTTTTTACCGTCTTTTACACACCTTCTAGGAGCATTTGAAAATTTGTATAAAAATTAATTTTACTACTTCTGTGGGTTTTATTTCAAAAATATGAGAAACTTGGTTAATATCAGTAAGTAAAATTTGGTTCAATAAGATTAAAATAATTTTTGGTGAATAGTAACTTTTGACTTTTTTTACCGCGGTTAAAAGTAAATTGGGCAATTAAGTGTAAAAATTATATTATAATTACACTAAAACATGGCCTAATTCTATTGGATAAGTTTAATCAGACTTAAAAACCTTATGAATAAAATATGATCCTATTTGGTCCACTTGGATTAGATTAGGACATTTATTATTATTTTATTTAAAGAATAGTCAAAAGTGTTAAATTCAAAGTTTAATAACTAATCCATTTTTTATATAGGGTTACACACAATATAAATTCAACTATAAATATTCATTATAAATCTAAAATTATTTCCTACATATGGTATTTTATATATAATTTATATATATTATATAATTTAATTCATTTATGATACAATGATGATGTGGTAATTACCTTATTAATGAAATATTAAAATAATTGATATTATAAATATCCAAATAAATGTAAATTGAGACTTATGATGAAATAGACTAATTATATAGGTTAATGTGACATTTTATGGTTTAGTAAATGAATTTTATTTGAAGTGATAAGGTTTTTATGACTTTCAAAAAAACAAAATACCAAACAGTGTGAAAACAGACATAAATTAATTTTTAAAACAAACACTATATTATTGGTTGATATAATATTCTTAAAAATATAAGGTTTGTAAAAAGGGATTAAATAATATTTTATATGTCATAAATGAAGCACTTTAGGTTCTCTTGGATGTTTAGAGTATGTTAATTAACCATATAGTGTAAGTATGCAAGAAGATGCGGTAAAAGTTAAACAATTTAACTAAGAATTAAATCTAAAAGATAAGGTTAAAATGGTAAGCTAAACTTATCTAAAAACTATTGGTTCAGATTATTTCGACCCATAACCACATAAGGATCGAAATAAATTTATTTGGATCCATTATAAACAAAAAATGATTGGATAATAAATTAATATTTTAATCATTTCCTAAAGTGACCATCACCCCTCTTATAAAAGGTCATTTCCCCTTCTCTCAAAATAACACCACCAAATCCATTTGATTTGGAATAACCCTACCCAAATATCCTCCCCAATTCCCTCACATTAACCAAGACTCCTTACTTTGATCATAAATCCAACCTAAATAGCCATTTTGATCAACCCCAAAGGAAACACCTGAAGAAGAGGTAATAATTTCACCACCCTCTTTTAAGTTCTTTTCTTCTTCCAGTTCCTCTTTATTTGTTGATTACTTACCAAAATAATAACTCCAGTACCTCCAACATACTTTTATGTTACTATAAATATGGTAAAACCATATTTTTTATTCTATCCATCCTATAAATGACAAAGTCACCATACGTGCGTACGTATGGCTTACCGTCTCTACGTTGTGGTGTAGTTTTTTATTAAAACAATTCATTATTTGGATGGTGATAATAATGAGTATAACTGATGACAATAATAAATATAAAATTTTAAAGATTCTTTATATATGATATACCGTCCAATTACATAGTATTTTACCTTCAATGTAATGATATTGTCGCTCGTGCATACGTACGGATTATTGTCTCCACGACACGTTGAGATTCCTTCCCATGTTCCCCATTCAACAATGATTATAAAAATATATATTATTAATAAGTATATAATATAAGAAATAATAATGTTACTTATTATATATATATATATTTATATGTATGTTCATACATATATCTTATTCACTTAATTCTGTTAAATACGATATGAAAACAGAAACAACATTTATGCGTATGTACGACCTACTGTCTCCATAAATAGTGCCATCCATTTCATATATCTATCTATTATAAATAATTATATTCTAGATATATATTATATATAAATCATGGTTTATATTCTTTAAATATTTAAATCATGATCTAAATGATATGATCATAACTGACAAGTTAAAACACGTATGATAAAGAAAGCGATTATTACCCAAAATGTTAATTTAACATAGAAGTAATTATTAAATAGGTAGTATAAAGTCATAAATGAATCATGTATGATATAATAAATTTGAATATGGTTCTATTAAATTTTAATAACATACTATGTTCATTATACAAGAGGGTAAATGTACCCTCGACCAAATGAAAGTAAAAGGTATGGGTTAATTCCTCAATCTCATTATTATTCAAGATTGTTTATGGGTAAGTTTTTATTGGGACATATTTATTATCCATGTCCATGTTTCATAAAAGTGTTTTTAAATGAATTATTTTTAAGGGACCCTTTTATTAAAACATCATTTTAAATGTTTTAAATATTTTTTCTTCTAAATCATTCTCATTAATGTCCATTTTTTCAAAAAATGGTTTTTAAGGATTTATTTATATAGAAATGAATGTTTTTAAAATGATAATTCTATTAAAAAGTTTCAAAGTGTTATGGGACACTTTGATTCAAAAATTTATTTAAATTTATTCCTTTTTAATTTGTGTTACTTTTAAATGTTTTCATGAAAAATGGACATTTCCTTCAAAGAGTTTTATAAATCATTTTCATCTATGTCAACATCCTTTGATGGATTTTAATCATTTTTGAAGTTGGTTTACTATGATACAAATCTTCCATATTGTATTTAAGGTTTTTTGATATGTTTGACTATGGATGAGTTATTTTTATAACATTCATGTTTTATGGATAAAGTATTGAAATTCTGTATGCTAGTTTTAAAACGATTGTTTATGATATGTTTCAACCTTTTCATATGAGAGTGTATTGGACATAGTAAGGGATGGTTGGATCCCACTATATCTCCTCAATACATCAGTAGGTCTCATGAGACAATTAGACATGGAATTGGCCAGAGCTATTATTTGATATATGGTTTTAGCCGAGGCCTTAATCATTTTTAGACGTCTTGTCCATGGCCTTGAAAAAAAATTTCATAATTTATTACATTATACATTCCCTCATTATTAAAATAATATTAATGGTTCATGTGGTTATTTTACTCGTAGAATACGAAAGAATATGTTTTATTATTGTATTATTTATGCAGCTCATATTTTTTCCATAAAGTATTCATTTTTATTATTTGTAGAGGAATGTGTTTTCAATTATTCACCATGCCTATTGTTTATATTATCTTCCACTAAATTTTTTACCCTTACTGAGCATCTGAACTCACCCCTTTATTATGTTTTATTTTCTCGGGATTTCTAAGAAGTGTATTATGGTTTATATGTATGGATAACCTAAAATGGAATAATTTCATTCTCAAAGAAATATTTATGAAATATTTTATGTTTGAAATTATAATGTGAAGTTGATGTATGTAATCTATTTCCAAGACTACTGAACTGATCAGTCTCTCGAGACATGATTTCCTTTTATCATTCCAATGTATTAAAATAATGTAGCGACTCTGGGTAACTGGGGTAGGGTCATTATAGTTGGTATTAGAAGATGTTTAGAAATAACCTTGGAAACTAGATTTAGAAAAACTCTGATTAGAGAACATTACCCTAAGATAGAATTTGAGTAATAGTATATAAAAACTTTCTATAGTTTTGGTAATGTAGATATTTTGTTTATTTTCTAAGAAATACATCCCTATCTGGATACGATCAGGTAGAGGCGGCTCTGGCACAGATGTAACTAGGAGTGAACACACCAACAAAGAGTTTTGGTATTGTCCTAGGGTATCCTGGTACACTACAATGGTCCTTGATGCACTCTTTTTTATGAAACTCTTGAGGGACATGCTTAGGATAATTTACATTTTCATTACAAGCCATTATGAATGATTTCATAGTAAATACTTCTCAAAGAAAACATTTTATGATTATATATTAGATGCATAATCTTTTCAATTTATGTTAGGTATTTTAAAGGTTTTGTATTTTTCATTGTGATTCATAAACTAACCTAGTGTATGACATTGTTTAGAAATAGTACCTAGTAGATGGAATGATAATTCGAGAAATAGGCCTGATCGAATGATTAAGAAGGATCATATCATTCATGATATTAAGCCAACATTTAGAAGGAAAATAGTTTCCCACATATTATTATAAAATAAAAAATACTATCATGTGTTAATAAGATAATTAAAAAATTATTTGAGTCATATGGCTTTGAAGGGAAGCCAGAGAAGAAAAGGTTGGAAGAGAGAAAGATGGACAAAGGGAAGAGGGTAAAGAAGTATTTTCCCATATGTGATAACTGTGGAAAGAATCACCTTAGTAAATTATTGAAGGGAATAGGAATTTGTTATAAGTGTGGATAAAAAGGACACCAAGTATGTGATTTCAAGGGTAAGAAAATGGTTTCAAATGTACAATGTTTCATCTGTAAGGAGTTGGGACATTAGGCGAATGAATGTCCAAATCATCAGAGTATACCCCAAATGATGCTATTGGATAATAATCAAGTTATGATACTACTGAATATGAAGAGGAACAATTAGTGTTCTTATGTTGCTATTAATGTAGAGACCCGAAACTTGACATACATGGACATTACATTACTTTTTCGTAATACTTAGTACATAACAAAAACACACACACAAGGACCGTAATAGTTTAGTGTCTTTGGAAACTCGGAATATAATCTTCTAATCGTGGTGAAAGATCTTCAACATCTCCCATAAAGATCTTCCCTTTTTTTCTTCCTAAAACTATTCTTTATATCTTGGGGAAAAGAAAACATAAAAGTGTGAGCTCAAATGCTCAGTAAGGGTAATCAAAAGAAATATCAATCACATCATTTTCATAAGAACATAACATTTTGGAAATCTTAACCTGCAAAAGAGAGCATAATTTCATAACATGGGATAAATCATAGTAGTGAAATGAAACACCAATAACTTAAAACATGAAACTTTGTGGCATACACACATAATCATATAGAATCATTTCTTGTTAGTCAATATTATTGCCAAGACTATCTTAGTGGACAAAGTCCATTTCTGAACCGAGTTCATTCCTCGTTTCAGTCCTGTTTCACTGAACCGGTATAACCTACTGTTCCAGCCATGTCTATCTCATGGGATATAAAATCTTTACCCAATTCATTGGAGGGAGATATAGGTCCCACCCATCTCATAATTATACCATTCTTATTTGTGCCACAAAATCAGAAAACCATACATCATAGCATAACCCATGTAATAAAAACGGGAATCTTAAACATAGTGACATGATAAAACAATTCACATAAGATAAAGGAATTCATAAAAATATAATTCCATCACAACATAATCAAATCAATTTAATAATAGGGATAAAAACATAACCCTTTTATTATCTTAGATGGAAAATAATTTTGATAAAACACTTGAACTCCATTCTTGAGGAAAGTATCCTTTTTACTTCAAAAACATTTTCCTTTCTTAACATGTCATAAAATTTTAAACTAAAAGAAGTTGATTAAAAATAAACTTGAAAACATGTAAAGTATGCTTCTTGGAAATAATGTTTTAAAAATCCATTCATGCCTTATAAGTTAAAAAAACATTCTTCTTGTACTTTTGTCGGAAAAGTCAAAAAGTACCTCATACGAAAAATTACAAAAGATTCCTTTCATATCTTTTACTAAAAACTAACATAAGGGTAAAATTGTATTTAAACAATTTTAGGTGGATGGAAATAATATTACATATTGAGGAAACATGGATGTGGATGATAAAATACACCCCAGTAAATACCAAAGTATAAACAATCTCGGATAAAAATGATATTGTGATATTTCCCTTACCTTAGGTCCGATTTGCTTCGTATGTGTCCGAACCTCCTGTATAATGATTTAAATAATGTCATAGACTTATTCCATAATCTTACTCATTGTTATGATATCATATATGGTTCACTTATGGCTTTATATTACCCGTTCTTTTGTAAATTCCATGTTAAAAAGCGTTTTGGGTAAAATCGTTTCATTTGTCGTCCGTGTTTTGACTTGTAATTATTCATATAATTACTTAGATCATGATTAATTAATTCCAGAATATAAAACATGATTTATATATAATATATATTCGTAATATATATATATATATATATATAATAGATCAGTAAATGGAAAGAAATACACCGTTCATGTAGACGGTAGACCGTTCGTATGCATGAACGCTGTTTTCTTTTCCTTATTGAGTTGAATGGAATTAAGTAGATGACATACATATATATACACATAAATACAGAATCATTATTATGTCATATATTTTATTATTACTTATTATATATACTTTATAATCATTCATGAATTGTTAACGTGGAGAATGAATCTCATCGCGTCGTGGAGACGGTAGTCCGTACGTACGCACGAGCGATGATATCGTTCTCATGATCATGGAATTGTATTGGAGTGTAGGTATACTATTTAAGAATCAATATCACTTTAAAATAACCATATATAGTTATTATCTACACCATTATACCCATCCAAGTAAGGTAGTGGTGGAAAATAGATTACACCACGGCGTGGAGACGGTATTCCGTACGTACGCACGCGCGGTGATTTCGTTTTCCGTAGGATGGATAGATGGTGAAATATGGTTGTTTCATAATTATAATGACAAATCAGTATATAAGTGATACTGATGTTATTACTTAATAATTAAACAACCTAAGAAGAAGAAGTGGAAGAAGAAATAAAGATGAAAGAATCGGTAACGGACATTACCTCTTCTTTGAAGCGCCTCTTTGAGATCTCCTTTTAGGGCACTAACATTGGTCTTTGAGGAAGAGCAGAACCTCTAGGATGTTTCTAGGGAAGTGGAGAAGGTAATTTGGCAGGTATTGGCCGATCTTGAAGGCTCAAATTGGTGTGATGAAGAGAGGGAGGAGGTTCCCTTTTATAAAGGAGGAGAGGGGCACCTTTGGAATAACTAAAACTATTATTTTATTATAAAGTCAAATTAGGTTTTAAATAGCTCCAAATTGATTCATTTCAAAGATAAGGCGGGGATGGGTCGAAATCCTCTCATCCAATAGAATTTAGACAAGTTTAGGTTCCTATTTTAACCTTATCATTTAGATTTCACATTAAGTAAAATAATTTTACTTTTACCGTGTCTTCTTGTGTTCTTATACTATAAGGTTAATAAACTTACTATAAGAAGCCAAACGAACCCCAAGTTGTTTATAATTAATATATATAAGATTATTTAAGTCATTTGACCGAACCATAGATTTTTTGGAATAAAATAACAATTAATAATATAATATTCGTTTTAAAAACTATTTTATGTCAATTTTGACACTATTTTGTAATTGATTTTTGTGAAAATCATAACAGAATGATTAGTTCGAAACAAGTAAATTAAATCACTAATAATATGTCATATGAACCTAGAAAATTATTTGATTTCATAAAAAGTATGAAATTACATTTATTTTGGTGTTTATAACATCAATTATGTTAATATTTCATTAATAATCAAATTACTGCATTATCTTTGTGTCATAAATAAATTAACTTATTTACTGTATAAAAATTACAAATAAAATACCATTATGTAGGGAATCCTATTATCTTTCTAATGGATTATTACAATCGAATTTATCTTATGTATAACCCTATATTAAAAATGTTTTAGTAAATAAACTTTGATTTTAACTCTTTTAACTCTTCTTTGAATTAAATAATAATAAATGTCCTAATCTAAACCAAGTGGGCCTAAATGGTAATATTTTATTACTAAGGTTGTTTATGGTCTAATTAAACTTATCCAATAGAATTAGGACATGTGTTAGGGTAATAATAATATCATTTTTACCCTTAATTACCCTATTTACTTTTAACCGTGGTAAAAAAAGTAAAACATTACTATTCACCAAAAATTAGTTTCATCTCATTGAACCACATTTTACTTAATGACATCAACCGTGTCTCTCTGATTTTTGAAATTCCACTCACAAAAGTGGTAAAATTATGTTTTATGAAAAATTCATTATTTTACTACCACTTAGTGGTTTCACTATTCATCAAAAAATGAAAGTTTCCAGAAAAATACCAAAAATTAGGCCTAAACAATATATGATATTATGAACTCAAAAATGATTTCTATTTTACCAAATTCAAAACATATCAGTTACATTAACTAATTTAAAAATTAATTCTCGTCGTCAAAACAAATGGTGTGTTTTTAAGAGATAATAACTATCAAAAGATTGATACTTGTTTATAATTGGTTTAATTGTGAAATTACATCCAATGACCAAAATTGTATTAAATTGTAAAAATATATTCTAAATATACTTTAACCCCACTCAAATTAATAATTTATCACTATTAATTATTTCGATTAAAAAAGTTGTTTTTAATTAAAATTTAGTAATTTTCACTATTCATCAGAATATGAAAGTTATCCGAAGAGTACCAAAATTGCACCTTAGGATAAATTCGATACTCTGAATCCAAAAATGAAGTCCATTTTGAGATATAAAATTTCTAAAATTTTAAAAGGTGGTTATTACTATTGATAACAGCTAGTTTTAATAATATTTTAATAGCATATCGTTGTTTAGTGAAACTCGGTATTGCCTACTACACACGCTATCGAGGAAGGTCGCGATTGCGTGTAATGCAAGGAAAGTCAAGGATGTGTGTTGAGCAAGATCCTTTTGGTGTATAGTACAACACAAGACATTAATGAAATTAAAAATAATATTTTTCATAAAATCTCGTGGTGTTACAATTAAAGTATTATTTCATTTGAGTATTGTATTAATGATGTACATGTTATAAGAATTATAGAGTATATAAGGATTGTACTATAGTACTATTTCATTAAGGACTTGAGATTGTGTGGAACCAATAAAAGTGACTCAAGAGCGGGTTAAATTTATTTGGGAAAATATATGGTTGAGAGAAATATAGCCCATAATATTGTTCGGATTCTGAGGTAGTGATTTTTAAATAAGATATGATTGATTTGGATAAATTATATTGGATATTCTTGACTACCTTGAAACTGATTAATGATTTGTATATTCCATCATTGTTGGAGTTTACAACATTTTTGGATATAAGGAGTATATCCAATATTCTATAAGGAATAAGGGAGCATGAATGTAATCAATATGGTTTTATGATAATTCAGGGTGTCACTGTGTTTTAAAGGAATACATGATGAAGTTATTCATGTGTTATTACCTGGAAAAAAGGATCTTCATTGTGTTTACCATCCTTGTATTTTTTTTACTGTGAGTTTGGAAAGAAGTATTTTGGGTAAGTCTAAAGGTTGGAATAGATTAAGATAAATATTGGATACTATTTTTTGTGGTTAAATAAATTTCTTAATATTATTTTTTGGATTGTTATAAAATGGACAACCCGGAGGTTGGGAGACAACCTGTCACGTCTGGAAAGGTCACGAGACTTGAACCTGCAACCAAAGAGTGACAAAGGTGAATCAACTACCACTATCATACGTGATGTCCAATTTTTATAATGTATTTTTTTTAATAATTTGACAATTGAATTATAAATTCATTATTTTTGGAACCCTATATGATTATGATAAATAGAATATGTTAGAATTGTATTATCTTTTAGAGTGAAAGATGAGTTTGTGGTATGAATTAGTTGAAGGATGATACTCTACTTTTCAAGTATTTTTTTCTCTTATTCTATAAATAGATTAATTCATAAACTTTAGGTAAGGGATCTTAAAACCAAAAATGTGTTATCCTAATACCATATGCTCTATTGACCCGATGATATTTTAAATCATCATAGATTGATGGCTTTGAGGCCCTCAATTTTACACTTGTTTGTGATTGATGACCCCAATCACTCCCTATAAATAGTTACGTTTTCCATCCAATTATTTTTCTCTAATTTTCACCAATGTTATTTTAATATAGGACATAATTTGTTGGTGCCTTTTTCATTTCCCTCTCCCTCTAATTAAGACTAAATTTTATTAACCCAATTTCTGATGAGGGTTTTCCACAAAGTTATTTTTCTATTTTAACCATTTATTTTCAAAACACAATTTCAAATTGCGAGGACCCAATTTACTTAAGGAGGGGAGAATATAACACCCCAAGATTCCATAGTATGTTATATCTTCAAAGTATTTCAATAACTTGGGCTACAAGCATCACCGAGTTTGAGTGCACCACGACTTACCAAACTAGCCATTCAAAAAAGAGTTTGTGAATAGTATTAACCAAATTTAAAATTTTATATATCCTATATAATTTTAACATTCATCTTTTGTGTTTCTCAGACAAAATATAAGAAAAATTCAATTTTTAGGATAAAAGTTGTATTTTTCAAAAAAACAATTTTCCACCTTTTAATGGATAACCCTTTTTAAATCCAATATTAGAAACTTTTATATATTAATTATAGTGAAAATAAATTATTCTTTAGAATATGGACATAAAAAATTTAGTTTGGATAAATATTTGGTACTATTCTGATAACTTTCATGTTTTGATGAATAGTGAAAAATACTATGTTTTGATTGAAAACAAATTTTTTAATTGAAATAATTTATAGTGTTAAATTATGAATTTGAATGGTTTTCAAGTATAATTAGAATATATTTTTATCATTTAATATAATTTATTTCATTATTATTAATTTCACAATTGAATTTGATGTAAACACGTGTCAATATTTGGATAGTTTTTACTTTTTTAAAAACACACTTTTCAGTTTTGACAATAGAATTAATTTTAAATTAATAAATAAAACTTATATGTTTTTAATTTGATATAATTGGATTAATTTTTTAATTCATAATATCAAAATTATCTCAGGGTAAATTCTTGGTGTTTTTCTGAAAACATTCATTTTTTGATGAATAGTGAAAAACACTACGTTATTATTTAAAAACGACTTTTTATTTAAATAATTATTTATTTAATTTAAATTTATTTTAATTAAATATATATATATAATTCTTACAGAAGTTAAATTTAATTCACAGGATTCATTTTATAATAAGTTTAGATTTATAAAATTTTATTGAACTTTTTACCGTCTTTTATCCACATTCTAGGAGCATTTGAAAATTTGCATAAAACATAATTTTACCACTTCTGGGAGTTTAATTTCACAAATATGAGAGACATGATTAACATCAGTAAGTAAAATGTGGTTCAATAAGATTAAAAAATTGTTGAATAGTAAATTTTGACTTTTTTACCGCGGTTAAAAGTAAATAGGGTAATTAAGTGTAAAAATGATATTATAATTACCCTAACACGTGTCTTAATTCTATTGGATAATTTTAATTAGACTAAAAATAACCTTTGAAAATATAATATGATTCTATTTGGTCCACTATGATTATATTAGGACATTTATTATTATTTTATTTAAAGAAGAGTTAAAATTGTTAAATTCAATGTTTAATAACTTAACAATTTTTTATATAGGGTTAAACACAATATAAATTCGACTATAAATATTCATTAGAATGGTAAAATTATTTTCTACATAATGGTATTTCATTTATAATTTTGAGATATTAAATAATTTATTTATTTAGGACACGATGATGATGAAGTAATTACCTTATTAATGAAATTTTAAAATAATTGATATTATAAATATCCAAATAAATGTAAATTGAGACTTATGATGTATTAAACTAATTTTATAGGTTAATATTACATGTTATGGTTGATTAGATAAATTTATTTTGAAGTGATAAGGTTTTTATGACTTTCACAATAAAAAAATCCCAAATAGTATGAAAATTGATATAAATAAATTTTTAAAACAAATACTATATTATTGGTTGATATAATATACCTAAAATTATAAGGTTCATCCAAAGGGCTTAAATAATATTATATATGTAATTAATGAACCATTTTAGTTTGTCTAGGATGATTATAGTAAGTTTATTATTCATATAGTGTACGAATACAAGAAGATGCAAAAAAGTTAAACTATTTAACTAAGAATTAAATCTAAAAGATAAGGTTAAAATGGTAACCTAAACTTTTATAAAACCTGTTGGATGAATTATTTCGACCCATAGCCACCTAATTCTATAAATAAATTCACTTGGAGCCATTATAAACCGAAAATGATTGTATAATAAATTAATATTTTAATCTTTTTCTAAAGTGACCCTCACCCCTCTTATAAAAGGGAACTTCCACTTCTCTCAAAATAACACCTCCAAATCCATTTGTCTCGGCCAAACCCTACCCAAATATTCTACCAACATCCCTCACATAAACCAAGTTTCCTTAATTTGATCATAAATCCAACCTAAGGAGCCCTTTTGATGAACTCCAAAGAAAACACCCGAAGAAGAGGTAATAATTTCACCACCCTCTTTCAAATTATTTTCTTCTTCCACTTCCCCTTTCATTATTGTTTCCATACTAAAAATAATAAATCCAGTACCTCTTACACAATATGATGTTAATATAAATATGGTATAACCATATTCGTTATTTTATCCATCCTATAAATGAAAAAGTCACCATACGGGTGTACGTACGGCTTACCGTCTCCACGTCATGGTGTAGTTTGTTATTCAAACATTTAATCATTTGGATGGGCATAATAATGAGTATAAATTATGTAAATAATAAATATAACATGTTAATGATTATTTATATATGATATAATATCCAACTACATATGATTTTGTAACACCCTGAGATTTTATTAAATATTATTTTTAACTACTTTTATGTCTTGTGTTGTACGCTACACCAAGATTACATTGCACTATATGCAACACTGTATTAGCTAACAGTATACACAAACACTATTCTAGGTTTTTGTTGCATGCTAGAGCCTCCTTCCTCGATAGCATGTTTTGTACGCAATACCGAGTTTCAATAAAAGATATATTATTATAATATTATTATGAACTAGCCATTAGGAATAGTAATACCCACTTTTTTATATTTTATAAATTTTATCTTTCAAAATGGACTTCGTTTTTGGATTCGGAATATCGAAATTTGCCTATGGTAAATTTTTGGTATTTTTCTAAAAACATTCAATTTTTGATAAATAGTTAAAACACTAGGATACTATTTCAAAACTGACTTTTTATTTAAATAATTATTTGTTTTATTTAAATTTATTTTATTTAAAAATTTATAATATATAAAAATCTTATTGAACTTTTCACCGTCTTTTACCCACCTCCTAGGAGCATTTGAAATTGTACATAAAACATAATTTTAATGCTTCTGTGAGTGGAAGTTCAAAAATCCGAGAGACACGGTTAATATCAAGGAGTAAAATGTGGTTCAATAAGATAAAAATAATTTTGGTGAATAGTAACTTTTTTTTATTTACCACGGTTAAAAGTAAATAGGATAATTAAGGCCAAAATGATATTATTATTATCCTAGCACGTGTCCTAATTCAATTGGATAAGTGTAATTTGACCAAAAACAACCTTAGGAATAAAATACTACCCTTTAGGTCCACATGGCTTAGATTAGGACACTTATTATTATTTTATTTAAAGAAGAGTTAAAATAGTTAAAATCAATGTTTAATAACTAAAACGTTTGTAATATAGGGTTATACATAAGATAAATTCGATTATAAATATTCATTAGAAATATAAAAATATTTCCTACATAACAGTATTTTATTTATATTTTTTAGACATTAAATAACTTAATTTATTTATGACACAATGATGATGCAGTAATTACCTTGTTAATGAAATATTAACATAATTGATGTTATAAATACCAAAATAAATGTAATTTGTGAATTTTTATAAATTAAAATAATTTTTTAGGTTAATATGACATGTTAGTACTGATTAAATTAACTTTTTTCTAACTAATCATGCTGTTATAATTTTCAAAAAAATCAATTACCAAATAGTGTCAAAACTGACATAAAATAGTTTTTAAAAAAAGTATTATATTATTAATTGCTATTCTATTCTTAAAAATCTAAGGTTCGTCCAAATGACTTAGATAAGGTTATATATATTAATAATGAACCACTTGGGGTTATTTTTTCTTGTTATAGTAAGTTTATTAACCATATAGTTTAAGAAAACAAGAAGACACGGTAAAAGTTAAATTATTTAACTTAGAGTTAAATCTAAATGATACGGTTCAAATAGTAACCAACACTTGTATAAAACCTATTGGTTGAGGGTATTTCGACCAATACCCACTTTAGCTATGAAATAAATTACTTTGGAGCTATTATAAACCGAATATGACTTTATTATAAAATAATATTTTATGTTTTTCCTAAGGTTCCCCTCTCCTCCCTTATAAAAGGGAACCCCTTACATATTCTCTTCACACCCTTTTTAGCCTTGAAGCTCGGCCAACCCCTGCCCATTTCCCTTCTCAACTTCCCCAGAAACATTCTGGTGGTTTTTGTCTTCTCAAAAGGCCAACTGTAGTCCCTTAAGAGGAAACTTAAAAGAGGTGTGTCGAAGAAGAGGTAATCTCTTCTACCGATTCTTTCAAGTTTCTTTCTTCTTCAACTTCTTCTTTTTTAGTTGTTTCATTATAAATTAATAACATAAGTATCAATAATATACTGATATGTTATTATAAATATGAAACAATCCCATTTCACCTTCTATCCATCCTACGGAAAATGAAATCACCGCGTGTGCGTACGTACGGAATACCATCTCCACACCGTGGTGTAATCAGTTTTCCCACCACCACCTTACTTGGATGGGTATAATGGTGTAATGAATAACTATATATTGTTATTATAACATCATACTGATCCAGATATATTATATAATCTACTCCAATTCAGTTCAATAATTATGGGAACGATATCATCGCTCGTGCGTACATACGGATTACCGTCTCCACGACGCGATGAGATTCATTCTCCATGTTAACCATTCAAGAATGATTATAAAGTACTGAAATATATTACATGATAAATCTAATAGATTTATGTATATATATATGTTTGTGTTTCATCTACTTACTTCCATTCAAGTCAATAAGAAAAGGAAAACAGCATTCATGCGTATGTACGGTCTACCGTCTCCATGAACGGTGTATTTTGTTCCATTTATCAATATATTATATATATTTATATTCTGAATATATATGATATATAAATATTGTTTTACATTCTGTAAGTAAGTAAATAATTATATAAGTAATAATAATATCAAGAATAACAAGTCTAAACGCGTACGATAAGTGAAACGATTTTTACACAAAATGCTACTTTAACATGGAATTTACCAAAGAACGGGTAATATAAAGTCATAAGTAAACCATATATGATATCATAAAAATGAATATGATTCTGTAATAATTCAATGAAATTATTTAAATCATTATAAAGTAGGTTTGGATACATACAAATCATATCGGATATAAGGTAAGGGATAACTTTTCCAATCTCGTTTTTATCCGAGATTGTTTATTCGTAAGTATTTACTGGGGTTATATTTATCATCCATGTCCATATTTTCTCCAGATGATTTCATAAAATTTTTACTATTAATATATGTATTTTGAATGTCATTTTTACCCCTTTTTTACTTTTACTACAATAAATGTAAGGAATCTTTCTTTTGTTTACCATACGATGTACTTTTTGACTTTTTCGGAAAAAAGTATGAGGAGAATGTTTTTTAACATATACGACATGAATGAATTTTTACAGTTTAGTAAAGCCTTTTCTTAATGAAGATTACTCTACAATATTTCATGACTATTATCAAAAAAATCCTTTTCTTTTAATATTTCATGGAATTTTGTGAAAAGAAAATGATTTTAAAAAAGAAAGGATATTTTCCTCAAGAATTAATTTCAAGTGTTTTATCAAAACTATTTTCTATCTACGATAACATTATTTAGTATTTTCATGTTTCAAGTATAATTTATATATTATTTACATGGTTTTATTTTTCTTATGATGAAATGATATCCATTTCTTTTATATGGATTTTGTTTTGATGGGATGATGTTTATGAAACCCATTTTTATTCTTTGGGTTATGATGAATGATTCATATTTATGTTGTGGAACAAGTAAGAATGATTTCATTATGATATGGGTGGGACCTATATCTCCATACAATGCATTGGGTAAAGATTTATATCTCATGAGATAGACATGGCTGGAATAGAAAGTAAATTTGGTTCAGTAATACAGGGATGGAACGGAAAGTAAACCCGGTTCAGTAAGGGACTTTGTCCACTAAGGTGGTCTTGGCAGCATTGTCTTGGCTACTATCAAAATCATATCATGTGCTTAATGGTTTTCCAAAATTACCTATTTTATTCCCATACTATTTTTTCATGATTTAGGATCTGTTATGATCTATACCTTAAGTACTGCCTTGTTTTATGTCATTGCTCAAGATTTTGATTTTTAAACAATAAGTTCATGTTTTTATGTCCAAATGTATGTGGTTTGTTTTATTTTCTCCATGCTTACCCTTACTGAGCATTTGAGCTCACCATTTATATGTTTTCTTTTCCCTAGGATATAAAAAAAGGTTTTAGGTAAGAAAAAATGGAAGATTTTTATGGGAGATGTTAAAGATATTTCACCAAGATTAGAAAATTATGTTCAAAGTTTCCAAAGACACTAAACTAGTACGGTCCTTTGGTGTCTGTTTTTGTTATGTATTAAGTATTCCACAAAAGTAATGTAATTTATATGTACGTCAAGCTTTGGGTCTCTACAGATTTCATCATCAATATAATGATATTGTCACTCTTGCATACGTACGGATTACCCTCTCTACGACGCGATGAGATTCATTCCCACGTTCACCATTGAACGATGACTATAAAAATATATATTATTAATAAGTATGTAATATATGACATAATAATGCTACTGGAGATATATATGTATATATGTATGTACTTAAATATATATTATTCACTTAATTCCATTCAATACGATATGAAAACAGAAACAGCATTTATGCATACATACGCACTACTGGAAATATGATCTATACCAACGGTTTTGGGCAAACCATTGGTATAGTTCACTAATTTGACCTATACCAATGGTTTGGCCAAAACTGATTGTAAAGGTCACTTATATGGACCCATACCAATGTTTTTGGACAAACCATTGGTATAGGTCCCAAAATCAATGAACTTATACCAATGGTTCTCAAAACCGTTGGTAATGGTCTATACTAAGGTTTTGAGAACCGTTGGTATAGGTACATGTATTTTTAATGGAATCTACTTACAGAGGACATTAAATAAATAAATATTTAAAATAATTATGATAATAAATATATATATTTATAAACTTATGTTCACAAAATTAAGTTAGGTTAGTGGTTAGGTCCTTCAATCACAAACAGGAGGTGATGGGATCAAAACCAACAGAATGATTATTTTTTGAATTACATATACCAACGGTTTTATGGAACCATTGGTATAGAATTTCATATTACTTATACCAATGTTTTTAAAAACCATTGGTATATACCTATCCCCATGGATTAATTGGAAATGGTTCTCCAAACTGTTGGTATAGTCTATACCAACTTTTTAGTGGCCTATACCAATAGTTTGGAACCGTTGGTATAGGGGATTTTTTCAGTAGTGACGACCTACTGTGTCCATAAACGGTGCCTTGAATTTCATATATATATCTATTATAAATATTTATATTCTAAATATATATGATATATAAATCAAGGTTTATATTCTGGAAATATTTAAATCAAGATCTAAATGATATGATCAATAATGATAAGTTAAAACACATACGATAAAGAAGGCGATTATTACCCAAAATGTTAATTTAACATGGAAATCATTATTAAATAGGTATTATAAAGTCATAAATGAATCATGTATGATATAATAAATATGAATATGGTTCTATTATAATTTAATAACATACTATGGTCATCATACAAAAGGTCAAACGTACCCTCGACCAAAGGAAAGTGCAAGGTAAGGGTTAATTCCTCAACCTCGTTACTATTCGATATTGTTTATGGGTAAGTTTTTACTAGGACATATTTATTATCCATGTCCATGTTTCATAAAATAGTTTTCAAAGGGATTCTTATTAAGGTATTTTTTTATTAAAATATCATACTAAATGTTTTAAATATTTATTCTTCTAAATCGTTCTCATTAATTTCTGTGTTTTCAAAATGGTTTTTAAGGATTTATTTATATTGACATGAATGTTTTTAAAATGTTAATTCCATTCAAAAGTTTCAAAGTGGTATGGGAAAAATTTATTCAAAAATGTCATTAAATATCTTCCTTTCTATGTTTTGTGACTCTTAAATGTTTTCATAAAAAAGGTACATTTCTCTCAAAGAGTTTTACAAATCAGTTTCACCTATGTAAACATCCTTTGATGGATTTTAAACATGGTTGATGTAGATTTATTATGATACAAATATTCTATATTATATTGGAGGTTTTGTGAAATGTTTGACTATGGATGTGTTATTTTTATACTATAAATGGTTTATGGATAAATTATTAACATTTTGTATGCTAGTTTTAATATGAATGTTTATGTTATGTTTTAACCTTTTCATATTAGGAATGTATTGGACATAGTAAGTGATGGGTGGAGCCTGCTTTAGCTCCTCGATGCATTGGCAGGTCTCATGATACAATTAGACGTGGAATTGGTAGGGGCATTTTCAAATTTGATAAATGGTTTTGGCCAAGGCTTTAATCATTTTTAGACATCTTGGCTAAGGCCTTGACAAAATGTTTTAGAATGTCTGGCTTTATACATTCTCTTATTATGAAAATAATATTAATGATTCATGTGGTTATTCGACTAGTATAATACCCATGACTATGTTTTATTATGGAATTATTTATTCAATTCATATTTCTACCATAAAGTGTTCATATTCATTATTTGTAAAGACATGTGTTTTCAATTTTTCACCATACCTATTGTTTATATTATCTTCCACTAAATTGTTTACCCTTACTGAGCATCTGAGATCACCCCTTTATTATATTTTTTTTCCCATTATTTCGTAGAACTGTATTATGATTTATATTTAGGTTTGACCTAAAAGGGGATAATGGATTTCTCAATGAACTATCTTTATTGTATTTTATGTTTGAAATTGTAATGTGAAGTTGGTGTATGTAATATATTTCCAAGACTGCTAAAATGATCGGTCTTTTGGGACCTGATTTATTTGTACCATGCCAATGTATTAAAATAATGCACTGACTCTAGGTAACTGGGTTTTGACGCTCATTTCTATCATAGAGTCTAAACGACTAAAAAGGTCATTACCTTAGCATAAAGAGATTCATCCTTTGAAGAAACATCAAAAAATGACAAAGGAATGAAGAAGGATTTGGTTAATAATGGGTCGTGCATGTTTCATTATGGTCCCATAGGTATATCTGGGCACCACATATTGGGAGCATAGATGACATGTGCACCCTATATAATTTTCACCCAAGGTCTTCATCAGCCTATAAATACCCCTTGTGGGCCCCCAATTTCAAGGATGAAAAAATCCAGAAACTCATATTTAAGCTCTCGGCGCCCTAGTATCTTCTCAAAGCCTTCCAAACACTTCTAAGGTAATTTCTTACCTAGAACGGAAGATCTAAAGAGGGGTAACATGGCCTAAGTGTTGAAATTAATCAACACCTGCATGCCTAAGTGTCTAGCCCTTCTAGGAAATGAAGACACTTGTGTGATGCCTTATCCCTTCAATAGAACCTGAACGCCACTCATTCAAAAGACTTTAGGGGTAATACTGAGGGCCTGAGCCAAGCCTCACCCAAGTACTACCCTATTGGTTGACTGTCGGACAGGTACTTATGTGTCATGCAGGTATACCTGCATGACCAGTTCCTATGCGCCCCAATAGGACCTGCGTGCCTACTTCTTTTTGGGTGCCCCTCCTACCTATTCACCTCTCTTATTTAAATCCACCTATCATATTCAAGATTCAGCCTTCAGAACCTTCTTCAAAGCCATTTATGGCATGGTTACTTTGTTGGATTCCATATTTGAAAATAATTATGTGTAACATCTTATAAAACCTATTGATTTACATCTCTTTACGTCACTAAGGTTAGAGATTCCATTCATTCAACCTCATCATTCAAGATGAGAGGATATTTAACCTGGGCCTCTTTTCAAGAGTAAGCCCCAGTCTTAATTCCCTTATCTTGGGCCTCCTCATTAGGAGTAAGCCCCAAGTCCCCTATTCATGGGCCTCCTTTTTAGGAATAATACCCAATCATAAGCTTCTTTAATTTGGGCATCCTCCTTATGAGTAAGCCCCAAGTCCAATATTCATGGGCCTCCTTTTCATGAATAAGCCCCATTCTTCAAGATCCCTTAATTTTGGACATCTTATTTAGCAGTAAGCCCCAAGTTCCCAAATATGGGCATCGTTCTCAGGAATAATCCCCAGTCATAATTCCCCTTAACCTGGGCCTCTTTCTCAGAAATAAGCCCCAGTCATAATTTCTCATAACCAGTCTTAATTTACTTTTGATTTGGGTTTCCTTCTCACGAGTAAAACCCAATCATTAGTCCCCTCTAATTTGGGAATCCTTCTTAAGATTAATCCTTAAGTTAAGTATCCAAATATCCATAAAGAACATATACCTTTATGGACCTTCTTCTCGGGTTTCTTCCCTGAAGTAAATCCCATTCCTCATCTATCTGGGCAGTCATACATACATAATCCCCACATTATTTCTTATGATTGCATCTTTCATGGCAAAATTGTCAGGTTTTACCAATACCTATTGTTTCTCACACCAAGCATGACTCACGTGAACTTAGAGTGTAAAAGTAATTATGAAATTTTTCTTTGAGCCATCAATCATACAAAAACCTCATACTTCTTTACTCGAACTACGTGGGTTCTGATTCTTTTTTCTAAACAAGGATATGTAGGTAGCCCATCTGCGGTTATGATCCCAACCATGAAATAATCCATTTCCTTCTGAATGAAAATAAACTTCAATTTTCCTGCTGAGTAGCTTAGTATGGTTATCATAATAACCCAGATATCTATATATAATATATTGAAGGATACCATTGACTAAGAATCTCTAACAGATACAAATGATTCTCTATCGATGAAGAACCTCGAATACATATAAAAGATTCTCTAAATATCATGCATATCAATCATTAATTGTCAGATCTAAAGGAAAACATCATTTTCATACTTGTTAATTTAATAAGGATTCATGAACATAACTTAAATCTATAAAGAGAGTCCTAGAGTAGAAAATAATTCCCCCCAAAAAGGTGGGATGAGTCTGACCTCCCATCCTCTCGACCAGTGCAAATTCTTATGTCTCATTGGTTCACAACTAATGAGCACATACCTTTGGAAAGTAGGTCCAAATGGATATAGAATCATTGGATGTTTCTAGTTCTACGAACAAACCCATTAGAAACCAATTGGAATGTTTTAACCTTAAACCAATGAGGGCATCCCCATTTCCAGCGAGAAACAAAAAATGGTGAACCCGACATGAATCCTTAACCAAGTTAAAATGATGTTTTTCTTATTTTTTAGGCCCATATTTAAACTCAATGAGAGTTCCAACAAAACAATCAATAACATGTGTTCTCATCCAAAATATGTAGTGGCCGAACTTATCTTGATTATGTCTGTTATATCAAAAATTCACTCTTTCAAAGATCGTTTGTGTTATAGAAATGGCTTCTCTAAAATTCACAACTGTGAATGCCTCTGTTGTGAATACCTCTGCTGCTACTCCTGCTGGATCGTCGTCCGCTCTGGGGAAAAAATCACCTACTTAGCATCTTAAACACTGGGTATCAAATGCATTGTTTAAATAATACTGTCAACACGGTACCATTCCGACTCTAGAGTCCTCTTGACAAGCCCCCCAAGTCAATAATTCACCCTGGTCATCCAGACAGCGATGACCAACAATCAAGAAACAGGTGGTGCCAACCACTGTCTCCAATCGTTTAGGGTCGTTATCCCCAGAATGCAATCACTAGTCCCTCCCATATTATGAGGAGGTGAATGAGAAGGTCACTGAATGCCTTAATTCAAGGAGACAAAAGAACTTCCCAAGGTCTCCCATCAACAATCTTCCCCAGACTCGTGTGGCAGTGCACCCTCAACATGATGAGGGTGTCATCTCCAGGCGTTCGGATTAGGTTCCTTGAACCTGAGCAGGCAAGACGAACCACCAGAGGAGACGACCAGCCAACGGTGAGAAGGTTCTTATCTCTTCTATTTCAGAATAAGTCCACCAATATAACTTGGTGGAAAAAATGAGCAGGAACATACACCCGTCCGTTTTAATTCCGCTGTCTAGCAGACTCGTCTGGCATCAACAAGCCATTCCCGCCAGGCAATTTCAGTAGAGTACTATAGACAGGAACATACACCTGTTTATAAATCATCAGCTAGTCACTAGGCTCGTCTGACTACATACGATGAAGCCCCCCAGCCCAATGTGTTGACAACTAGTAAACATGCATAAACACCTGCTTACAATCATCAATCCTGCCAGCAGTCTCATCTACCAGTATTGAAGGAAGTTCATCAACCATGTTCGGCAGAGTGCAATCAGTAGGCACATACACCTGCTAGTATTGATCAACCCTACCAACAATCTCGTTTTGTATCACCCAGAGAAGTCAATTGTAAAGCCCCAATGACAAACAGGAGGCAGACGCAACTCTCTGCCCCCAGACATGAGTACTGTCAGAATTCACTGGTAGGAAAAGGAGGATAGGAGCAGGAACACACACCTACTCCAAGCACATAATGGATGTATATTCTCGTTCCGACAGCTAAAGTCATCGGACACATTCTAAAAATGGTGAAGTAGCAGAAGCAAATCCCTGATAATATTCTGGATGCCTATAATAGCTTCAGTAGCATCACAGGGAAAGAAATGAAAATCTATCCCTACCAGTGGAGTGATACATCAACAGTTCACTTCAGAATAGACACACAAATCTGTTCCGGTCCAAGAGGGTTGTGGGGTATACTCCCCCATGTTATATGGACAACCAAGTCAGGCACATACACCTAATTTGAGTGGAGATAATTCTCCCAACCTGATCCTTTTTCCTAAGCAGGCACATACACCAACCCATAATAACCACTTTCATCAACAAGTGGTTCCTAATGTGAGTAAGAAGTCGTCTAAGAAGAATACTTTTCCAGCACAGTCAAGAAATCAAGGTCCAATCTATAATAATTCCTTACTCGATGCTGGAGTTCTTGATTCACTCAGAAAATTATTTGCTGCTACTCAAGATTCTACTCTCTCAGTTCCAAATAGTGGAAACATTAATTCTGAAGGTCTTTATCTGAAACTTCCTCATGAAGTCTTTCTTCATGAAAGTTCGGTCAATCTCGAAGTATTATCTTCATATGAGAGCCATGATAACCCTCTGTGTGTCCAGAAGACCAAGTAGAAAAATGTTTCATCTTTTAGTATAACCCACCATGGTGGTCCTCCCCATGATGATGAATTTAGCTACAAAAGTCCTCTCTGCAGTGGTAATTCACATTTCTTGGAAAATGCTCCAATGGACAATGTAGTGACGATAAAGCCCTTTTATCTTGAGGCACTTTCAAATGTGAAACTAGTCATGTATGATTCTTTACCATTGGTAGGTGACATACTTTCCCAATCAGAAGATAACCCGGGGTGTTGGTCATTCTCCAAACCACCATTGGGTCATTCATATTCTAGTCTGATAAGTGAATTCTCTACCAATATTTTTGAATCTGATGAAGAAATAAGGAAGCACTAGCTCTGGTCTTATCAGGTAGAATAATCTTTATTGAATGATAAAGAGGAAGTGATGAAAATGAGAAAACAACTGGTGAAAGGTGAAGTTCTAGTCATGTTTTGGCCTTTGGATGACTCTCAGTATGACATTCCAGAGATGTTGACGGAAGATTGTATTCAAGATATTCGTCTCAACATGTGGAAAACTCTTTGCCAATTGAAAAAGAAAATATTATCTTATGAGGAATATGAAAATCATGTCAAGATAATAGAAGGGTTACAACACCAAATTTATTTGGCCTCTCTCTCAGTTTCTCGATATCCGATGGCTGAAAAGAAGTAGAGAGCCCTTAAGCATTCATGCCTTGGTGCACTAAGAAGATTGTGCCAGTTAATTGACAATTCCCCATTTAGTATTCATATCATAGGATGCGGTGTTCATGGAGCACTACATTTCACTGTACTCTCCAGTCAACAATGCCCGCTGAAAATGGTATCATGAAATGTTATTGCCCATGGCCGGCCACAGCCAATTGGCTTTGTTTGTAATCAAAGGCTCGCTCAAGAATAGGCCTCAACTAGTTCTTCTCAAAATCAGGAATACATGGAACAAGTTATTGAAATACTCTTGCATCAGGGAAACGAGAATATCGAATAGGCTTCTCATGTAGAGCGTGCAAATCATCAAGTGATAGAAGTGTCAGAAATCATCCAATGTTAATTTGAGCTAGGTGATTTCAGTGGATATAGGTTGATGCATCCAGCCAATTTCCGGACTAAAGTTTGCATGATTAGGAGATATTTTAAGAAAGTCTCAGATATATCAGCTCAAGAACCACCCCATATTTCCATACTGGGGACTCTTTTAACAAAACCCTCAAAATCAACAAATAGGATTCGAGGATTTGAGAAGGAACAATAGGAATAGACCCAGTCCACTGGACTGGGGACTTTTTCAAATCCTCAATCTCTTCCTCAGAGAAATTTAGTCTTCCCTCGATCAGGGAAGAAGCCACAAGAGGAACACAGAGCTGAATTATCAAGAGATTCCCTCCAAATTACAGTTCATCAAGAAGGTTCTATGGGATCAATTCAACAAAAGGCAATGTCTCATCAAGGACATGGAAAAAGACAGTATCGTAAAAATGCTGATAGAAGGGATGCAATGCCTTATGCATCAATTAATTTTATTAATGTCGTTTTTAGTGATCCCCCAGATGAGGCTCATTCAGAAGGATCAGATGAAGAAATTCCTGCTCAAGAAGTTGTACGCACAGACAAAAATGAAGAAGGTTTGCATACACGAAATCAAAGGATTACTCAGAATATAGGTATTCCTTCAAATAATCAACTTCCCCGTCTCCAAAAGGCATCCAACAAGGGGAAATGAAAGAATCATGTGACATAACCTTTTTTTGGAGAAGGCCAATCACTCTCACTAGATCAAAGATTCGCACAACAAGAGGAAGAGATGAAGGAATTAAGGAGGATGAATGTAGAACTACTTCAAGGTAGTCTTCCTCCATAGCGTGCTGCAGTCAGTCATCCAAGGGAATTTTTTGCGGCTACTGAGATGGATCAAGAGTATCCTCCTTTACAAGTACACCCTCACAGATCTAGTCCTATGGGTCAGGTGAAACAACAACCTGTGGTGTTATCATCAGTTGTAGTACCAACCACCACATCTATCCAAGCTCCAATTATTGCACCTGCTCAGGTCCAAGATCAATCGGATGTTTCTCAAAAGTTAATAACTACTATTGAGTCATTAACAGCTCGGTTGGAAGATATTGAGGGAAAAAATGCTCAAATTCAACTAGAAAAGAGAGCGTACCCTGAATGGGTTGATGCAATTCTGCCCCCATCAAATTTTGCAGGTACCACATTCCCAATATTTAATAGTTTGGGAGACCCAGAGCAACACTTAATGCATTTTTTCTCATTGTGATCCTGTGATGGGAACCCCTCAGCAACAAGAGGCAGTTTAGCTCAAGTGTTTTGTACATTTATTACAAGGACCTGCTTTTTTGGTATAAAATCTTGCAATCCCATTCAATTAACAGATGGGAGGGTCTTGACCAAAGATTCCTTCTTCAGTTCATCTCAACATTTCCAAAGACAACAGTTTTTCATCTTACAAATTGTAAGGAAATGGAAAATGAAAGGGTTTCAGATTTCATTGCTCGCTGGAAGGAATTAACATATTCCCTAAGCTTAGAATTTTGTCAAGAAGAATTTTTGTCAATCTGTGTGGAAAATTTGTGTGATGAGTTACGCACACCGTTGATCCATGTGAAATACACAAGAGGGTTTCAAGACCTTACTTCAATTTCTCAACAGATTGAAGACTCTCTTATAAATACTAAGGATAGAGCTCGTGTAATTACATCAGCTCCAGAAAGAAGAATGGGTAAATCAGAGACTACTACAGTTATGCTTAAACAAGCACCTGTACCTGATTCTTCTTCAAAACCTTCATCTTATCGAAGGTCTCTGCCTCTTGATCATCGACAACAGAGGCCGTTTCGTCAAGATGATCAAAGAGATCAAAGACGGAAAAAATTTGAGTATCTGAAGATAAAAGTTTATTCTTTCCGAAATGAACAAGTTCCTGGTTGCTTCATTTAGGCTCTAGAAAATAATTTGGTTCAATTTCCAAGGCCCAAAGGCCAAATAAAGAAGGAGATGAAGATCGTCCCAACAATTTCCCATTCCATCAAATGTTGGGGCATCCCATTCAGGAGTGTTTTGACTTCAAAGACCTCCTGAAAAAAATGGTGGACTTAGGATAAGTCAAATTGAAAGGTTCTTCAGCTTAGTTAGAATGTGTTACTATTACAAAATCTAGAGGAATAAGGTGAGTGGAAAAAATTCAAAAGAAAAAATGTGCAGAAATATGATGATTGGATGGTCATAAAAAATGATCAACTGAATTCATCCCATTTTGAAAACTCAATTGAAGAAACCAATTGTGTCTTCTTCTATGAATGCCACAGAAAAACCTCTTCATCAGATGGAAAATCCTATAAGAAAAGACATAATTCAAAGAAAGAGGAAGAATCATAAGAATATGAGATCGTTTCAAATCCCAAGTTGTCTTTGACTTTGGAAAAATTTATGCCATCTACTTCAAAGCCATGGGCATCGTCCCACTAAATGGAACAGCCTAAATTGGCTAATCAGGTAGGGTTTTCATCAGATGGAATGTTGATCTTTGGTTCTATTAACATGATTCACTTAATAGATACTTATACCAGCCACAATTTCGATTTTGATGAGCTTGAGTTACCTGTATCAAACATTGGAATTAGAGGGAGTTACATAGGTCTGGGATATAGAGGAAGACATGTATATCCCAGAAGTCACTATTCCAATTCTACCCCTGCTAGAACTGTATATGAAGTAGAAACTCGTGGCAGAGCCCTTTAGCGGGCTCAACAAGAACAAGAAAATTCTTCCACCAATAGCAGATTCTGTCCTAGCACAATTTTTTTGGAGGATCGGTTAAAGGTTCCACCTTCTTCCTCTTAGAAATTAAATAGACCTATTCAGTCTAATCTTCTAAAGCCATGAGTATTTTCAACTCCTACCCCAATACAAGATGCATCTACTTCAAAAGCATAAACTTCTAAGTCACCTATGAAACCACATGTTTCTCTTGGGAAACGCAGACCTTTGGATCAAAAATAAGTTGTCTTGAAACATTTTCCCCAAGTACCATCCAAGTTATCAATTCTGGAGGCCTTGAATCTATCCAAGAATCTTCAGGAAGCACTCATTGAGGCTTTTTCAAGTCCTCAAGAGCTTTAAACTGAAATTGTTGCTGCTGAAGTCTACCATGTTGAGAATGGTCCTATAGAATTCCATGTAGTGATATCTTTTACAGATGAAGATGAAGATGATGTCGTGCATAGACATATTAGACCATTGTACTTATCTATCAAGTTCAATGTTGTAGACATCCGAAGGGATTTCACTGATAATGGTTCAGGAGTCAACCTCATCCCCATTCATACACTTAGTCGATTGGGCCTCACAGAATCCGATTTATCTCCTTCTACATTGGTGTTACAAGGATATGATAAAAATGAACAAGAACCACTGGGTGAGACTACACTCAGAACTCAGTTTGGAGACCGTGTATCCAATTCAGATTTCATGTTTGTTGATCATGATACAGCCTTCAACGTTTTTTTTGAAGACCTTGGCTACAAAAACATGCATCCATCACTTAATCATACCATCAATGTCTCATATATTGTGTCAATGTTCAAATCAAGACATTTTATGGTGATAAGGCCCCCTTAAAAACATGTTAATATCAATAGATTGAGGTGGAATTCTATCACATGAAGGGTAAGGAGAAATCCACAACAAAGGAGGATACCAAGGTTAATGATCCATATGGTTTCGAAAAGATTCCAGTAAACCCATTCATACATGTGAGTACAGATTATGTGTTGCCTATCAGTCAAATTGATAGGATAGACCCGAATCTAAATACTCTTATAGAAACTTCCATAATTTAAATTACGGCAATGAAACCAGACATCATGGAAGAAAATGGTGATTCACCAAGCAATGATGAAAGCTCAAATGGAGATGTCTTCTTTTCATCCATTGAAATCCAGAAAGTATATACCTCGCCTACCAAGCTAGAAGAAGTTATAGAAATGTCATAGGTGAACAATTTTGTCGATTCTCAATCCATCATCTCCTCTTTATTACCCAAGGAAGACCCTCCATCATCAATAGGGTCGAAAATGGAAGCCTCTTCTTCAAGATGTTCAAATTTTAACATCTCTCCTGGTCATGGGAATTATGCTTCATCATATACTATGAAAGTAGAAATAGAATAAGTAACACATGTTGATGAAGAAGAGGAAGACCTCAGAGATGCTCCTCCAGCATTTGAAGAGGGTATCTCTACCACTGTGGATGAAATCAGAGAAATAAATCTGGGTACAAAAGATGATCCACGCCCCACTTTAAATAGTGTGTCCATGACTCTTGAAGATCATGAAATGTATATTTTATTTTTAAGGCTAAATTGAGATATATTTTCTTGAAACTATACAAAAAATCCAGGGCTTGATCCTGATGTTGCTACTCATCTTTTTGGTTTTCCAGAAGAACATCGAGGATTCAAAAAAGCTGCAAGAAGGACACACCCAACTTTTGCTTCCAAAATTGAAGCTGAAGTGGATAAGATTATGAATGTTAACTTCATCAGAGAAGTTCAATATCCCAAATAGTTGGATAATATTGTCTCTGTGAAAATGAAGAATGAAAAAATTTTATTTTTCATTGATTTCAAAGACCATAATCGGCATTGTCCTAAGGATGATTTTCCAGTTCCGATAACAGAACTCTTAATTTGTATAACAGCTAGCTATAAAGAACTTTCCATCATGGATGGATATTATGGATATAATCAAATATGAATGGCTCTAGAAGATGAAGAACTTATAGCCTTTAGAGCCTCTCAGGGTGTGTTTTTCTATCAGGTAATGCCCTTTGGCCTGAAGAATTCAGGCGTAACATATCAGCATGTCATGCATCGTTTCTTCAAACCCTTTTTAGGGAAGTCTGTTGAATGTTATGTGGACGATTTGGTGGTTAAATCCAGGAAAATTTCTAATCACTTGGCTGATTTGGAAGTCATATTCCGCAAACATTGGCAACATAATTTGAAGATGAACCCCTTAAAATGTGCTTTTGGGGTAACCTCAAGAAAATTTCTCGGCTTTGTTGTACGCCATCGTGGCATCGAAGTTGATCCTGAGAAGACAAATTCAAACCTTGGTATGTGACCTCCTTGAAATTTGAAAGAATTGAGAGGACTTCAAGGAAACATAGAATATATTCGGCGTTTCATCGCCAATTTGGAAGACAAAAGTTTACCCTTCACCAAATTGATGAAGAATGGAGTAACTTACCAATGGACTAAATAATGTCAAGAAGCATTAAATATTCTCAAGAAATATATCTTGATTCCACTGGTATTAATGACACCTGTTGAAGGAAGTCCACTTATTCTCTATGTGACAGCTTTAGAGTAATCATTAGGTTCCTTCCTTGCTCAGAAGAATGATGCTGGGAATGAAAACAGCCTCTACTATCTCAGTCGGACTATGCTTGAAGCAGAAAACCGACATTAAAGTATTGAGAAGTGCGGCCTAGCATTAATCTTTGCAGTTCTGAAGTTGAGACACTACCTACAACATCACAATTTCCAATTGGTATCTCGCAATAACCCGCTAAAATTTATCCTTAGCCATCCAATGCTTACAGGACGTCTGGGAAGGTGGGTAGTTATTTTGCAACAATTTGATATCCACTATGTGTCTCAAAATGTAATAAAGGGCCATGCTATGGCTGATTTCCTTTCTAAAAATCCTTCAGTAGAAGATACATCTTCAGATATTCAACTTCCTGATGAAGAAGTATTTTCTATTCAAGATAATCTTCAAATATTGGAAATGTACTTTGATGGTGCTTCCAGAAGTCCAACAGGGAAGAAAATGGAAGATCCTAAATTCAAAAAATTTGGGTTAGGAATTGTGTTCATTTCCCCAGAAAAGGAAGTGCTACCCTATTCCTACTTATTGTGGGAAGGTGGTATACATAATGAAGAAGAATAAAAAGATCTTATCGCATGATTGGAGTTGGTACTTCAAGCACAAGTGAATCACTTAAAGATGAAAGGTGATTCAGACCTGGTAATCAAACAAGTCAATGGGGATTATGTATTCAAAAATGAAGAACTAATCCCTTTGTATGATTACATCAGAGATTTAATGGATTAATTCCCTTCAGAACCGACATTTTCTTATGTCCCACGATCACAAAATGCACAAGCTGATGCACTGGCTAATAAAGCAATATCTCTAGAAGATCCAAACCGGGATGAAAAAATCATCATTATTGCCCACCATCGTACAATTTCACCTTATGTTCAATACAGAATAGAGGAAATCAATAAAATTAGTCCCATTCCTGAACCATATGGTCATACTACAGGATGGATGACACCTATCAGGGAATACCTTCAAAATGGAACACTTACACCTGATAGAGCTGGGAAAAGAAAAAATCTGGCGATGAGTGGTCAATTTTACTCTTTATGATAGCCCAGATAACCTAGAGAAAATTCTCTACAAAAGTGGTTTTGATGGAATTCTCTTCAAATGCATTGACGGTGAAGAGACAATGGCTATCATGAAATAAGTGCATGCATGAGTCTGTAGTGCCCACCAGTTTGGACATAGACTATCTGATTAGATTCAAAGGCTTGGATACTTTTGGCCTTCAATGATACAATATTGTTATGATTTCACAAAGAAGTGTCATTCATGCTAAGTATGTCCCAACTTCATTCATCAACTCCCAGAGTTGCTTCATACAGCTAAAAACTCATGGCTATTTACCACATGGGAAATGGATGTAGTGGGACCTTATCCTTCAGCTACAGCCAAGCAGTCTAAGTATATTATTACTGCTATTGACTTCTTTTCCAAATGGGAAGAGGAAATACCTCTCAAAGAATTTAGTTCTAAAAGAATTGTTATCTTCATCAAGTCTATCATAATTACCAGATTTGGTGTCCCTCATACCATATTGATGGACAATGGCACCAACTTTTGTTCATCCGAGGTAAATAAGTTGTATCAAGAATACAACATCAAATCCAACCATTCATCTCGATATCATGCAGTGGCCAATGGCCAGATAGAATCCTTTTATAAGACACTTTCAAACATACTTCAAAAGATGGTGGATAAAGATAAGAAATCATGGCCTGATAAAATCTTTCATGCTTTATGGGCTTATCGGACCACCACCCGCACTGCAACGCGGTCAACTCCAAATTCATTGGTATATGGAATAGAAGCAGTCTTGCCTATTGAGGTTCAATTACCCTCGCTCAGAGTATCCATTTGTGATAAGTCATATACAGATGAACAATCTCAAAATCAATTGGATGAATTGGAATGATTAGATGAGAAAAGATTGTGCACCCTGCATCACTTGGAAGTCTGTCAAAATCGAATAGCATGAGATTTCAACAAAAAAGTTCATCTTAATTCATTCATTCAGGGAGAATTGGTATTGGTTATCAGAACTCCAATGATACCAGGAAAGAAACCTCCAAATCTTGAGCCAAGTGGGAAGGACCTTACTCAATACATAAGGTCTACTCCAATGAATCTTATTCTTTAATCTCAATGGATGGAGAACTCATCACGACTCCAACTAATGCCAGATTTCTGAAAAAGTATTTTGTGTAACAAAAACACTAATATGTCCAGAAATAATTTAAACTGCATAATCACCGATCTATGCATATGACCTTAAACTATTCACCCCATCGTCCAACATGATATTAAACTATGTTGTTCCCCTTTCGTCCAACATGACATTAAACTGTGCTGTACTTGATGTAAAACATTAAACTGCATAGTCCCTTACGTCCAACTTGATGTTAAATTGTGTCCTCTTTTGTCCTTACTGCATGACCTTAAACTGCACAGTCCCCCTTTCCACTAACCTGACACAAAACTGTGTTCACGTCCAACATGATGTTAAAATGTGTCCCTATATTTGTCCTATATGACATTAAACTGTACTTCTCATTCGTCCTACTTAACGTAAAACTGAACTCCCTTCATATGTCCTGCATGACATTAAACTGTGCATCGTTAAGGTTGTTTCTACCTCTTTTTTCTTACACTGAGTATGAATCAAATGAGCTTAGAGTAAATTTCAACCATAACACCCTCTCTGGGCCACTAACCATGTGTAATTCCCGACACAATTTTTTAGGTCGTTGTCCTCAAGAACAACTTAATTACCAATTCATTCTTTAATCGAACTACGCAGACTTTGATCCTTGCCTTCTAGGCTAGGTGCGTAGGAAACCTCCTGAGGTTCAAGCCCAAAACCAATCTCTTCACATCAGTTCACCTCCGTCTCATACGATGTTGATTCGTGAAACCATCCCCAAAACCAATATTTTTTACATTGGTTCACCATTATCCTTTCTATATGATGTTAAACTATTCTCACTTTTTTCCTCTACGACAATAAACTACAACATTCTTTTACACCCTCACCTGAGAGGAAATAATTATTTACATTGATCTCTAATCATGTAATATTCTAAAGACTACGTGCATACATGGAAATTCCATAACCTTTAATCTTGGGTCAAACCATCATTGCACTAAAGTCCCCTTCACCCTTCACATGTACAAACCAAATCTATACATAGGGTATTTCAAGAACTATGTGTTGATTGATTCCCATCCTTATGGGATACGTAGGAACGTTTCAAGCATCCCTCGAATCCATCCCCAAGTCTTTAGGGCCTAACCCCAAATTTCACTTTCAATCCCTTGGCTGAAAAGTCCCCTAGTGAAAGCATGAATGTGGTATGAAAAACCTGGTCTTGATTCACATCAGTTTTATAACAAAAATACACTGTGTATTCTTTATAAATGTTCCGAGTTCTATGACCCTAAATTAAGATCTCCTATACTCTCGTCCCACATGACATGAAACTATATTTCAAGAAATACATATGGCTTGATTCTCATCCTTATGGGATATGTAGTGAAGTCTAGTACCTCAATTCAGGACCCATCCACAAAATGATTATGGTTAAAATTGCTCTGTGTATCTCCTTCATGCATTGGACAATACCCATTTTTGTGTGTCATATTCCTAACCTTAAAGACTTCCAGATTTCTATAACCCTTTTCTTGACTTCTAGTCACAAAATTTTTGATACCAGAGATTTCTTTTGCTTGACCATGTAGTATGTTCCCTTAGGCGCCCTTGCATAAATAGTCTCCATAACGGACCTGTTAACCAAAAGATGCTATTATTTGACTATGTATTCAATGATCTTAGGTGGCCCTGCATAATTCAACCCCCTAACGGGTTTTTCAAATAGTGGTAACTTTATTCTTGGGAGAAAAAACTCTTTTTGTCCTTATTGGTCTTATCGACAATATGTAAGGATCTGCAGAAAATATTTATCCTTAACATATTTGTCTCATACTCTTTTTCATGATTTAAATGTATTTAAGCCTATGGTTTATATTTACCTTCCCTATGTTTGGGTCAGACCTTCGTAGGAGTGACATTCATTCAGTTCTTAGACAATCTTGATTGGAAATATCTTCTCCATATTCAAGTACCATTCTCCATAGAGAAAAATCTATGCTCTGGAAAATTTTAATCTTCATAAACTTTCACTGGATTTTTAGCAGTAGAAATGTAAATTTCTGAGAGTTATTTTTCCTGACAATGTAGTACGTACCCTGAGGTGACCTTGAATAAGTGGTCTATATAATAGACCTGTTAGCCAAAATATGCTATTATTTTACTATTCATCTAATGCCCTTAAGCGGACCTGCATAATTCAACCCCCTAATGGGTTTGATAAATAGTGGTAGCTTCGTTCTTGGGAAATACTTCTTCTAATGCCTTTTATCCTTTTTTTCATGTCATTCCTCAGATTCAAAATTTCTTAAGACATAGTTTACATTTTACCCTTATACTTGAATATGGTAATATTTTTTCAGATAAATTATCAAGTAATTGAGTCATTTTTAATCCATTCGGTCAAAGCTATTTCGACCTTAAACAATAGACATTTTATGTCTGATGTACATGACTTTAAACTGCCCACAAAAGACGAGGGAACTCTAAAAAAAAGTCAAGTCCATATCACTAAACATACATTTCGTATGATTTAGGTAATATTAAGAAATTAAAGATTCAATGTTTTTGGGGTTATTTATAATAATCCTAGAAAAAATAAAACTATTTTTACCAGGCCCATTGTCTTAGGTAAAAATTTAAATCAGGTAGCAAAATAAGGCATGTACAAATGATTGAAGATGAAAGTATTTTTCATTTTATGCACAAAAATTAGAAGGACATCCACAGACTGGATTCTCTTCTCTTTTACAAGAATTACAAAAGGCTGTCAACATAAATCTTCATTTGATTTACGGCATCCTGAGCTTCATCAGCAGCCACTTGAAACTCATGCACTCGACCAGCTTCACTCTTTTCAGCTTGATGGAGTAATTTATTGGCATCTAAAATGGATTTCATACCATTATTTTGAACTCCTTCCAATGAATTATTAAGCTGGTAAAGTTTCCTAGTAACATAATCTAACTGTTGCTGAAGGTGCATCTGCTGGATGACTTTCTCTTTGATATTATGCTTCAGCTCTTTAACTTGGAAGCATGATCAACCTCAGCTCAAGATACCACAACCTCAAATTCACTGATATTTGCTGACAGCCTGACCCTGGTCAAATCTTGATGGTACTTCTTCCCCTGCTCCCTTCTTAAGATGACTTGTTTTACCGCGTCATGGATCTCTTGATATCCTAAACCGCCAAGCCCCAACATAACGAATAGGGATTATAGTAAGGGGATCTTCGATGACAGCTCTTCTAGAGGCACTTCAGATATGATCTTCCATATATTCTTTCATGCCTTGCATCGTGAAAATTGGAGTGCCTTTTGTACCTCTTGGTCTGACTCAGCATCACTGTCACAGGGGGGAATATAATCCAGGATTAATGCACTTATGGAGGTGACCTATTCTTCTCCTTCTCTCCTAACCCATGTTAATTAACTTTCTATTCTTGTTGGGGAGGAGGTTGAGGCTTCACCTCCAGATCTAACCACTGAAATTGATGGCCTTGCATAATAAATTTAAAGCTTTGGTTAGTTCCAAAGGATAACAAAATTTAATTGGTTGTCTTGAAAATTAAGTATAGTCGCAAATATTCTTATCCCTTACCCAATCGTAGATCAAAAGTAAGAGAAGGATCCTCTCCATCTTTCCTAGATTCAACAAGATCTTCAGGAAGAGTTTGAGGAAGCTCTACTAGGTTCATCTCCACTTGAGACAGTGTCTCTGCAATAGTAGGGTTGTCTGTACCCCCTACAGGAATTGGAAGATCGACGGCTTGTTCATATGGAACTGCAAATTTGAACCATTCATGATCAGAGATGTAATAAGAAGTTATTTTAATAGGATAAAGGATAACACTCACGTCCAAAATCTTCTAAATTACATGGTAATTTAACATGATCTAAAAAATCTTCAAAATATGCGCCAAGTTCCATCATTTTATACAATGTTATCTCAGATTCCAAGTTAGTATCACTAGTGGGAGCATTCGATACCTTTTTTTGGTGACCTTCATGTTGCGACCTCTGATCCCAGACAACGTCTTCAGATAAAATTTAATAATTAGTTGTAGTGACCGCTAATTGTTCTGGTGCAGGGGTTGAACCTAAAGTATCATAGAATGGAAGTCAGTTGATTTTTTCATTCAACATCGTATGAATCATTGTTAATTTACCAGAATCAGTCTCTTTTCTCCTTGCAGTAGTAGCAGGAGTGGTACTGGGAACAGACGCTGGCTCCTCGTCAGGAGCAGCCAAGCCAGCATGAACTTTTGATTGTTCACCAGTACCCTCTTTCATGCTCAAAAGAGGGTCAATCATCTCCCTAAGAGGGGAAACTGAATAAGACCCTGCAATCCCAAGAATTATGAGAAACCTTTTCATGGGTTAATACTCATGACTATCCGAAGGACTTACCACTACTAATGAAATTTTTATCTGTGGACTTCCTCCTTTAATGCTTTTTCTTCTTTGGCTTTTTGGGAGTGTTGACATTTTCCACTCCAAATACAGGTATTAGAGAGTGAAAACACATTTCTAATTCTTCATCCATGGCTTTCTGACCTGTAGATATCTCACCCAATTCACAATAAGATTCATTAGCCCTAATGGCAGTACCACCAGGGCTATTCTATGGTGAAGGAACCTCAACAGTTCCATTCTTTGCAAGAAGAAAGATGAAGAAAATAATTTCCTTGAGTAACAAAGATTTGACTAAAATCATGTTGCAATGAAAATAAGGAAAGAAAATTACATCTTTAGGAGCCTCGTAATCGTGCCACTCCACATCTCCGGAACCACCAGTCCCCTCAGTGGTGCCATGATCTATCATTTCTTTCACCCACTTGGTGACAGGAATAGTTGATGGAATATATGAGAATCTCCACCTCTCTGATGTATGCTCGCACTTCATCGGGAATATCCTTGAAACAGATATCAGTAAGAACCCCGAAGCTTCCCTATTCTAGGGATTTGTATCCCTTCACATAAATCCTACTAGGCAGTTTTAGTATTGAAATATAAACTCCGCCATGTCTAGATAGACTCTGGTCATAAATATCCAGCGTGTGTACAAGAAGGCTGCGAGGAGGGTCCATCAATTTTTGACTTCAGCTTCTTCCCAGCTCCTGCAACTATAGATAAAGGATAATAAAATAATACTTGTTTCTCTATAAAGTAATGATGGTGAAATTTCCCCAATGAATTAACTCACTAAGAGTATATGAAGTTGGTCTCTTTATTCTGGCAGGAGGATTATATCTGGCATGAGGCTGCTTTGCCGCATGTTGTGCCTCATCATCCCAATATTGGGAATCTGGAGAGTCATCCCTAGGTGAGAAACCTGGTGAATCAGCTCCAGGTGGGGAAGAGTCACCTTCATGATGAATGGTTTCTTTCACTACAGTTCTTTTCCTTTTCCCCAACCGATGAACCGGAAAATTCAACACCCATTCAGGGTATAATTCTATCCAGTTCTTGGCATACCATGTAGTCAAGTTACTCACTGCTTTGTCAACTGGTAAATCAAACACTGCCCAATCATATCCACAGATGTTAGCAACCATAGTTGTCGGGCAACCATCGGATGATGCTCTGAACTGACATGCACAGGAGGGGATACAATAGTCTGGTGCAGACACTTCAATTGGCATGAAAATCTTTATGGAGCATGGGCCTCACATATAATCTCTCTGTCAATCCTGGTGGCTAGTACACCATCTCGGCAAGCCAGTATGTATGACCTAAATTCCAGGTCGGATGTTCCATCATCAACTAACCGCCCGATTGGAGGGTTTCCATAAGGAAAGAAATTGAATTCCTTAAACATTATTAGCCTCACCTTCATATCATAAGGTTTATGGGATAATGGGGAAACTCTAGAAAATGTGTGAACTGATGGCCTGAAGGAACTTCCAGGAACCTGTACTCCGTTCTGTACATTACATGTCCTAAAATGAGTGGTGATCCATCCCCACAAAACTTGGAATAGTCCCACTATTCTCAAAGGAGACTTACCCATAAAAACCTAGAGTAAGATCCTGTGGATCATCACCAAAATGGGGGTGGCCAACCCAACCATTTTATTCTCATCCAACTAGGCTGCCACAACGAATGTTCCTGATCTGACGCCTCCCTTCAAATCCATGACTGTCAGAAGATAAACATGGAGCCATAAGGCTAAGAAGCCCACCAGATGGGTCTTTTTTGGGATTCTCTAATTTACTTCATATCCCCACTTCTCAAATTCTCCTACTTCTAGGGTCGGCCAGAATGTTCTAAGAGCACCCTTTTTCTCGGTTCTGAGGCTGGTAGTAGGACGAGTATAGGTGGGCCCCATCTCCTTCGAATTCTTCTCCACCTTCTTGGTAAGAAACATATTCATCCAATCCTCTATATTAATATCCTTTATATAATGAGTTAGGTAGGTCTTTGAACTCTTGAGGTTGTGGAAAATTGTCAATAATTCCTGAGCCAAAGCTGGAGTCTTCTCCGAATCATTTCAAGTCACCTTGGGGGATGAATTCATCATACATATCACCAAGAATTGGAGCCCCTGAGATCTTGTATACATCCCACAAACTGATGCCTACTTCTCCATGATTCAGATGTAAATAATTGGTTTCAGGGCTCCAGCGGTTGATTAGCTCCGGCACAAACTCATCATTTCTATAGACATATGTCTTCCCAACCTAGAAGGCTTTATATATTGCAGCTCCTTTCAAATTCTCGACAAAATCTGCACAGGTTTGTCGCACCCAATATTCCCACATCCAAGTTCCCTTCACAACTCCTCTAGGATGGAAGTACCAACTCTTCTTCCAGCCTTTAGAATGATCCATCTGAGAATTTTGGAAGATTGAAGGATAACAATGTGGTTGCATCTCGGGCTTGTGAGGTTTCAGATATGGCGCATAAGGGCTATGATGCATTATGTAGGCCTTCTCCACTGTTCCAGTATTAAAAAATGCTCCTCCACTTGAGATATTTGCTAAAGCAAAATTGGTGTAATTCTAAAACCCAGAATGTGGGAGATAGTTCTTTGCCTCTAGAATGTTGACGTCTTACAAATTATCATGCCCATATAGAGGCAAGTAGATGCTCTGTGGAAAGTCACGATGATAATTCTTCAAGTACTTGGACAAATATGTAAGAGTTTTGTTGCAAATATCATAGTAATCATGGCCTACAATGTTCATCATATCATCAATTCACTTGCTGGCCAGTTTATCAGTAGTTTCAATTCTTCTAGGAGCCATTGAATCAGCACAAAGGTCAAATAATTAACTCTTAAGTGATTTTATTTTTCATAAAATTTGTTAATAAAGTGAAAAAATGTCTATGTCATTAAGGCACGCAATTCTAATTTTGGCGCGCAAGTATAGTTGTGTCACGCAAGTTTTTGGCCCGCAGGTATCACCGCACAAGTCCAAATACCTCTATAGAAACGTGACACAAAGAACCAACGGAAAGAAGACACTTGCGCGACGAAGGCAACTTGTGTGGCGATAGTGGGAATCATTGAGAACCGGTTGCTTTGCGTGAGGAATAGCCACTTATTTATAGGCAAGACAACATCCCTGTCTGTCGAAGCCTGCACGGCTCGCAGCTACTTGATTCCATCTGCGTGCTCAACACTTGCGCGCCGCGGTTCCTTGGTTTTTTCCATTTTACCCTAGTGTCACATCCTCATTACTTTTGGATCCAACTCTGAGGGGGGATTTTTTTTACGCTCCTTTCCATCACAGAGTCTAAACAACTGAAAAAGTGGAATACCTGAGCATAAAGAGATTCGTCCTTTAAAGAAACATCAAAAATTGACAAATGCAAGTAGAAAGATTTGGTTAAGAATGGGACACGCAGGTTTCATCATGGTCAGGTAGGTATATCTGTGCACCACATATTTGGTGTGTAGGTGACCTATGAACCCTATATAATTTTCATCCATGTTCTTCAGCAGCCTATAAATACCCCTTGTGGGCCCCCCATTCCAAGGACGAAAAAAATCCAAAAACTCGGATTTGAGCCCTTGGTGCCCTAGTCTCTTCTCGAAGCCTTCCAAACACTTATAAGGTAATTTCTTACCTAAAATGGAAGATCTAAAGAGGGGTAACAGGGCCTAAGTTTTTAAATTCATCAACACCTAGGCGCCTAAATGTCTAACCCTTTTGGGAAATGAAGACACTTGCGCGCGGCCTTATCCCTTCAACAGAACCTGCGTGCCACTCATTTAAAAGTCTTTAGGGGTAATACTAAGGGATTGATCCAAGCCTCGCACAAGTATTACCCTATGGGTTGACCATCGCGCAGGTACATATGTGTCGCACAGGTATAGGTGCACGACCAATACCTACACGCCCCAACAGGACTTGTGCGCGTACTTCTTTTTGGGTACCCCTCCTGCCTATTCACCACTCTTATTCAAATCCAACTATCTAATTCAAGATTCAGCCTTCAGAACCTTCTTCAAAGCCATTATTGGAATGGTTCCTTTTTTGGATTCTTTATTTGAAAAGAATTATGCAGAACATCTCTTAAAACCTAGTGATTTACATCTATTTATGTCACTAAGATTAGAGATTTCATTCATTCAACCTCATCCTTTAAGATGAGAGTATCTTTATCCTGGACCTCCTTTTCAGAAGTAATCCCCAGTCTTAATTCCCATGTCTTGGGAATCCTCCTTAGGAGTAAGCCCCAAGTCCCCTATTCATGGGCCTCCTTTTCAGGTATAATCCCCAATCATAAGCTTCTTTAATTTGGGCATCTTACTTAGGAGTAAGCCCCAAGTCCCCTATTCATGGGCCTCCTTTTCAGAAATAAGCCCCAGTCTTCAAGATCCCTTAATTTTGGGCATCCTCTTTAGGAGTACGCACCAAGTTCCCAAATATGGGAATCCTTATCAGGAATAAGCCCCAGTCATAATTCCCCTTAACCTGGTCCTCCATCTCGGAAAGAAGCCCCAGTCATAATTTCTCTTAACCAATCTTAATTCACTTTTGATTTGGATTTCCTTATCAGGAGTAAAACACATTCATAAGTCCCCTCTAATTTGGGCATCCTTCTAAGGAGTAAGCCCTAAGTTAAGTATCCAAATATCTATAAATCACATATACCTTTATGGACCTCGTTCTTGGGTTTCTTCCCTGAAGTAAATCACATTACTCATCTATCTGGGTAGTCATACATACATAAGCCCCATCTTCTTTCTTATGATTGCATCTTTCATGGAAGAATTGTCATGTTTTACCAATACCTCTTATTTCTAACACCGAGAATGACTCACGTGAGCTTAGAGAATAAATGTAATTATGATATCTTTCTTTGAGCCATCAATCATACATAAACCTCATACTTCTTTACTCGAACTACGTGGTTTCTGATTCCTTTTTAAAAAACTAGAATACGTAGGTATCCCATCCGTGGGTATGATCCCAACCATGAAATAATCCATGTCCTTCTGAATGACAATAAACTTCATGTTCCCCACTGATTGGATTTAAAACCAGTATGGTTATCATAATAACCAATAGATCCCTGTATAATTTATTGAAGGATACCAATGACTAAAAATCTCTAACAAATACAGATGATTCTCTATCGATGAATAACCTCGAATACATATAAAATATTCTCTAAATATCATACATATCAATAATTGACTGTCATATCTAAAAGAAAAAAAATCATTTTCATACTTGGTAATTAAATAAGGATTCACGAACATAACATAAATCTATAAAGAGAGTGCCGGAGTAGACAATAATTCCCCTAAAAAAGGTGTGATGAGTCCTAACTTCCATCCTCTTGACCAATGAAACTTTTTAAGTCTCATTGGTTTAAAACTAATGAGTACCTACCTTTGAAAAGTAGGTCCAAATAGATATAGAATCATTGTATGTTTCCGGTTCTACGAACAAACCCATTAGAAACCGATTGGAATGTTTTAACCTTAAACCAACAAGGTCATGCACATTTCCAGTGAGAAACACTGGGGTTGGGGTGTTACAGTTCATATCCGAGGAACTATAGAAGTAATCTTGGAAACTATACTTAGAAAAACTCTGATTATAAAACATTACCCTAAGATAGACTTTGAGGATTAGTATAGAAGAACTTCTTAGAATTTTTGTAATGTTGATATTTTTTTTATTTTCTGAGCAATACATCCCTATCTAGATACGAGGAGGAAGTGGCAGCTCTGGAACAGATGTACCTAGGAGTGAAAACTCTGACAAGGAGTTTTGGGCTTGACCTGAGGTATCCTGGTACACGAAAATGGGCCTTGATGCACTCTTGGTTATGACACTCCTAGCGGATATCCTTAGGATAATTCAAATTTTCATTACAAACCATTATGAAGGATTTAGGAATAAATACTTCCTCAAAGACAACATTTTAGGATAATAGATTATATGCATAATATTTTCAATTTACGTTAGGTTTTTTTACAAGTTTTGAATTTTGAATTGTGATTCATAAACTAACCTAGTGTATGCCATTGTTTAGAAATGGCACCTAGTAGAAAGCATGAGAATTCCAGCAATACACATGATCTAGAGATTAAGAAATATCAAACCTTTCATGGTGTTAAGACAACATTTATAAGGGAAATAGTCTCCCATGTATTCTCATCATATGAAGAAATAGTATCATGTGTTAATAAGATAAGTAAATAATTCTCTGAGTCCTATGGATTTGAAGGTAAACAAGAGAAGAAAATGATGGAATATAGAAAGATGGATAAAGGGTAGAGGTGAAAGAAGGATTTTTCCATATGTGATAACTGTGGAAAGAATCACCTTGGTAAATGTTTGAAGTGAATGTGAATTTGTTATATGTGTGGGGGAAAATGACACGAATTCTGTGATCTCAGGGGTAAGAAAAAGGTTTAAAATGTACAATTTTCATCTGCAAGGAGTTGGGACACTACGCATATCAATGTCCAAATCATCAGAGTATACCCCAAATGCTACTATTGGATTATAATCAAGTTGTGATACTACTGAAGATGAAGAGGAAGGAATAGATTTCTTTTGTTTTTATTAAATTATTGTGTCATTTGTGTATTGTATTAATGATGTAAATGTTTTAATAATTATAGAGTATATATGGATTCTACTATAGTACTATTTCATTAAGGAATTGAGATTGTGTAGAACCAAGAAAAGTGACTCAATAACCGGTTAAAGTTTTTGGAAAATATATTGTTGAGAGAAAGATAAATCATAATATGGTTCTGATACTGAGGTAGTGATTTTGGAATAAGATATGATTGATTTGGATAAATTATATTGGATATTCTTGACTACCTTGAAACTGATTAATGATTTGTATATTCCATCATTGTTGAAGTTTACAACATTTTTTGATATAATGAGTATATCTAGTGTTCTATAAGGAATAAGGGAGAATGAATTTAATCAATAAGGTTTTATGGTAATTTAAGGTGTTACCATGTATTAAAATAATAAATGATGAAGGTATTCACATGTTATTATGTGACAAAAAGGAACTTCATTGGGTTTACCATACTTATAAATTTTTAACTGTGAGTTTGGACAGAAGTATTTTGGATAAGTCTAAAGGTTGGAATAACTTATGTTAGACATTGAATACTATTATTTATGATTAAAAAAAACTTCTTAATATAATTTTTTTGGATTATTATATAAAGGACAACCTAGAGGTCAGGTGACAACCCATCGCGTCTAGTAAGGCAGTGAGACATGAACCCATAACCGAAGGGCGACAAAGGTGGATCACCTACCACTGGCATATGTGATGTCCGAGATTGTATAATGTAATTTTTTTAATAGTATGAAATATTAATTATAATTTCATTATTTTTGGAACCATATACAATTATGATAAATATAATATTTTTGAATTCTATTATCTTTTGGAGTGAAAGATGAGTTTGTGGTTGGAATTAGTTAAAGGATTAAACTCTACTTATAAATTATTTTTTCCACTTATTCTATGAATAAATTAATTCTTAATCTTTAGGAGAGAGTTCTTAAAAAAAATGTGTTATCCTAATACCTTATGTTCTGTTGAACCGATGATATTTTAAATCAACATAGATTGATGGATTTGAGGCCCTCAATTTTACACTTGTTTGTGATTGATGACCTCAATCACTCCCTATAAATATATAAGTTTTTTCTACAATCATGTGTCTCTAATTTCCACCAATGTTCTCCTAATCGTGATCATAATTTGGTGGTGACTTTTTCATTTCCCTATCCCTCTTATTAAGACTAAATTTTATTAACCCAATTTCTAATGAGGGTTTTCCAGAAAGATATTTTTCTATTTTAACCTTTTATTTTCAAAAAATAATTTCAAATTGCGAGGATGCAATTTATTTAATGAGGGGATAATTTAACGCCTCAAAATTTCATAGTATCTTATCTCTTAAAGTATTTCAATAACTTGCGCTACACATAACACCGAGTTCGAGTGCTCCACGACTTACCAAACTAGCCATTCAAATAAGAGGTTATGAATAGTATGAACCAAAATTTAAATTTTATATATCCTATATAATTTTAATATTCATATTTTGTGTTTCTTAGACATAGCATAAGAAAAATTCAATTTTTAAGATAAAAGAGGTATTTTTTTAAAAAATATAGTTTTCCGCCTTTTAATAGAGAGACATTTTAAATACAATATTTGACACATTTATATATTAAATTTAGTGAAGTTAAATTCTAAAATAGAATAGTGACATAAAAAAAATTTGGTACTTTTCTGATAACTTTCATATATTGATGAATAGTGAAAAATACTATGTTTTAATTGAAAACAACTTTTTTAATCGAAATAATTTATAGTGTTAAATTATGAATTTAAATGGGTTTAAAGTATAATTTGATTATATTTTTATCATTTAATACAATTTAGGTCATTATTAGTAATTTCACATTTAAATTTGATGTAAACCATTATCAATCTTTTGATAGTTTTTTATTTTTTTTAAAACCCGCTTTTTGGTTTTGACAACATGAATTAAGTTTAAATTAATAAATACAACATATATGTTTTGAATTTCATAAAATGGACTTCATTTTTTAAATTTTAATATCAAAATTATCTTAGGGTAAATGTTTGGTATTTTTCGGAAAAATTTCAATTTTTGATGAATAGTGAGAAACATTGTGTTATTATTTAAAACTGACTATTAATTTATATATTTATTTATTTTATTTAAATTTATTTTAAGTAAAAATATATATATAATACCTATATAAGTTCATTGTAATTCATTTAAGTCATTTTATAATATGTTTAGATATAGAAAAGTTTATTGAACTTTTTACCGCCTTTTACCCACCTTCTAGGAGCATTTGAAAATTTGCATATAACCTAATTTTACCACTTATGTGATTTGAATTTCAAAGATCTAAAAGTCATGGTTAATATCATTAAGTAAAATTTGGTACAATAAGATTAAAATATTTTTTGGTTTATAGTATCTTTTGACTTTTTTTTACCGTAGTTAAAAGTAAATAGGGTAATTAAGGGTAGAAATGATATTATAATTACCCTAATACATGTATTAATTCTATTGGACAAGTTTAATTAGACTAAAAACAACCTTAAGAATAAAATATGATCCTATTTGGTCCACATGGATTAGATTAGGACATTTATTATTATTTTATTTAAAGAAGAGTTAAAAGTGTTAAATTCAAAGTTTAATAACAAAACCATTTTTTATATAGGGTTAAAGAGAATAGAAATTCGACTATAAATATTCATTATAAATCTAAACATATTTCATACATAAAGGTTTTTATTTATGACACAATGATGATGCAGTAATTACCTTATTAATGAAATTTTAAAATAATTGATATTATAAATATCCAAATAAATATAAATTGAGACTTATGATGAATTCAACTAATTTTATAGGTTAAGATGACATGTTAGGGTTAATTAGATGAATTATTTTCTAAGTGATAAGGTTGCTATGAATTTCACAAAAAATACCAAATAGTGTGAAAATTGAAATAAATTATTTTTTAAAACAAATACTATATTATTGGTTCATATAATATTCCTAAAAATCTAAGGTTCAGACAAAGGGATTAAATAATATGATATATGTCATTAATGAACCACATGGGGCTCTCTTTTATGTTTAGAGTAAGTTTATTAACCATATAGATTAAGAATACAAGAAGTTGTGGTAAAAGTTAAACTATTTAACTAAGAATTAAATCTAAAAGATATGGTAAAAATGGTAACGTAAACTTCTCTAAAACCTATCAGTTGAGAGGATTTCAACCCATAACCACCTAAGTCACGAAATAAAATAATTTTTAGCCATTATAAACCAAAAATGATTGTATAATAAATTAAAATTTTAATCTTTTCCTAAAGTGACCATCACCCCTCTTATAAAAGGGCACTTCCCCTTATCTCAGAATCACACCTCCAAATCCATTTGGCTCAGAAAAACCCTTCCCAAATATCCTCCCAACTTTCCTCACATCAACTAAGAGTCATTACTTCGATTAGAAAGCCATCCTAAGGAGCCATTTTGATCAACTACAAAGGAAATAGCCAAAGAAGAGGTAATAATTTCACCACCCTCTTTCAAGTTCTTTTCTTCTTCCAGTTCCTCTTTCTTTGTTGTTTCCATACCAAAATAATAACTCCAGTACCTCCTACATACTATGATTTTACTATAAATATGGTACAATCATATTTTTTATTCTATCTATCCTATAAATGAAAAATTCCTCATACGTGCATACGTACGGTTTACCGTCTCCACGTCGTGGTGTAGTTTGTTATTCAAACACTTCATTATTTGGATGCGAATAATAATGAGTATAACTGATTAAAATAATAAATATAACATATTAACAATTCTTTATAGATTATATACCATATAATTACATATTATTTCACCATCAATATAATGATATTGTCACTTGTGCGTACGTATGGATTACCTTCTCCAAGATGCGATAAGATTCATTCCCAAGTTCAAAATTCAACAATGATTATAAAAATATATATTATTAATAAGTATGTAATATATGAAATAATAATGCTACTGGAGATATATCTATCTATATATGTATGTACCTACATATATCTTATTCACTTAATTCCATTAAATACGATATGAAAACGGAAACAGCGTTTATGCGTACGTGTGGCCTACTGTCTCTATAAACAGTGCCTTCCATTTCATATATCTATCTATTATAAATATTTATATTCTAAATATATATGATATATAAATCAAGGTCTATATTTTTTAAGTATTTAAATCATGATCTAAATGATATGATCAAGAATAACAAGTTAAAACATGTATGATAAAGAAAGAGATTATTACCCAAAATGTTAATTTGACATGGAAATCATTATTAAATAGGTAGTATAAAGTCATAATTGAATAATATATGATATAATAAATATGAATATGGTTCTGGTATAATTTAATAACATACTATGGTTATCATACATGAGTTTAAACGTACCCTCGACCAAAGGAAAGTGCAAGGTAAGGGTTAATTCCTCAATCTCATTATTATTCGAGATTGTTTATAGGTAAGTTTTTACTAGGACATGTTTATTTTCCATGTCCATGTTTCATAAAAGAGTTTTCAAGGGGATTATTTTTAAGGGACTCTTTTCTTAAAACATCATTATAAAGGTTTGGAATATTTATTCTTCTAAATCATTCTCATTAATGTCCATGTTTTCAAAATGGTTTTTTAAGGATTTATTTATATAGACATGAATGTTTTTAAAATGTTAATTACATTAAAAGGTTTCAAAGTGGTATCAAACACTTTTTTTTCAAAAATGTCTTTAAATGCCTTCCTTTCTAAATTGTGTTTCTTTTTAATGTTTTCATGAAAAATGGACATTTATCCTAAGGAGTTTTACAAATCATTTTCATCTATGTCAAAATCCTTTGATGGATTTTAAACACGTTTGAAGTTTATTTATTATGATACAAATCTTTCATATTATATTGAAGGTTTTGTGATATGTTTGACTATGTATGTGTTATTTTTAAACCATTCATGGTTTATGAATAAAGTATTAACATTTCGTATGCTAGTTTTAATACAAATGTTTATATTACGTTTCAACCTTTTCATATGAGGAATGTATTGGTCCTAGTAAGTGATGGGTGGAGCCCGTTATAGCACCTTGATGCATCGGAAGGTCTCATTAGACAATTATGCCTACCATAAATTTTTCTTGTTTATTATTTTTAAAGGCATATGTTTTCAATTATTCACCATGCATGTTGTTTATATTATCTTCTGCTAAATTTTTTACCCTTACTGAGCATCTGAGCTCACACCTTTCTTATGTTTTATTTTCCCATTATTTACAAGAAGTGTATTATGATTGATATGCAGAGTTAACCTAAAAGGGAATAATGGAATTCTCAAATAACTATCTATTATATATTTTATGTCTGAAATTGTAATGTGAAGTTGATGTATGTAATCTATTTCTAAAACTGCTAATCTGATCAGTCTTTTAGGACATGATTTTCTTATATCATGCCAATTTATTAAAATAATGCACCGACTCTGGGTAACTAGGGTCGGGGCATTACATTTTGGGTATATATTCTAACCATGACTATATTTTTTATGAATATCCTAAAAAATATGACGATTTACATATCCATTTTAGTATCTCTCTTTTATGGGTTTTATGGTTCAAAAGGTACCAAAGCGGTGATGGATTTTTGTCTCAATTTGTCTTCTTTGGGACATACACACCTATATCATTTTATGTGGTGTATATAAAGACCTTTAAAAATGTAATATCATGAATTGATTCATTATTATGATAATTAATGATTCATTTAATGATATTATTTCATAGGTATTACAATCCAATGTTATGAATTTTTTAAGGGTTTTACAATACAATCTAATCATTTATTGGGATTGTGTATGTTTATGATTCTCATAATGAAATATTATGATCTATCTATCAAGAAAATCCTTAATTTTAATATCCTAAGATTATTTTTTGAGAATACATATTTTTCTTTCATTTTACAGTCTTTAGGTACTCGTTTATTTTTAATGAAAATTGTCTTTATTTCTATCTTTTGTTGAAAACCTTTCTCTCACTCTATCATATATATATATATATATTCTAATTTTTTTTCAAAAAAAATGTATTGTTTCTCTATGATTGTTTAAATTAAATTTAACCCTTTTGTATTTTTTTAAAATAATATTAATGTCTATTTAAAAAATAATTCATGTATAAATTTTACAAAAAATTTTCCAAGAATATTTGATTTAAATGTGTATGACCTGAATGGAATTTTCTGCCATCATGACTAGGAAATGATTTAATGATTATATTAAAAGTTTACAGGGTTGTTTTCTAATAAAGTTATTTTGAAAATGTATTATTTTTATTTGTTTCAAAATAGAAATTATATTATCATCAATTTATTTTTTTTAAATGATTTAAATATTAGTTTATGGATTTCCAATGTTATTTTCAATAAAAATTATTTTGAAAAGTTTTCATGGTTTTTTTATTTTGTAACGTTATTTTAAAAGTGGAAAGGTTGTTTTCTTGAAGAAATTTTCCACGTGATCTTTCAAAAACCACTTTCCTTCTAATATGAAATTCTTTAACGTTAATTATGCTTTACTGGAGATATAATCAATGTATTTTATTCTAATTTGTTATGTGAAAGGTTCATTTTTATGATGAAAAGATGTTTTTGAAACTCATTTCTCTTCCACATGTTACAACATGATAAAATTATTATGAAACATGCTTTTCCATGCAATATGCTATAATAAAATTAAGAAATGATTGTCAAACCCTTTTCTTTCCATATCCTATGTTATGAATAAATGTTTATGAAACACATTTCATTTCATGGGTTCTGATATGATGAATTCTTTAGGATCTAGAAAAAAATGTATGTATTATTTTCATTATATGATAAGTGGGACCTATTTATCCTTCTAATGGATTGGGTAATTATAAATGTTACACGAGCTCAAAGGGCATATGAGTGGTTATCCCAAGAACAAAATAGGGTTCATGGGTGGTTAGACCAATCCCAAAAGATGGTACACCTGATTTTATTCAAAGATTAATGTAGGTGATGAGTGGTAAGCTATATCCTAACATGTTATGAATTTCTTGTTGTATATCCTTGAAATAATATTTTCTACACTTATGATTATGGCATAAATCTATATCTTATCCAATGTTATTCCCTCATGTGTTATGTTCACTGATTCTATTATGTTTCATGTTTTATGAATTGCCATTTATTCTATGACTCACATTTATGATCAATGATATATAGTGTATGTTTTTTAAAATATTATTCTCGTGTTCTCATACCTATATTCTCATGTTATATTTATATCCCCATTTTTTACCGTTAATGATCATATAAGATCACCCTTATTATGTTTCCTTTTACCCTGATATGAATAAAGTTGTTATGTTTTCTATTTCTAATAAGGGTGATAGTTACAAAGAAATTAGTGGGAGATGATGTTTCTCCCATTCGAAGCATCTGTTTTTGTGTCCATGTTTCCAAAGGTATTAGACCAAAAAGATTCTGGCATGGATTGATAAGTTATGTAATGATAATTCTTCTACTAAGATATAATATATATGTATGATATTTTTTTATCCTTACATTTTGTATACGAGAAATTTTTTGTTAAAGCTTTCGAAAATAGGATGAGAAAACATTAATGAAAACCATAAGGATATGTATTTGTATTGAAAAACATCATATAATTTTTTTGAAGGATAGAGTAAGTGTTTTTCAAGGGGTTACAACCATATCTAGATACTACAAATGTACGTGGTTATGGAACATATTTTCCTAGGGGTAATAAATCTTATAATAGAACACCAGTATTGAATCGAGCATTACTCGTTACATGAATACAGGCTTACCACACACCTAGTTTGCCCCTCCCTAGGGATATGTTTTGGAAATTCAAAGACTCTTTAATAACCATTATAAAGGATTTTAAAAATGAACATTAATAAGATAGGTTAAGCCTAAGTTTTCTTAGATTTAAAATCAGGTTTCACCATTTTGACAAGAAGTAATTTATTTTTTATGAACATGTGGGTTCCCATAATGATTATTGTTGATCACAATATGTTTTTTGGTTGTAGATAATGGTAGAAACCATAAGAAAGTGGTTTAATATTGACTGTGATTGAAAATGTGTTAAATAGAAACCAAATAGTTTAATAACTAAGTTATGGAAATTGTGATTATGACGAATCAATTATCATGATATGTGATTAAGAACTTCCCCCTTAATCAACTCTTTAAATCACCAGAGAATATATTGATAACGTTTTCTATGAGAATGGGTGGTGAGGACTATGGATGAAAAAATACCCAACATCCAATATGTAGTGAATGTGGGAAAAGCACCCAAGTGAATGTCTCTAGGGAATATAAAGATGTTTTGAGAATTGGAAAAGAGGACACAAGTCAATAATTTCTGAGTAAAAATAAAAAATTAGATTAATAAAATGGATGATAACAGTTTTATTCCTTAGGTATCATTGATAATTGAATATTTTAAATGTAAAATGTAAGGTAATTATGAAAATGTACATCCAAGGGGGAAATATCATAAATACAATTAGTAAGGTGTTATGATTAATGATTTTATTGCTGATGATGATGATACCACAAATGGAATGTGAAAGGTTTTGATTGTTCTAACAACATTGTTTATGTTAAACTTAAGAATCAAGACTAAATTGAATTAGATTATTTTTAGGAAATTATTCACATTTTATATAATATGAAATTGATATTAATGAATAAGATGATGAATCATAGTTGATGGTTTAATATTGAAGGGTATAACTGAATTGTTTGTGTGTTGGAATTCAGAAATTATGTTATATAAATCATGAAATATATAAGTTTTTTTGTAGAGGTTTTGAAATAAGTATTTGGAAGAATATTTTTAATTCTATTGATTACCTAGAAAAGTAATTTATTGGAAAGGTGAAATTTTATGAAAAACACATGATTATGGGAAGATAAAACAGAATATGTTCCTTATATTAAAAAAAAGGTGTTTAGTTTGGAGAAAGAGATGACTAATATTGATAAATTAAACATGATAGTATTGATGAACCAATAGTTGATTAATTATTTTTCAAAATGTGGTACATGTTATCATTGATATAGGTTACTCAATTTTCAAATTTATGAATTATATTAAATAATCTATGGTTTTATTTAATGAATGAAGAAACATGTGCATTTTAATTGTGGTTTTATTGAAATTCTGGTTGTTACCACGATTCATGTGAATATATGAACAAGTTATTCACATAGTTGGTATGTTTCCATTAATATAAACTTAATGATATTTTGGGGTTTAATGTTATTTTTATTTTGGAAAATTTAGTGACCTTATATATAAATTTTTGATGTTTTGATGGGTCATAATGTTTACCATTTATGGAATCATTTATGTTGACATTTGGAAGTGGTTATAGAGATTAATGGATTACTCCAAATTATGATGATTTATGCATATTGGATAACTTGTGATAATAATTTATTTGGATGATAACTAGATATTGAAGTAATGGTTTATTATTCTATTATGGATATTATGATCTATCTGTGCTTCTAGCATAAAAAATTAATCTTCATTTCTTGTAGTAAGAGATGAAGTGGAAATTGATTAAAGATCATCCAAAGGATAAATTTTTTATTATGTTATAATGGACAAGTAATATATAGGTATATCAATACCTTTTAAATTATTTATCTTATTAGGATAGTATCCTATCAGTGGGTGCTTTGATCAAACCTCTCTCAAGTCCACAGGGTGTTCCATTTATCTCTCATGAGAAACTACACACATGATCCATTAAAAGTAATGAAATAAAAGGTCATACTATTAGATCAAGAACATTATTTTTAGGAACCATTAGTTGAGATTCTAGACCATATAAGGAATATTTAATGATACAAGACCCCTAAACTAATCAATGATTTATGGTGAAATGACCAACATTAGGAATTTACATGTGAACATGATTCTGTAATGATGTAAATGTATCCACATTTTTTTATCGATAAGATGAATTTTGAGGGGGAAATTAATTTTATGGGGTGGTATAATGTAAAACACAAAGTTTTTATGAAATATATATTTTTTGAATAATTTAAGTTCTTCGATATCTTTTCTTACTCGCAACTCAAAATTATAATTAAAGAATATATACTATTAAAAAATTATTAATTAATATGACAGTTATCTACTAGACATTGCAATGTAGGGTATGAATATTATTAAATAAATTAGGAAAAAATATGTTTTACACATATGTATTAAATTAAATCTTTCCTGACCAATTAATTAGAAATAAAAATAAAAACCATTTTCAAATAATGGAAATCTTTTTCTAAGATAAAATATTTAAGTGCCCAAGTATGTTTTATCTCAGTGAATTAAATAAATACAAATTAATGAGTTATTTTAACGAAATTAATATGTTATATATTCAATAAAAATTTTATAATTCATCTTATGTTTTTTCTATGTATGAGATAAGAATATATCTAATTTTATGGTTAAAAAAAATATTTTTCAAAAAAATAAGTTTTATTACCTTTTTACACACTTATTTTAAAATTATATGTTCTTAATTTTACAAGATGTATTTTAAAAAATTAAATTAAAATTTTAAATTATAATTTAAATATTTTTTTGGAGTTAATTGTTCATAATATTTTGAAAAGATACATTTTTTGTGAATTGGGAAAATTAATTGGTTTTAATAAAACACTATCTATTAATTCAAATAACATACAAAATAAATTTTATTCTAATACGGTATTAAAAGTTAAATTAGTTAAATTAACAATGCGGCTCCGCCATGGATTTGGATCAATGACGCCGAAATTTATTAAATAAAAAGTAAAGGTACAAGGAAGAAATGTTAAAAAGGTGACAATGTCACAACAAACGGAGTACAAGATGATCAGCATATAAAGTAATTCTCACCTCTTCCTAGGCTGGACCCGACCCCGATTTCCACCCTGAGGTGCTGAGTGACGCCCTCATTGCCATTGAATTGGCTGAAAATGTGATATCTCCTCTACTGCCTCTTCCACTTGAGAAGCCATGGAATTTGAAGCCCGCCATTGGTCATCTTACTATTCATCTTGGACCACCATCTCCTCCTAAAACAGGACAGCTTCCTCAGCAACCTGTTGTGGTATACTCGGAACAGCCTCCATCTACTGCTGCCCCGTATCCTGATTTCCATCCTGCAGAGGCTCTTGTATGGTGGGTACATCTTAAATGGAGACATTATCAACACCTTTGTTAAGGGTCGGCATCTTTATTGGAACCTTTCCAAAAGTAGAAAGAAGTAAATGACCATGTTTTTTATTACTACAACCTGCACTCTCAAGACCCTCAAGGTTGAGAAAGTCAAATTCAGGTGTGTTAATAGAGTCTAACATAGAGAAAAATTTAAACCAGCTTTGTCTAGTCCTGGGGGCAGTTTTTTTGAGGTTTCCAATGAGTTATCCTTGGAATCCGCACCACATTTATACAATTGTGAGAATGAATCAGTGCATACATCATCTTTCAAGTCAGGTTGTGCATTAACCTGGATGGCATTCAGCACCTCATCGTGGAAAGGAACTAAACCATCTTGAGCAGTAGGTTCAGAGGGCGCATTCTGGGATCACAATTTTGGAAATTCCGGAACAGCAGGCTCAAAAAATCCTTTATTGACCCCAATTCTCGTAATTGGAGACCCAATATCCTTGGCAACTTTCATCCCTTCAGACTAATCAGCATAGTAATTTTACGATTTTTTGGGCATCACCAACTCAAATCCATCAGCATCAAGCTGTTTCATCTTGCCTTTACTGCTACCAGAAGCCACTGCTATTTGACCCATCTCAATATAACCCTTTTCTTAAACAAATGCCTCTCGGTTAGAATCATTTTCAGCCAACTCAGCCCAGGATTTTCCTGTATCAGTTGGCCCCCTAACATAATCCTCATCAGCATGCAGAGAAGCATCACCACAAAAAGCCACAACATTAATGTGTTGTGGTGGGCGCACAGAATTCCCACCAATAGGGTCCTCATTTAATCCTTTCTTGAGAACATCAACAAAGGAGGAAGTATCCATCTTCTTGAATACCTTATTCCCAGTCTGTCCAGTACCTGTTCGAGCCCTCTTACACTGATAGACAGAATGCCCAAGATACTTACACAGTTCACAACTAATATTTATTTTACATTGATCACGAGAGTGACCAATGCAAAGACATGATTCACAAAACTCAGCTATCCATTCATACTGGATTGAGAGTTCAAGCTTAAAATCACAATCCACAAGAAATATAGTATCTATCATCTTATGAGATAGATCAACCTCAACAAGCACAAGGGAAAAGTGACCAAACCTAGAGAGTTCAGTTTCTTTGTCAACCTTAATAGGAGACCCTATAGTAGAAGAGACTTCCCATAGGATTTCTGGATGCCAGAAGAACCAGCTAAGGCCCCTAATTCTAATCGATGTTTGCGTTGAAGATCTCTTAATTGCAAAGGGGTTTGATAAAGGGTCATATTACTAAAGAAAAATAAAACCAGGCTTCAAGGAAATTAGATCGAAGCCCCATGCAAAACATATAAGTTCTTTGGAGGGAAAAACAATATGATACATACCTTTCCCAAGAAAATAAAGCGCCAATCACTAAAGCCCCAACTCTGAAGCAACAATTAGTTAAATTATATATATATTAATTTAATTTAGTTCCTTTTAGTCAATTTCAAATTGATTTTTTATATAAAAAATTTTGTCAACTTTTGAAGAATTTTTCTTTGGAAAACAACTTTTTCCTCATTCTTACGGGTTTAATTTTAAATCAAAATTTACCACTTATATGTGGAAATTTTGAAACATAGATTCCATATTTTTATCCATAATGATTAATATTATCTAATAAGGTCAACTTGATTTTTGAACATAATTAATAATTAAAATAGTAAAAATTAATTATAGTGATTAAGGTTAAAACAGGTTTATCGGGGGGAGGGTTAAACTAAAATGATAAGGGGTCAAGTGAGTTAAAAACATTCCCAAAACCTATTTTATGGAAATATTTATAACTTTTAACCTCTATGGTTTTATAATTACTAATTTAGACCCCTGTTTCATGTGAAATATGTGGATATACTTTATTCTTTTTAAAAATTCTTTGTGAGTCCTCTCCCCCAATTATAAATGGGCACCCTGTCTCCTCACCTATTCACACTTCCAAAAACGTTTTTTGACCAATACCTAAAAAATATCTTTCTTATTTACCTAATCACATCCAATATGAATTTTTAGATCAGAAATCCAATCTAGGAAGGGTTTAGGATAAACCTAAAAAGGTTGTCTGAAGAACATGTATGTTTTTTACCTATGAGTTTTTGTTTTACTTATTCTTATAACTCCATAGAATATTTTAAAAATATGATAAAATAATAAAACTATAATCTCTTATATAATGGGTAATTATTATTTTTATTATTGAAACTATATCCATATACACTTCTATCTAATTGGAAACCAATCCATTGATCATGTGTATGATGGACAACTGCCTCATGTGCCAATGTCATATATTTTCCGCCAACACCTCTCATGAATGGATATATTAATAGATTTAATATATTTATGTGATATCTATGAAATTATTATAATTGTGGAATTATAATACCACATAAAACTTCATACTTACCAACCCTTTGGAACACAATAACATCAATTGTTTGTATGACAGACTACCGCCTCATGAACCGATGTGATGTGTTTTTCATTTATCATTTACTTGGATAGTAATAAGGATACATTAAATGAATATATTTCTTATTTTTAACATAATTATACTTCATTAATTATGATATAACATATACCTTATAACATTCCAATTCATGGGGGATACAATAATGTTGTTCTTATGTACAACAGATTACCACACTACTAAAAAATAATGTTATATTCACGGTTTAATACCATGGATATAGACCCTAAAACCATAGTTATAGGTTATATAAACATTTTAACGAACCTCAGAACCTAAGGGCATGGATATAGGGTAAAAAATATATCCATGGTTTGAATGGTTGCTATAGGTCTATAGTCATGGTTCTAACCTTGGAAATAGGTCTATTTGCATAGTTTGGAACCATAGAAATAGCTACATCCACTCCAGGATATTGCTGAAGTTATAAACTGTGACTATAGGCCTCCAATTTCATTAAAAATAGATTTCAATAGAAGTAGTAGCCAACTACATCCTCATACCCAGCATAACTAGGTAGACCCTAGGAATGTAGCGGTAGTATCTATTGCATCTAGCTGCTAACACATCCATTTCAACAGTCAGGGAGGCCAGGGAGATGTTATAGATTAATTAAATAGTGAATGAATGACACATGGAAGAAGTGAAAAGGTACATATGTTGAGATTATCCAACCTACTGATAGAAAAAGTATCCAAGACCAAAATATCAGAACAAGAAGCGAATGATTTTTGTATATGTATGAAAAAATGTTAAAGGATAAATATCACAACATACTGGAATTGGATGACTTTTTAGCGGAGCATAAAGGAATTAAATTATTCAATAAATAGAAGAATAAGTTGAGTAAATAGATTAATGCTTGGAAAGAATAATGTGGAATCACCCAAGTTATCTCAACTATACTTATCAGTGAAATATTAAGTCAAGTGGATGAAATATTGAATTGATGAAATAGATCTAACAAATTATTTATATAGAATAAAATTAATTTTCTAAATATCTATTACAAGAATGAAAAACCATGGTATGAGTTTAAGAGAAGATACTCAGATAATATAAGAAAATCATAAAGGAAAACTAAGAATTCTACTTGAAACTACACTCATACCAGTCATTGAATATTTTGAGATTTATCAAAGGCTATGATAACAGAACTGTGAAAAAGTAGAAAAGGACACATAATGACTGTTTTTTCCAAATAAATATATTATTTTCAAAAATCATATTTCATATGTTGAGAAGTAAATATAATAATCCTCATATCAAATCCAAATAAATTAAAGTAAAATTAAAATAAAGATAAATCTATATCGGTTAAACTAATTGGAAAAAATGAAAACCATAGAAGAAGCCATGATGGTTATAACTATCAAAAAATAAATGGTTAGACAAAAATTCATGTTGATATTTTTGTTAAGTTTATGTGAGCAAAAATAATATGATTAACTAGGTCATATCCATAGGTATAGTATGTGGGGTGGTATATTAATCTACTTATGTATAAAGAATGAATCCTTAAATGTTTGGGGGGTTTTGTGTGTTAATCATGAAAGAATTGAACTTTTATGTGTTTTCTAAAGTTATGGAGTGGGTGTGTGAGTACAGTTAGTTACGGGAAAGTGCGACAAATACCGAAGAGTACTGATTCAATGAGTGAAGTTTGGACGGGTTAGAGTAGTGATAATCATTGTGTTTCATTTTTAGTGAATTTCCAAAAAATAATTATAGTTGGTAACATCACCAAATATAGTTTCTTAAAAATTCCATCCATTTTGAGCATGAAAACCCATAGAATGGTGAACCCATCCTCTCCCCCTGCATACCCTACACACACCCAACATAACCCCTTCACACCCTACACACAACGATCCTCTCCCCTTGTACACCCTGCACACAACCAGCACCCCCTTCACACACCCAGCACAACCCCTGCACACCCCTCCCTTCCACTACATAGTTCCTACTCCTGCACACACTCCCTCCACCCCATGCACACCCAGCACAACCCCTTGACACCCCTCCACCGTACACCTCATACCCCCTACACACACACCCTCCCCCTCCACTAAACACTTCCTTCCCCCTGCACACAATCCTTCCACCCCTGCCCCCATACCCTGCACACCCCCTGCACGCACCAAACACACACCCCCTACATGCACCCAACACACACCCCTTAAATGCACCCAACACACTCCCCCTACACACACCTGCTGTAACAACCCGAGATTTTATGAAAAATATTATTTTTTAATTTCATTAATGTCTTGTGTTGTACGCTACACCAAAATGAGATTTCACAACATGAATTCTTGACTTGCCTTGCATTACACACAATCGCGACCTTCCTCGATAGCGTGTGTAGTACACAATACCATGTTTCACTAAACAACGCTATGCTATTAAAATATTATTAAAACTAGCAGTTTTGAATAGTAATAACCACTTTTTGAAATTTTGTAAATTTAATTTTTCAAAATGGACTTCATTTCTGGATTCTTAATATCGAAATTAGCTTAGGGTGAAATTTTGGTGCTTTTCGGATAACTTTCATTTTCTGATGAATAGTGAAAATTACCAAATTTTAATTAAAAACAACCATTTTAATCAAAATAATTAATAGTGATAAATTATTAATTTGAGTGGTTTTAAAGTATATTTAGAATATATTTTTACAATTTAATACAATTTTGTTCATTGGATGTAATTTCACATTTAAACCAGACATAAACAAGTGTCAATCTTTTGATAGTCATTATCTCTTAAGAACACGCTATTTATTTTGACGACGGGAATTAATTTTTAAATTAATTAATGCAACTGATATGTTTTGAGTTTGGTAAAATAGACATCATTTTTGAATTCATAATATCAAATATATCTTAGGCCTAATTTTTGGTATTTTTCTGAAAACGTTCATTTTTTGATGAATAGTGAAACCACTAAGTGGTAGTTAAAAAAATGATTTTTTCATAACAATTAATTTTACCGCTTCTGTGAGTGGAATTTCAAAAATAAGAGAGACACGGTTGATGTCAGTAAGTAAAATGTGGTTCAATGAGATGAAAATAATATTTGGTGAATAGTAACTTTTTACTTTTTTTACCACGTTTAAAAGTAAATAGGGTAATTAAGGGTAAAAATGATATTACTATTACCCTAACACATGTCCTAATTATATTGGAAAAGTTTAATTCGACCAAAAACAACCTTAGGAATAACGTATGACCATTTAGGCCCACTTGGATTAGATTAGGACATTTATTATTAATTTATTTAAAGAAGAGTTAAAATAGTTAAAATCAAAGATTAATAAGTAAATAATTTTTAATATGGGGTTATACATAGGATAAATTCGACTATAAATATTCATTAGAAATATAAAAATATTTAATACATAATGGTATTTTATTTGTAATTTTTATACATTAAATAATTTAATTTATTTATGACGCAACGATGATGCAGTAATTATCTTATTAATGAAATATTGGCATAATTGATGTTATAAATACCCAAATAAATGTAATTTGAGACTTTTTATGAATTACACTAATTTTATTGGTCAATATGACATGTTATTATTGATTTAATTAACTTTTATTGAACTAATCATTCTGTTATGATTTTCACAAAAATTAATTACTAAATAGTGTCAAAATTGATATAAAATAGTTTTTAAAACAAATATTATATTAGTAATTGTTATTGTATTCCTAAAAATATAAGGTTCGGCCAAATGACTTAGATAAGGTTATATATATTAATAATAAACAACTTGGGGTTCTTTTGGCTGCTTATAGTAAGTTTATTAACCTTATAGTATAAGAACAGAAGAAGACACCGTAAAAGTAAAATTATTTAACATAATGTTAAATCTAAATTATATGGTTAAAATAGGAACCTAAACTTGTCTAAATTAAATTGGATGAGAGGATTTCGACCCATACCCACCTTAGCTTCGAAATAAATCAATTTAGAGCTATTTAAAACCGAATATGAATTTATAATAAAATAATAGTTTTAGTTATACCAAAGGTGCCCCTCTCCTCCCTTATAAAAGGGAACCTCCTCCCCCTCTTCCTCACACCACGTTGAGCCTTCAAGATCGGCCAAAACCGGACAAGTTATCCTCTCCAGTTCCCTAGAAACATACTAGAGGTTCTGGTATTCTTCAAAGACCTATTTTAGTTCCCTAAAAGTAGGTCTCAAAGAAGCACTTCAAAGAAGAGGTAATGTCCGTTACCGATTCTTTCATCTTTATTTCTTCTTCCACTTCTTCTTCTTTAGCTGTTTCATTATGAAGTAATAACATCAGTATCACTCATATACTGATATTTTATTATAAGTATGAAACAACCCTATTTCACCATCTATCCATCCTACGGAATATGAAATCACCGCGCGTGCGTACGTACGGAATACCGTCTCCACGCCGTGGTGTAATCTATTTTCCACCACCACCTTACATGGATGGGTATAATGGTGTACATAATAACTATATATGATTATTGTAAAGTGATATTGATTCTGAAATAGTATACATACACTCCAATACAATTCCACGATCATGAGAACTATATCATCGCTCGTGCGTACGTACGGACTACCATCTCCACGACGCGATGAGATTCATTCTCCACGTTAACCATTCATGAATGATTATAAAGTATATATAATAATTAATAATTAAATATATGACATAATAATGATTCTGGATTTATGATTATATATATGTATGTCATCTACTTAATTCCATTCAACTCAATAAGGAAAATAAAACAGCGTTCATGCGTACGTACGGTCTACCGTCTCCATGAATGGTGTATTTCTTTCCATTTACTGATCTATTATATATATATATATATTCTGAATATATATTATATATAAATCGTGTTTTATATTCTTTATTTAAGTAATAATGATCTAAGTAATCATATGAATAATTACAAGTCAAAACACGGACGACAAATGAAACGATTTTACCCAAAACGCTCTTTAACATTGAATTTACAAAAGAACGGGTAATATAAAGTCATAAGTGAACCATATATCATATCATAACAATGAGTATGATTCTGGAATAAGTCAATGACATTATTTAAATCATTATACAGGAGGTTCTGACACTTACGAAGCAAATCAGACCAAAGGTAAGGGAAAATATCACAATCTCATTTTATCCGAGATTGTTTATACTTTGGTGTTTACTAGGGTGTATTTTATCATCCACATCCATGTTTCCTCGATATGTAATATTGTTTCCATCCACCTAAAATTGTTTAAATCCAATTTTACCCTTCGGTGAGTTTTTAGTAAAAGATATGAAAGGAATCTTTTTTCATTTTTTGTATGAGGTATTTTTTGACTTTTCCGACAAAAGTACGGGAAGAATGTTTTTTTTAACTTATACGACAGGAATGGATTTTTAAAACATTATTTCCAAGAAGATTCCTTTACACGTTTTCAAGTTTATTTTTAATCAACTTCTTTTAGTTTATAATTGTATGACATGTTAAGAAAGGAAAAGTGTTTTTGAAGCAGAAAGGATATTTTCCTCAAGAATGGAGTTCAAGTGTTTTATCAAAATTATTTTCCATCTAAGATAAAAAAGGGTTCTGTTTTTATCCCTATTATTACATTTATTTGATTATGTTGTGATGGAATTATTTTTATGAATTCCTTTATCTTATATGAATTGTTTTATGATGTAATAATGTTTAAGATTCCCATTTTTATTACATGGGTTATGCAATGATGTATGATTTATGATTTTGTGGCACACATAAGAATGGTATCATTATGAGATGGGTGGGACCTATATTTCCCTCCAATGCATTGGGTAAAGATTTTATATCTCATGAGATAGACATGGCTGGAATGGTAGGTTATACCGGTTCAGTGAAACAGGACTAAAACGAGGAGTGAACTCGGTTCAGAAAGGGACTTTTTCCACTAAGATAGTCTTTTCAATGAGTCTTGACTAATAAGAAATGATTCTCTATGATTATGTGTGTATGCCACAAAGTTTCTAGTTTTAAGTTATGATTATTGGGATTACATTTCACTCCTATGATTTATCCCATGTTATGAAATTATGATCTCTTTTGCAGGTTAAGATTTCCAAAAGATATGTTCTTATGAATATGACGTGATTTCTATTCCTTTTGTTTACCCTTACTGAGCATTTGAGCTCACCCTTTTATGTTTTCTTTTCCCCAAGACATAAAGAATGGATTTAGTTTTAAAAAAAGAAGATCTTTATCGGAGATGTTGAAGATCTTTCACCACGATTAGAATATTATATTCCGAGTTTCCAAAGACACTAAACTATTATGGTCCTTGTGTGTGTGTTTTTGTTATGTACTAATTATTCCGCAAAAGTAATTTAATTTCCATGTACGTCAGGCTTCGGGTCTCTACAGTTGTTATTAGAGGAAAGGTTTAGTCAACCTTTGAAAACTAGGATGCGAAAACGTTAGTGAGATCCCTAGAGATATTTCTAAGGTATGTCTAGGGATGTCCCTAAGGATAAGTATACGTATAGGATACAGTCCTAGAACTACGGTAACGATCATATAATTTAACCTAAGATGTTAGATATTGAGGATACTCCCCCTTTATTATGTTGTTTTCCCTAGCATGATTTTTGCCTCTCACACTAATCTTTTTGGGTTTTAGACGATGGCTGGAACCCGAAGGAACCATGTTGATCAATGAAATGGACAATGCAATGATTGTTCTCCTGAACAAACAAATGTTATGGTAGATGGAGTGAAAAATATTATTGCTATACTTACACAAGCTATGAGTCATTCTAGACTTCTAAATGAGCAGAGAAGGGAACAATATTCTATTGAGTCATTCATGAGGTAACGTCCACCTTCTTTCAGTGGGTCTTCTGATCCACTTGTTGCTGAACAATGGATCAGTACCACTGAAAAGATATTTTCAGTTCTTCAATGTTCTGAACGTGATAAAGTCATCTTAGCAGTATATCGTTTGGAAGGTGAATCTGGTCAATGGTGGAATCTTATCAAGAATACGAGGCAAAGAGATGAAATTGAGTCCATGGAATGAGACGAGTTCAATAACTTATTTTTCAATAAGTACTTTCCTCGTATTCTTCGAACAAAGATGGAGAAGGAGTTTCTTGAACTAAAGCAAAAGGATGATGAATCTGTTGGTATATACGATGCGAATTTTACAAGGCTTGCAAGGTATGCATTTGGATTTATCATCCAACCTAAAAGTAATGTTGATCAATTCTTCAGTGGCTTAAAACAAAATCTTCGAAGGGCATTGGCTATAAGAGACTTCAGTAGCTATGAAGAAATTGTGTGTTGTGCTATCAAGGTATAAATGGAAGTTGGTGTTACTTATCCATCTCATAGTTTTAACAAGAAACGAAATATGGAGTTCAAGGAGAAATCTCAGAATAATGGTGAAAATAAGATGACTGTTTCCTTATGGTCAAAGTGTGGAAAGAAGCATGGTGGAGATTGTCTTAAAGGGAAAAGTAAATATTTCAAATGTGGAAAGGAAGGTCATCGGGCATTTGAATGCCGCAATGATGGGAAGAAGATGTCTAATGATGAAAACAAAGGAAGTGATACACAGAATGAACCTACTACACTTCAATGCTTCAAGTGCAAGGAAATGGGGCATTATGCTAATAGATGCCCTAATCCAAGGGTTAGTGATGATCGACATGAGCAACCACTTAAGTAAAAGGATAAAGGGAAGTCACATGTGATCACTATTGGTGATGTTGAATATGACAACTATGTGGTGGAATGATTAAGTGTTTATGTAATGGGATTCCAGAATAATGTTTTATATAGTATCGTGGAATATTGGAATATTTATGTTTTGGTATATTGTGGCTTTCAATAATTTTATTGCATCGGTAACCATGAAAAGTGATTGAAATATTTTTGGAAAGTAGATGATATGTACATAATTAAGGGATAAAGAGAATCTAATATGTTTGATAGTATTCATGAGCTCATGATTGATATAAGGACTAAGTGATATCATGGTTTGAGGATATAGAATTTTGAGGATTTTGGTATGTGGAAAGTGTTAACTTTTAACTGGATTCATGTTTTCACTAAGGTTCAATGGATATTCATTATTCAAGAGAATACATGATTAAGGTATTCAGATATTTGTAATTTGACCAACAAGATATATCTTATGATATATGGGGGATAAGTGATGGCATTCACATGATCATTTTCTTTATACTATGAGCTTGGACCGAAGTATTTTAGATAAGCCTAAAGATTGGAATGGATTATGTTGGACATAAGTTAGTATTGTCTAAGGATAAAACTTTTTTGATATTGTTGATGGGATGTTATAGTAATATAGCTTTAGAAAAAGGATAACCCGCAGGACGGGTGACAACCCATCGCGTCGGACAAGGCTATGGGAATCGAACCCACAACCGAAGTGCGACTGGCCTTTATCGCCTACCACTGGCCTACAGGAAGTCCCTGTTTAGTATAAACTAGTTTTATTATATTAAGCAGTATGATATATGAAGTATAAGTCCATTTTAGGAACCATATATGATTAAACTCGCTATAGATGGACTTATGTATTTTTTTATAACTTTTCTAACCTTTTTGTTTGAGACGGATGGAATGACCCATCATTCTATCACATGATCTGCTAACACATCACGAATGACAAATTCAACTTCATTTCTTTAAGAGATGAAGTAAAAATTGTCCAAATAACGACAAACGGTGAGACAATACCAAAATAACGAAAGTATTTCTTCTAATTCCAATTTCATCAACTTTAGGAAAATGATCTTGAAAACCAAAAAATGTTGTCCTAGTGCTCTTATATCTGATGAATCAGATGATACCTTAGATCGTCACAAATTTATGGATTTGTGATTGCTGGCTTTTCCATAGCCATGTTCTCTACCACTCTCCATCAGAACATGATGGTTATATTTCTCTTCCATATCCTTATTTTCACCGATGTGGAAACCCAGTGATTAGTTTATTTGGGTAACCGTTACGTTTCATACTATTGTTTTTAAAGATTGGTTTTGGTATTCCTTTTTACTATGTGGGTTTCTATTAAATAATCTTTCTAATAGTAAACCATTTATAACCCCGATGAATTTCGAGGGCGAAATTCATTTTAAGGGGGTTAGAATGTAAAACCACGAGATTTTATGAAAAATATTCTTTTTAATTTCATAAATGTCTTGTGTTGTACGCTACACCAAAAGGATCTTGCACAACACGCATCCTTGACTTGCCTTTCATTACACGTAATCGCGACCTTCCTCGATAGCGTGTGTAGTACGCAAAACCGAGTTTCACTAAACAACGCTATGCTATTAAAATATTATTAAAACTAGCCGTTATGAATAAGTAATAACCACTTTTTGAAATTTTGTAAATTTTAATTTTTCAAAATGGACTTAATTTCTGGATTCGGAATATCTAATTTAGCTTAGGGTGAAATTTTGGTACTTTTCGGATAACTTTCATTTTCTGATGAATAGTGAAAATTACTAAATTTTAATTAAAAACAACCTTTTTAATCGAAATAATTAATAGTGATACATTAATAATTTGAGTGGTTTTAAAGTATATTTAGAATATGTTTTTACAATTTAATACAATGTTGTTCATTGAATGTAATTTCACATTTAAACCAGACAGAAACAAGTGTCAATCTTTTGATAGTTATTATCTCTTAAGAACACGCTATTTGTTTTGATGACGGGAATTAATTTTTAAATTAATTAATGCAACTGATATGTTTTGAATTTGGTAAAATAGACATCATTTGTGAATTCATAATATCAAATATAGCATAGGCCTAATTTTTGGTATTTTTCTAGAAACTTTCATTTTTTGATTAATAGTGAAACCACTAAGTGGTAGTTAAAAAAATGAATTTTTCATAAAACTTAATTTTACCGCTTCTGTGAGTGGAATTTCAAAAATCCGAGAGACACAGTTGATGTCAGTAAGTAAAATTTGGTTCAATGAGATGAAAATAATTTTTGGTGAATAGTAACTTTTTACTTTTTTTTACCACGATTAAAAGTAAATAGGGTAATTAAGGGTAAAAATAATATTACTATTACCCTATCACATGTCCTAATTCTATTGGAAAAATTTAATTCGACCAAAAACAACCTTAGGAATAAAATATGACCATTTAGGCCCACATGGATTAGATTAGGACATTTATTATTAATTTATTTAAAGAAGGGTTAAAATAGTTAAAATCAAAGTTTAATAAGTAAATCATTTTTAATATGGGGTTATACATAAGATAAATTCGACTATAAGTATTCATTAGAAATCTAAAAAGATTTATTACATAATGGTATTTTATTTGTAACTTTTAGAAATTAAATAATTTAATTTATTATTGACACAACGATGATGTAGTAATTATCTTATTAATGAAATATTGACATAATTGATGTTATAAATACCCAAATAAATGTAATTTGAGACTTTTTATGAATTCCAATAATTTTCTAGGTTAATATGACATGTTAGTATTGATTTAATTAACTTTTTCCGAACTAAGAATTATGTTATGATTTTCACAAAAATTAATTACTAAATAGTGTCAAAATTGACATAAAATAGTTTTTAAAATAAATATTATATTAGTAATTGTTATATTATTCCTAAAAATCTAAGGTTCGGCCAAATGACTTAGATAAGGTTATATATATTAATAATAAACAACTAGGGGTTCGTTTGGCTGCTTATAGTTAGTTTATTAACCTTATAGTATAAGAACACAAGAAGACAGGGTAAAAGTAAAATTATTTAACATAATGTTAAATCTAAATGATAAGGTTATAATAGGAACCTAAACTTCTCTAAATTATATTTTATGAGAGTATTTCGACCCATCCCCACCTTAGCTTAGAAATAAATCAATTTGGAGCTATTTAAAACCGAATATGAATTTATAATAAAATAATAGTTTTAGTTATTCTAAAGGTGTCCCTCTCCTCCCTTATAAAAGGACACCTCCTCCCCCTCTTCCTCACACCACTTTGAGCCTTCAAGCTTGGACAACCCCTGCCAAGTTATCCTATCCACTTCCCTAGAAACATCCTAGAGGTTCTGTTCTTCTTCAAAGACCTATTTTAGTGCCCTAAAAGGAGGTCTCAAAGAAGCACTTCAAAGAAGAGGTAATGTTCGTTACCGATTCTTTCATCTTTATTTCTTCTTCCACTTATTCTTATTTAGTTGTTTCACTATGAAGTAATAACATAAGTATCACTCATATACTGATATGTTATTATAAGTATGAAACAACTCTATTTCACAACCTATCCATCCTACGGAAAATGAAATCACCGCGTGTACGTACGTACGGAATACCGTCTCCACGCTGTGGTGTAATCTATTTTCCACCACCACCTTACTTGGATGGGTATAATGGTGTACATAATAACTATATACGATTATTGTAAAGTGATATTGATTTTGAAATAGTATACATACACTCCAATACAATTCCACGATCATGAGAACGATATCATCGCTCGTGCGTACGTACGGACTACCGTCTCCACGACGCGATGAGATTCATTCTCCACGTTAACCATTCATGAATGATTATAAAGTATATATAATAATTAATAATGAAATATATGACATAAAAATGATTCTGGATTTATGAGTATATATATGTATGTCATCTACTTAATTCCATTCAACTCAATAAGGAAAAGAAAACAACGTTCATGCGTACGTACGGTCTACCGTCTCCATGAACGGTGTATTTCTTTCAATTTACTGATCTATTATATATATATATATATATTCTGAATATATATAATATATAAATCATGTTTTATATTCTGTAATTAAGTAATCATGATCTAAGTAATCATATAAATAATTACAAGTCAAAACACGGACGACAAATGAAACGATTTTACCCAAAATGCTCATTAACATGGAATTTACAAAAGAACAGGTAATATAAAGTCATAAGTGAACCATATATGATTTCATAACAATAATTATGATTCTGTAATAAGTCAATGACATTATTTAAATCATTATAGAGGAGGTTCGGACACTTACAAAGCAAATCGGACCTAAGGTAAGGGAAAATATCACAATCTCATTTTATCCGAGATTGTTTATACTTTGGTGTTTACTGGGGTGTATTTTATCATCCACATCCATGTTTCCTCAATATTTAATATTGTTTCCATCCACCTAGAATTTTTTAAATCCAATTTTACCCTTCGGTGAGTTTTTAGTAAAAGATATGAAAGGAATCTTTTGTCATTTTTTGTATGAGGTATTTTTTGACTTTTCCGAAAAAAGTACGAGAAGAATGTTTTTTTAACTTATACGACATGAATGGATTTTTAAAAAATTATTTCCAAGAATCTTACTTTACAAGTTTTCAAGTTTATTTTTAATCAACTTCTTTTAGTTTAGAATTGTATGACATGTTAAGAAAGGAAAAATGTTTTTGAAGTAGAAAGGATATTTTCCTCAAGAATGGAGTTCAAGTGTTTTATCAAAATTATTTTCCATCTAATATAACAAAGGGTTCTGTTTTTATCCCTATTATTACATTGATTTGATTATGTTGTGTTGGAATTATTTTTATGAATTCCTTTATCTTATATGAATTGTTTTATGATGTCACAATGTTTAAGATTCCCATTTTTATTACATGGGTTATGCAATGATGTATGATTTATGATTTTGTGGCACACATACGAATGGTATCATTATGAGATGGGTGGGACATATATCTCCCTCCAATGCATTGGGTAAATATTTTATATCTCATGAGATATACATGGCTGGAACGGTAGGTTATACCGGTTCAGTGAAACAGGACTGAAATGAGGAGTGAACTCGGTTCAGAAAGGGACTTTGTGCACTAAGATAGTCTTGGCAATGAGTCCTGACTAATAAGAAATGATTCTATATGATTATGTGTGTATGCCACAAAGTTTCATGTTTTAAGTTATGATTATTGGGATTAATTATCACTCCTATGATTTATCCCATGTTATGAAATTATGATCTCTTCTGCAGGTTAAGATTTCCAAAAGATATGTTCTTATGAATATGACGTGATTGATATTTCTTTTGTTTACCTTTACTGAGCATTTGAGCTCACCCTTTTATGTTTTCTTTTCCCCAGGTCATAAAGAAAGGATTTAGTTTTAAAAAAAGAATATCTTTATGGGAGATGTTGAAGATCTTTCACCACGATTAGAAGATTATATTCCGAGTTTCCAAAGACACTAAACTATTACGGTCCTTGTGTGTGTGTTTTGTTATGTTCTAAGTATTCCGCAAAAGTAATGTAATGTCCATGTACGTCAGGCTTCGGGTCTCTACACCTGCACACCCCATCCACCCCCATTGTAAACTTCTTTTCCCCTTTACACACTCCCTCCACCCCCTTCCCCCTGCATCCTATACACCCCCTACATCCACCCCTACACACCCACTATAACCCCAATACATACACCCTCCACACCCCCTGCACCCCTGCCACCCCCTCCACACCCTTGCACAACACCATCATAACCCCTACACACCCCCTGTACACCCCCTCTACTACCTACATAAAGGTATTTTAAGCACTATATAAAGGTAGGGAAAGAATATATGGGCTAGATAAGGTGATTCTAATCTACGTAAAGGTCATCTGTGACCTAATTAAAGGTTACACTAAAGAAAATAATACTATATCAAGGTTATTTATCACCTATGTAAAATTCATCTAAGAAAGATGATTAATACGTAAGGTTAATCTATGATTTTAAATAACTATATAAATATAAATTTGGGATTACAAAAGATGTTTTAAGGTAATTGTGATCCATGGTGAAGATATGGAAAAAAATTCACAAGTGTTAGGACTAAACTCTTAGATTGTATTGTGAATGTAATAAATGTTGTATTCACAGTAGTATTAAAGAATGAGGATCTAGATATAATTTTTTATCCTATGATAACATCAATCAAGATGTGTGTAGTCCTTATATTAATTTGCTTTCTACAAGTTAGGCTACATAAGAGAAAATATAATGGTTTTACCAAGTTTAATACTATAAGAGAGAACATTACATAAATAGGTAATCCCATACATTTGGAACTCTTAAATAGATTTTTCCTTAGAAAATATAGTGGTTATTAGAAATCCAGTTATTAAAACAATCAAGAAATTATGGAAATAAGTTTTTAAAAAAATAAAGAAATTATTGAATTCATATAAAAGGGTTAGTTAGGTAGAGGAAACCTACCTCAACCTCAAGGTGCGCTACTTTTGATGAGGACTAAGTTGAATCTTCCTTCTTTTTCTGCTTTCATGTATATGAAATGTTTCATATATATAAGGACATCTTTCCCCTATTTACATACTTTCATGGAAAATATTCATAAGGGGGTCCTCAGATATATGTTTATACTTGCATATACCCCTTCACAGTTACACATGTATGCTTTTTTCATATCTACATATAAGCACACATAGCACTAATATACATATTCATACTTCCATGAGTGAATATATAAAAAGGGGGTACTTATATATGTATATCCCTACCTATGCATAAACATTTAATCAATTTTAAATGGAGAATCGAATCCACCTTAACAAGATCCAAATCTCACTACAAAAATAGAAGGAACCCAAAAATTAGAAAATCCATAATTAAAATTGGGCAAAAGAATAAAAATGAAATAAACCATACCCAAATCATATGTTGAACTCACTGTCTTCGATGATGATGGATATAACCGCCTCATAATAAGAAACCCACCTGTAAGAAAATAGTTGGAAAGTAATTATATATAACGAAATCTTATATATATATATATATGTGTGTGTGTGTGTGATCAGTGTGTCAACTATACATGATAAATGATACATGAATCCATAACCAAAAATGAGAAAATAATGTTCTGATTGATATGTACATCCCAATACTAAATAACATGATCTTTAATAATGTCTTTTTATTCAAATTCCCTCATCATTTAAGTTGAAAAATCCTTTAATTTATAATTTAATGAAAATTTATTTTTTCAATTTCCCTAATAATGTGGGAATTTATAAGTCATACACTCAGTAGAAAATATATATGCATTGGCACACCAAGTCAAATGATGGGACTTACAAAGTTATACACCAGCTAAGTTTCTCACACATGGAATCAAAAGTTTTTTCACTAAATATAGACTTCATGCATTTTTTACTTTTATTGATTTTCTTCCTAATATCAATTGCATCATTAGATGACTCTATAACTTCTTAAAATCCACTATAAACCTACACAAGGCTTTCAAATCACCTCAAAACTTATTCAGATAATTATATAAATTATTTAAATAAATCCAAAACCCTTTAAAAAAATTCTAAGGACCTTATCATCTTTTAACTACTCAAGTAGATTATTTCAATGAGCTCCAGTAACCCTAAATTTCAATATTTCACATAATACTTTTAAAAAATAATTTATGATATATTAAAAACACATTTTAGCAACAAATATACAAAGTACTTTGTGGATGGATTCTTTAACTCTAGGATAGCATCCTCTAGCACCCCAACCCACTCAACCCTACCCCATCCCCCCCCCCACCTTCACTACCCCCACCTAACCTACACCAACACCCCCACCCCTACATTATCCCCCAACCCCCACCCCCACCCCTACACCAGCCCCCACCCCCACCCCTGCACCATCCCCCACCCCTGCACAACCCCCCCCCCCAACCACCCTTGCATCGGTCCCCTACCCCTCCCCCACCCTGGTAACCCCCCCCCCCCCCACTCCACCACCTGCACTCTCCCACACCCCCACCTACACTAGACGCCCCCCCCCCCACCCTGAATAATCCCCTAACCCCTCCCCCCCATACCCCACCTGTACAAGCCCCCACCACCTGCAATAGCCCCCCAACCCCCCTACCCCTCCATGGACCTTACCCCTGCACCAGCCCCCCAACCCCCCACCCCACCACCACCTCACTCCTTGAATGGAAATAGAAATTTAACCACAAAGAATAAATAAGCTTTCAATCAAAAACACTATCAATATTTTCAAATGTGAGTTGTGGGGTTTCATAAATCCCAATGGATTTTGTTGAATTTGTGGAAAATATGGTTTAAAACATTGATAAGAGATTGATGGTCAATTTTGAAGATAGGATGTGTGTTGGAATGTCAAGGAAGAATGTTGGTTTTGATTACACTAGAATTGCTGACAACACATGTTGAATGTGACTAAAGTCAAGAAGTTCCACTTGAGAGATTGGTTGATCCTAAATGACAATGGAAGAGTACTATTCTCATGGTAATCCCCTTGGTGGAATTATAGTGTACTTGTGTGTAATTACAATAGTAGGAGATCATACCTATAGTGGAAGTGGTTTTTGTTGATAGGTAAAGTTGTTATCAAAATCATCATATGTAGAAGAGACCAAGCCTATGGGGATTGGAATGTTGGAGGAATATAATTAATGGTTTTTAAACATGTCATAGTAAAGAAGACATACTCAATACCTACAGTTAATGAATGGAAACATGTATAAGTCCATGCTCGTGGTGGAGGTCTCTATAGTTGATAGGTATTGTAGAGATTAAAAACTAAATAATGGAGGAGAACACACCCATTATGATAAGTATGTTGAGGAAAAACAACCAGAAGTGTTTCACCAGGACATGGTGAATGTTATTTCGGCACTCAAATATGCTAATCTAGAAAAAGATGATGAAATGAATTCTTGGTTTTTAAGGAAGTCATAACTTCCATTTAATGTGAAGTTTTAAGCGTATTTTAATGTAAATTTCATAAAACATAATTATGGTTTTAATGGAGTTAAACCACACCATAAAAGGAGAATTAATTCAAGTCCCCAAGTATATTGAATATGTTTATAATTTGGAGATCCAAAATTTATAGAGATCATTGAAAATCATGGAGTGGAGTGTCCTCATATATTTTTTTACACATACATACATCCCTCCAATTATATTAATTTGACATGTAACCAATGTTTGAACTAGTAAAAAAACTATCATAAGAATAATACCTCATTTGGTCACTCCATGATTGAGATGTGTTCACTACTAAATTAATAAAATAGGATCTTCAAAACGCTTATGATGCTAGAAAATAGGTTCAATGTTTTGGAGGATTAAATTGAGCTTTAATAAAATGTTTATAAAGATAAAAAATTTGTAATTTCATAATAAATCTATTGGAATGAGTGAAGAAAAATATAAGTGAAAAATAATGAAGTTGTTCCAGCTATGAAGAAGGTGGAAGAGAATGTCAAGATGACTCCACCAAAAAATAAGTATAACAATATGGATCTCATAGACATAATGGAATATATTTTTCATTGAGGTTACACACAAACCAATATAAGGATAAATATTATTATTAAATGTAGAAAAAACTAGAGGTGAGATACACTAATTATTATATAAAATATATTACTTGTTCAAGTTTTATTGATTCCACAACTGTGGAAAATCCCATTCCAATGAAGGATTCCATAGATGAAATCCATCAAGATAAGTGTGGAAGTGGTAGCATGAAAAGGAAATAATTTTTTAAATAAGTAATGTTTTCCAAATACAAGTAACGATGAAAAAAATGAAGATATTATTACATTAATTTCTCAAAATCTAATAAAGTGAAAATGAGAGATGGGTGGGGATTCTTTAATTCATCTTGACTCGCCATATTCCTCAACTAGAGGAAGTTTGAGGTATCCATGACCCCATATAACTTATTTTTTCTAACTATTTGTGAAGAGGTATATAATTAGTGGGTATATAAGATCCATGGGGTGATTTTTCTAGAAAACAACATGTTATGGGAGCTAAAAGAGGGATCTGTCAAATAATCTACATGTGGTGTCCCGAACATTAACATTAAAAAAATTTGTCAAGATAAAAATTATGAGGGGTAGTGATGATATAAATTCAAAGGAGTATTATCCTTCTCTGAAACTTGAATAATCAAGGGAAAACTAAAATACAAGGAGTTCAAGTGGTATCATTAATTCAAACTGAACCAATCTTGTAACAAGCAGGGTTAAATTTTCAACAAATGGTATCAATTACTAATAATTGTGTACTAAATATCAAATAATGAGGTTTAGTTTTTTCACTAATTATTTGATGTCTAGTATGACAGAGATCATATCTTATGTAATGAGAATTTATAGAGCTAAATAAATTATTATTATTTTCACTTGTATTCATGAGTGATAGAAAAAATTATTGTTTTCTACAAAAACTATTTTTTCCTAAACTGAGATATGACCTAATATGGATAGAGGATTGTTTTAGATTTTAAGTTAAAAATTTTAAATTCACTAATTGAATCACTTTAGAAAATTCATTAGGAATGAAGATTGGCTTATGGAAGATGAAAAATGAGAAGGAATTCATTTCTATTCTCATAGGGGGAGTTGAATCCCATGAAGAAGACCTCATAGAAGATAAATGAAAACTAGTGCTTCTTTGAGTTCTCTATTATCTCTTAGAAATGATGGATGATGGAACTGAAAGTCCTTCATGACATAAAAATTTATTGGTTCCTTCCATGTAAATCTTTAACCAAACACCTGTAATAGTTGAGTGGGCCCCTCTAAAATCTAAGGGTCCACTACAGATGGACTAGGTGGAACATGTTTATATGATATTTCCTTATCCACAGGGAGTGGTCATATCGGTGGCATACTATATAATAAATTAATGTTTAATTTCATTTTACCTTTATTTTATTATAACCAATGATTTAAAACCACATTAAAAATACTAGTTCTAACCCCCATTTCCTTAATCCCTTCCATTAATTAAATATCAAAATAGATTTATTTACCATAAAACAATTTTCATAAAAACCATCATTATAAAAATATTTAAGAACATACCAAAGGAATATAAAACATGCTCTATAAAAAATTAAATGACGTAAAAATTTTTTTTTAAAAAATTAAAATATAAAACATACTAAGATTATAATCATGAGAGATAAGTAATCAAATTATCATTTAATAAAAAAACCAATCTAATAAGAATAAATGGTAAGTTCATAATACCATACTCATTAATAATAAATATATAATAAAATTAAATATATTTATTTCTTATGTTTTATTTAATATAAACGACAATTTATTCTCCACTAGCGTATAAAAATTATAATAGGTTTGTGTAATGACATGTGGTCCTATAAGTGCCTAATTAAAATGATTAATAAATTTCATGCTATTTTCATACCATGGGTAGACTTGAGGGAACAAAAAAATGGATTTCCTAGACTACCCCTAGTAACTCAGGCTTCCAACATAATTATGTTGTCTTGGTATATTTATGGGTTACTTCTCAAGTCTCAACAGCCCTAGATCCTAGATACTATTGACTTACAAACCCAACAGACCAATAAGTGTGGGCTTTGATACTATTGTTAACAACTATTACCCAATCACCCAAGTATCACTAAGTCAGGTCTCAACAACATCTTAGGCACACATCCTAATTTACAAAGGATGGCATAAATTTCAAGGGTTAGAAGACACTAATGTGGGAGGTGGTTTCTCCCATGGGAAGAAAATATAACAAAAGTTGTAGTATACAAAAACATCATAATGACCTTTGAACCCAAGTAATGTTGGGTTTCACCATAGGTACTTGATCATCAAGATATATATACAACAAGAAGTAATATATCTATATAAAAATGCATATGTACTTAAACCTGGTTCCAAGAGTCTATAACACACAAAAGATAATCCAAAAAAAACAAAAAAACCCATGTATAGAAAAACTCATTCAAACAATTCTTTATGAGGTGAAAGTGATAATAAAAATGTAATTTCCTCATAGTGGTCAAACCAAACAAGGTTGAATGGTCAAAAAAGGTGTGTTACAAAGTGTAAACTCCGATCCCAATGTTCAAACTATTTGATAATGATATTGTATTTGTTGTCAATATTTAATGGTGAGTATTTGATTCATATTAGTTTATGAAGAAATATATGTATCATTAATTAGAAAGTGATAAAATCACCATCAATTGAGATGAGTTCAATCATGCTAAAATCATGTCCATGTGAGACCAAATCTAGCCTCAACCGGGTCTATAGAAGAACCCAATATGGAAGAAACCCTAGCTGCAAGGAGAACCCACAAAAATCAAATAATATAAGTACCTTATGGTATGGCTAAACAAACATCACAGTTTCAGAACATCATTGATAGGGAGGTTGAGAGGCCGCATTGAAGTCGCGTCGGTGGGGAGGTGGGCTGGCTGGGGAAGAGTCGAGTCGAAAGAGGAATAGGAACACTAATGTGGAGGTAGGGTGAACGCATCATCGGAGGAGAATAATCCTAAGGTGGGTGGCCATGTTGGAGGAGTATAATGGCGATAGTTTGGGTGATAGCATCGAGTGAGGAGGGTTGTAAGGATTAGGGAAGAAAGGGATGGAGGTGGGGATCATGATCGGGGAGTAGGGAAGAAATTAGGTGGGGATCACGAAATCATGGGAGAAAGGGGTGGGGATCACGAGAACACAGGAAGAACTGAGGTGATTTTGGGAGTATTTTATGACCAGTGGAATTAACTTAACCTATAGCCACTGATTTTTTAAACCATGTCTATATAAGTGTGGCTATATCCTGAATTTCTAGTGGTTCCACCTCACGAAGTGACATGATTCATTTTTCATTAAAACTTATCATAGAAGGTAATAATGATAAATTTAACGAATATATGCTATATATAAGAAATTAAAATCAATACATATAGTTTAATTACTAGTTAGTTTATTTTATCCCCATTCATTAAGAAAATTGATACAATATTATTGAGTACTAATGACCCACTGTCTCCATGATTGGTGTATTTCATTTTCTATCTCTAATTTTTTTAGATTACTCTAAACACATATATAATAAATATATATGAAATTTATATCACGGTTAAAATTATGGATATTATGGAAACATGATTAAATTAGGGGTATTGAAAATAAAAATCAAAACTTACATGAAAAACATAGAAGTTATTACCCAAACAATAATTTTAATAATAAATTTTTAGTGAACAGGTATTGAAAGGTCATATATAAATAATGTATGGAATGATATATATTATTATGGTTCTATAATATATTCATAAATAAATATTTATTATAAATTGTTTCTAATATTTTCAAATGAATTTAGGACATAAGGTAAGGGTTTTCCATTTCAGTTTTATTTTCTATGAGACACATGACATATTCACAACATATACCTTTTATTTGGTGTATATAATAACCATTAATGTATTTTATGTTGATTATTTTGAAAAATAAGAGGATTTACATATCAATTTTAGTATTTCTATTTTATGGGATTTATGGATCAAAATTTACTAAAGTGGTAAGAGATTTTCTTTCTCAATTTGTCTTCTTTAGGACATACACTCCCATATTATTTTATGAGGTATATATACATCCCAATTAAAATATAATATAATTAATTAAATTATTCTCATTATATGTTAGGTTTCATTTAATTTCATTACTTAATGTGTATTATGATTCAAAGTTACCAATGTGGTATGGGTTTTACGATACAATCTCTTTATTTACCAGGATTTTTTATATTTATACTTCCAAAGATGAAATATTATGATCTATCTTTTGAGAAACTCACAAATTTTCTTCTCCTGTGGTTATTTCTTGAGAATAAATTTTTTACTTTAATTTTTCCAAATTTAAGTACTAATGATTCTAAAATAAATTTTTTAATAAAAATGGACTTTATTTCTCTCTTAGATCAAAAACACTTTTCTTTGATATCATTTTTTTCTTAAAATTTTCCAATTTTTTTAATTTTTCTCTATAATTTTTTAATTTGTAAAGTAACCATTTTTTGGATTTCTAAAAAATGTTTTCAAATGAATAATTATGTTTTTTATAAACGAGACCTATTTAGATTTTATAGAATATTTGAATAGAATATTGTTTTAAATTAGTACAACATAAATAGAAATTTCTATCATTAGGAAAACTAAATGTTTTAAATATTGTATTTAAAGTTTTCAAAGGTTATTTCCTAATAAAATGATTTTGAAAATGTTTTCTGTTTTAAAAAATATTTATTTATTTGGAAATAAAATTTTCCTCAAGAAGTGTTTTAAATGATTTAAAGCATCTGTTATATGTTTATAAAGATAATTTCAAGGAAAATTAAATTTAAAATATCTTATGAATTATTTATTTTGAATATTTATTTTCAATTTGGAATGTATATTTTACTAAATAAATTATCTAAGTGGTCTTTTAGGATCAATTTCTATCTATGATTAAATCTTTTGATGTTAATTACATTGTTAAATGGATATAATCTAAGGATACCATTCTTATTATTTATATGAAACATTAATGTTTATGATGAAAATATATTTATGAAACCCATTTATCTGGCATGGGTTATAACATGATAACATTATTATGAAACCCACTTCTTTTTCAAGGATTATGCTATGATTAAATGATGAAATAATTATGAAACCTATTTATTTTCAACATGTTTTCCTATGATGAAATGTTTACGAAACCCATTTATGTTTATGGGTTTAGATATCATGAATTTTTTATGATATTGTAAAACTCACATGTATGGTTTTAATAATGTGAAGGGTATAATCTCTATATTTATCCAATTCATTGGGTAATGATAAATTTTATATGAGATGAAAGGGAACACAGGTGGTTAGAACAATATTTAAAAGGGTAAACATTTGGTCATCCAAAGCCTAAAAGAGGGTAAATGGGAGACTATACCTATATTGAATAAGGTACATTGTTGGTTATCCGAAACCTAACATGTTACGAATGTCTTAATAGATATCCTTGACATAATATTTTATTTTCTTCTGTTTATAAAAAAATCTATGTCTTATGAAAATTTTATTCTATAATGGATCATATAACTTAATTCTATTATGATTCATGTCTTATAAAACTACACGATTTATTCCATGACTCATGTTTCTGATCATGTTATACAAGGTATGGTTTTCAAATTTTATTTTCAGGTTCTCATACCCATGAGATCATGTTATATTTATATCTATTTTGTTTACCCTCACTGAGAATCTGAGATCAGTATTTTTTATGTTTCAATTTTCTAGGATATTAATAAAGTAATTATGTATGATATGTTTATGAAGTGTGGTAGTTACAAATAACTTATTTGTTGATTAAATAGATCACATACGTACTAGTTTTTATGAGTGAAAGTTTCCAAAGGCACTAGTACTAAAAGATTGTGGAATAGATCATTATGTTATTTAATGAATATTCTTATACTAAGATATAATTTTTATGTAAGAGAAGTTTGGGTTTTATGTGACATATCCCAAAAATTTCTAGAATATTAGGTCCTTATATAATGACATTGATCTTATATTTTAATATAATACTATCCATGTTCTAAAAATCTTATATACTCAGTATTCTGAAAAACAAACTAATAGGATCAAACCAAACTGATTCTAGTTGTAAGATCTTTACCTGACCTATTTAATAAAACCCTAACCCTATGTTGATATGGAATCTCACTCTTACCTTTACACCCACCCAACCTCTCAAGAAAAAATACATAAATTTATACTAATATAAGTTTTTACGGGGTGTGTTCAAGAAAATTGTTTAGGTTCTTTGATAAAATATCATATAAAAAACACATATAAAAAAGTTTCTCATTTTTATTTTATGAAAACCATCACAACTAATTCCAAATGATATAACTAAATTAAAACATTCTACTAAAATTAAAAATTATAAAATCATAAATAAAACATTTCAAAAATATAATATATCCAAATAAATTAACCCACACACACATTTACAATTAAAATCTTGATATAATATTAATACTAAAATTCTAAACCATTTGGATAATTTTTAATAATAATCCATATTTTTATAATCAATAAGAATCTTACATTGAAGCATGATTCAAAAACCATTTTTGTAAAACCTGGAACGGTTTTTTACCCACACTTAAGTCGAATTTATCTAAACCACACATATGAAAATGAAAAAAAACATATAAAAATACCCAAACTATATCATCAACAATCATAATTAAAAAATTACATAAAATCACTAACATATAAAATATAATTCATGGGCATGCTCATATTTTTCTGAAATCCCTTTTTTTAGAAAATATTCACACACCTAGAAAATCCACCTTACTATACGTTCAACTTCACACACACCAAAACTAGGTTCTATAATTCTCCATTCAATATAAATTATCAAAATAATTATTAATTAAACCATAATAATTCTTAATTAAATTTTTTTTTATAAAATTCAACATTTTTTCAAAAAATTAACAACACACATGAACGTTCAGAACATCATTTCATTCAAATACACTAACAAAAATACAAACACACAAACATAGTATTATATTATTATAATAATAATAAATAATTAAATTTAAAAAAATTGATTTTTTTTTATTTTAAATCAACATCAAACCAAGAAAGATTCATCACATAAATAGTGTATAGGATAATCCAACAACATCAATCATGATTCCAAAGAAAAATAATCACTACACGACTATGATATACACTTGTTCTGTTATTAATTGAAGATTAAAAAAGATAATACCTATATATATTTAGAATTAACCATAAATTTTATCAATTGTAACTTTTATTGGGTATTAAGAAATAATGAAACAAGAACAATATGGAGATATCAAATTTTGGAGTTACATTCCTTTGATCTAATACCACAAAACAAATATATCCAATGAAGGTGATATATTTATGGATTTATCTACCCACAATTTTCCAAATTCACTCCCAATTATTGACCTACTAATAAAACTGGATAAATGTGAGATACCGAGTGAAATGTGGGAAAAATTAAAAAACGTAGACTTTTTTTAAGTGGATGTCTAGTTAATATGAACATTTGGGAAAACTATTCTCCAAACCATTCATTATTCACTATCCCTTCTCCCAATACCCTTATTTTACCACACGGTTTACATGAAATATTCACCTTATCATGTTTTATGAAACATATTCCCATTTTTTTATCCTTTACACCCATAACCTCCTTAAACATTTACCATACACTAGATAAAATATCTTAAATCGTCATATTAGGATAAAATAAAACTTCATAATTAAATAGTTCTATACTATAATAATTCAATCAAACAAAACTTGAATCCTTCTCTTTATATGAAAAACAATTATCCTATATTTTTCATATAGACAAAGAATACAAAAATATAAATCTATATCATGATAAACAATATTTGGAAAAAAAAATTCAATCCAATTTAAACTAATTTTTATTGGTATGTGTGAAGGTTTTGGGTCTATTGAGAATTCTCATAAAGTATTAACCATATTTTTTATAAATAGATTTTTGTGAGAAATAAAAATGAAAAAAGTGTTTGAAATATACAAAATGTGAATATTTTCTCATGGTTTCTCACAAATATAAACTATTTATTATTATTCAACATATTTGGGTTTGATATATTTTATTACATTCTTATATATAATCTCAAGGGTTATACAAAATCATATTGAATTGGATTTAATGGATAATGGGATTACATACTAATAGTAACATTTTAAATGAGGTTTATATAGAAATATATGAAGGGTTCATAATTACTATATAATGATTAAATATTGGGATTTTAATTTTATTAAATAAATTAAATCATTACATAAATTAAATAAGTCACAATGTATGTGGAGTAACTATTTGAGTAAATACTTGATGAAAAAGGGATGTAAAGATGATCTAATTTGTCTATGCACTTTCACATCAATTAATAGATAGAAATTTCAATTATTATAGTTTATATTGATGATATAAACACTCTAATGAAATTAAATATTATTTCTAAGGTAGTTGAATATCAAAATAATGAATTTGAAAAATATTAATTTTTATGAAAAAATTATTCCATGGCTTACTAATTGAACATGTGCAACATTGAAATCTTATCATCCACCAAGATATGTTTCATCTATTTTAAAAATTATAAATATAAAAAATTCAATCCATTATATACACTAAAGGTTTTATGATTTCTTTAATGTTAAAATATTATTTTTGTCCATGAGAGGATACTGATCAACTTATTTATCCTAAAGTATTATATATTACTGTTATAGTTTAATATTGTAACCCCACTTACTTACCTTCTTCAATAATTAAAAATATCAAATGAAATATTCTAAGACCAACTACAATAGGCCATTTGAATTTTTTTAAATAGATGGTATGAAACACACATATATAGAGAGAATTTCTCTCAATAGTCTTGGATTGGAATGTAAAATAAGGATTGAGTGAGGTAAATATCCCAATTGACACAAATACCACTGCAATTTTCATGTATACCATCAATGTATGAAATATAATACAATATTTTCAATATACAATAATAATCAATGAAAAAAATACAACCTTAAAAATCTATAAAAAAGGGAAATAAACAAAATATTTTACCTTAAACATGGTACAAGTTAACTAATGTTAAAATGATCCATAAAAACTAAGATATAAATGCTAATAACCACCACCAAAACTCTTCTAATTATCTAAAAAATAGATAAAAAAATCAAAGAGCATATAAAAAACTTATTTAGATCCCATTCTAGAATCTTAATATAGCAATTTGATTAGAGTACACTAATGAATTTTATAATATAAAAGATAAACCAGAAAACTATTCCACTCATTTGTATATTCCATATCCTCTTAAGTTACCCAAAATCTCACAATGGAAACAAAATAAAAAAACAGAATCTCTAACCACAAAAAATATTAGAAATTATGAAGAAAAATATAAATATACCTCTAGAACCAAACCATCCTCTAAATTAGTATAAATATCAATTATAGAAGGTCAACTCCAAAATGAAAAAATACAATGATTAACACCTTCAAATATATTAAATATAGATATATAGTAAAAAAATAAATTCAAAAATCCCTAAAAATAGAGGAACTTAAAAGAGAGATAGAGAGAGACTAAAAATGCAAATCATCCATGAAAATACCCCCTAAGGCTTATTTATTGCCAAGGGACCCCTATGATATCTATAAAAACTACCCAAACACATTAATAAATTTGAAACTCAAAATCTTTGAATAAAAAAACATATCCCTATGTTAATCAAAACCAACTAGATACTACCACATTGAGGAAAAATAAATATTAGATCATATAAAACATAAAAAAATTATATACATCACATTAGATAAAAAATGATAAATATTCCATAAAGATATTTTTATGCTCCATGAAAATAAAAACATAACCTATAAATTATCCCCACCATTATATATTTTCATTTTTGACATTATGAAAAATATATATATTAAATTTGAACAATTGTTCTATACATTCTAGATAAATTCCATCATCGTTATTATCATAACCATAACAATAACCATAAAACAATAATAAGAATAGTGAGAATAAAGATCTAAAACATATTTAGGAATTTCCACATCATCTAAGACTCACACACCTTGGAACACTCATCAAATTTAACATTCTCAAAAGAATTTATAACATGATAATTAAATGAAATAAAAAATAACTTACAATATATCTTGAATATTAACCAAATACTTTAGAAATATTGAATACTCATCTCAATCCAAATCAACAATATTTATCACATGATAAGGATAAAACAAAAACATACTCAATTAAAAATTAAATAAAATCACCATAAACCATTTCTATTTAATAAAGAAATTCCAATATTTATACCACCTTAATAAATTTCTACAATTCCTCAAAAGGACCAAAAAACTATGACTATATATTAAAACATATTTTATACCAATGCTTATTATGCCACATAGAATCATTCAAATAGATGTGATCCATTTAAAACTACAAAAGAATACTTATTTAATACATATAAAATATATGAATACTCTATGATAAATATATCTTTTCTTTAATAAATTATACATTCTTTGACATCCTCTATACAAAATTAGGTAGAATTATTAATGCCTCTCTAATATTAACACAACACAATAGATACCAGAAAGAGAGACCATAATATAAAAACTATGACAAGAATAAACAATAAAAAACTTATATTAGGCTTCCATATACCTGTAGGTAAACTCATTGATCCCTAAATTTTAGTGAATAGAACCATGTTTGTCAGAGTACTATTGAGGAGTGAATTAACCGCTAAGGTAAGTCATCTATAAACATGGGAAATAAATAATATATGATTGAAATAAAACAAAATATATAACAAAATTGGGTATCTGATATACATGGATAAGTTCCATCATAACTTGGAGTCTCCATCTCCAACGCCTAGGGGTAAGTCAAGTCATAATCACATTGATCATGTATAGAAAAAACAAATCATACAACAACTAATATTTTATATAGTTACATGAAATATAGGATATGAAAATTCATGTACATTATAATTAACATACATAGTTTGTGTCTAAAATAATCTATGGATAACCCTAAGGTTCCAATATATATAAAATATGACCTGGTGTATGTTTTAGATCAATCTAATCATATATATAATTATATACAAGAAAATAATTTATAGAAGATAATAAATAAAACATGGTATAGTTACATGGAAGTAGTAGATATATTAATATAATTTTATCAATAAATAACTTCTATATTAATAGGATCTATTTCTATCATACGTACTTTGAGACATAGCTCAGAATCTGAGGCATACTAGACATGGAAACTGTGTTACCCGCTATAATAAAACCTATCCCGAAGGCTATCCACAAACATTCCCATCATAGAGGAAATATAAAATGATATACCAAAATGAGGCATACTCTCATCATTGGGAATAAGGGAATGAATATACATAATTATAGAATTATGTTTAGATTCTAACACCAATATATAATTATATTGTAACTAATTAATAATTTACATGTAAAAATCATAACCACATACCCCTTATAATACATTTATCAAAAATAAATGCGGTATCCATGATCAAAGGTATTTTAATCAAAATAAAAATGATGTTTATTATTAAAAAATGAAATAATCATGATTAGGAAATATTTCCATCATAATACCTAATATAGTCAATAAATATAAAAGTAGAATGATGGCATAGTTCCCATTTTTTATCTTATTATAATGTTACTTTTCATTTCACACAGTTATAATATCAACATGTTTCCATGTACATCATGTTATGAATACCAGGAAATTATAAAAGCCTCAAAATAATCACAAAATAGGTTATGGAATATCGATCTCTTAATAATACATTAGATGTAAGATATCATAATGAAATATTCATAAGATTGGTAACTATAGTTCTTCAAAACTAATCCAAATAAGGCTCTAACTATCGAATGGGTAGTGACCATTATACATTAGCAGATTACTAGTTAGAAAATCATGTATGGTATTGGTCATAACCATTACATACCTAAATTATTTTAGATAATGTTTCAAAGAAGGTATCAATGATGAATTTTAAACAACTATTTTAAAGTAGAGTTCTCATTAAATTATGTTATTTATATAAGGATTTTAATTTAACGAAAACACATTCTTGGGTTTTTATTGTTATCAATTTTTTTAATTTTAACATCATAATTTTGGAAAATATGGTGTAAAAAAGTTCATGGAATAAATTGGTTTTTTTAAAATAAATTTTGATGAAAAGGTTTCATTTTAAATAAATATTTTCTTAATGAATTTATAAATAAAAGTTTGGTAATGTTTTCAAATCAAGGAAAATAGTTTGCATAGATCCTAATTTATAATAATCAATAATTTTGGTGTCACATCAATCCTTTCGACATTTTATCAACCCATTCATTAAATCATCCTTGATAAAACTATTAACATGAGTTATATATGTATTGTTTATATATAGATCATGTACGTTTAAGTTTGAAGTAATGATTCCATAAAAAAAATAATGTTAAATATATAAGAAGGAATTATATTATCTGAAATTTATTTACATACCTCATGATGGTCAAATTATTCTACCAATGAGTTAATTTCTATATTCATTATGAGACTATAGGGACCAAAAGAACTTAACTTATGTTATACATAATTTTATTTCCTCTCAAAAGGTTTTTTCAACTACTAATAATGATAAAATTATGAAAACTTTTAATTTATATAAATTATACTTTCTTAACTAAATTAGGAGGTTAAAAAGGTTACAATGAATTTAAAACATTATTAAATCTTATGTATGATTATTAAATTTATAGTTTTTATTTAAAAACACTAAAACTATTCATTATCAAATAGAAATTTGTGGAATCATGTGAAATTTCTACAACCATACCTTTTATTATGTAATGATGAAAGATAGAGGTCATCAATTAACAAAACCAAACATATATGGAAAGTATAAAATTTTTAGTTATGATATTGAAATATATGACATTAAAAAATATTTAAATTATATCTAGGAATTAATAAATTATTAACAAAGTATTTAAATTATATTTTATAAAAATACAAAAAAAAATTATAATTTTTTCCATGTATTGAAGGATTTTATCATAGAAAATTTATTTCAACACATTTATAAAAAAAATAGGAATTTATTGAAAACAATCGATCCATATCTTTAGAAAAAAAACCCAATTTAATTTATATTTTAGGGTAACTAGTTGTAGAAAAATTATAATCAAGTCCTAAGGTGTTTTACATGGGTCATAACCACCTACCAAAGAAATATTCTTGATTATTATTCTCGTATTCAATAATAACATCATAGAATCCCCTATAAATAACCAAAATTCATTCTATAACTAGTTATAATCAGTTTCCATTTCTACTGAAATCACTATACTGAAAACCTAATCAAAACATATGTTGACTTCCAAAATAATTATTCCACTAAATAATTAAAAGAAAGCCCTAATTTAATGGAAGCTTGGATTTCCTAAATAAACTCTAGAAATTGAGATAACCCCATATAATTAATTATATAATGATATTCCACTAAAAATGAAAAATACCCATGAAAACAGTCACTATGTTTTGATTCTTTAACTCCTATATATTCTTAATTTTCAAAATCACTATACACTTCTTGTATAATTGAATTAAATTTACATTTTTATTTTTATTTTTTATGTGAAAAATGAAAATATGGTAATCTTAATTATATTGGTTTTTTCATCTAATTTTAATGTTTATAAAATTAATATATATATGTTTTCATTTTAGATTCTATTTTGTATATGTAAAGAGTTATAAAGGAATAATATCCACCTTTGGAAAATATGTTAATTAATGAAAAATTCACCAAAAGATGATTTTAAAGATTTTGATGTAGTTATAAATGATCCCAAATAATTATTTTTTCTTTATAGATTAAATATATTAAACTACTTTTTTATACGAGTGAATTTGTTCAAAGTGATTTTTTTTTATTTTTTTCACTAATATATACCATTGTTTAGATTTCACTGTAATGTTATTATTTCATTATATAATCATTCTTATTATGGATGTGGTTCATGGGGTGTACTTGTGTGTAATATAGAGATTATGGTGTGTGGAAGCTGAGCTGTTATAGTTCATGTAAGTCGAGGGCTTACAAGGTTGAAGATAGAGTGTCTTTATTTGAGAAACTATTTCCTTAAAATATGTTAATGTTTTGGTCTTCCGGGTGATAGGAAGATATACGTTTATTTGTTTAAAGTTGAGGATACCTAATGTCGGATTTAAAAAACTATTTTCACAAAAGAATAATGGGGAAACATGTTTGGTTGGTGGATGTTTTATTTGGTAATAATATTATTTTATGGAGGTTTTTCTATTTTAACCAATATTCCATGTTTTGTTTAATATCCATTATGTAAGTAAGTTCATTAAAAGTTGGTAAAATTATAAAATACATTGTTTCTAATGTGAATGATTAAATTCATCATGGGTCTATAAAAAATTATTATATTCTTATTTTACACTATGCTATGAATTTTTAACTCTGGAAATATGTGGGTGAATTATATTTTCTTAATTCAAATCATTTTAATTCATGAAGTACATAAAAATTATTTTTTAAAAACTAAAATTAAACCCTTTTTTCTTAACTAGGTTTATCTGGGATAATATTAAGCTTCAAAGCTAGTATTTATGGTTTTTAATAATCCCATCTTTATGCTTTTAATTTCCATTTGTTAATCAAAATTTTAATTAGTGTTTCCTTATAGTAGTTGTCTTATCGATATATGACCTTTTGAGATTTCATAATTGAAAGTTTACCAATTTGTTTATAGAAAATATAAATCTGAATAGACTACATATCATAGAGAGTGTTATGTATAAATATAGTTAATATTGAATAAAAATATTGTTTATCAATAGTATAGTAAAAAATTTGTTGATTCTTTTCTGAACTTTTTAAGATTCCATAGAAATAAGTTTTTATGTTTATTATAGAGGATTGAAATGAATTGAAACTCGATTTTCATGTTCAAAATACTCTTTTTTGTTCTTCTAAATGGAATATATAAAACCTATTTTCTTAACAAATAACCTCTTGTGGAATATAGAATAAGTTAGAAGTTGAAAACTTCAGAAAATGAAAAAATCCTAAAAATATTTGATAAATTTTGTGGAAATATTATCAAGATGTTTATTCCCTACTTAGAGAGATAATTTCTCATATTAATTAAAACTAATAAAAATTGTGATCAAGTTACAATCTCTTTCCTAGATAGATTTCTAAGATTATAAACGTTTAAAAAATCATTGATCAAATTTTGAAGGAGTGGGAGAGTAAACAAAAATATATTGATTATTCAAAACATATTACTGATGTTAATTTTGATTAATTTATTACAAGTATCATGGAATATATGATTTTTTGAAATATAGATGTTGAAAAGGAGCATAAAAATATATATTTTCTTTCTCATAATATTCTGTCACTCTAAATTCAAGATGAAATAATTCATGAATTATTACTAAAAGGTAACCATATATTATTTTTTCATAAATTATTAGAGGTGAATTTAAAATTATGGGAAAAAACTTGTTTTGGAGTTTTAATTTTATAATATATTTTTTAAAATATAAAAGAGAAAAAAGATATAGAAATTGTTCTATAGAAACCATTTTCTTTGAATATTAAAGACCAGAACACATTCATCCCAATTTTCTATAGTTGAAGTAAATAGAAGAAATAACTATAATAATACTTCCATATAAAGAGTAAGGATGAGTTTTTAGGACATGGATACTTATAGCACAAGTGTAGTAGATACAATATAAACTTTTCATCATATGATAGTTATTTTAATACAAATATTACATGAGTCTATATTAATTATAGAAAGTCTAAGAAAATATTCTTTGGTATAATGACTATGAAGTAACTCATAAATAACAATATTGATGTAAATTTTGATCATTCACTTGAAGATGATCCTAGATATGAGAGTGTTTCTTATTCCAATTATGATACGAAATTTAACTATCAAGAGGAATTAGAATATTATAATTTTTATATTTAAGAGTCTTACAAAAATTAATACACAACCTATGTTGGACTAAATTATGGAGTTGTTGATAATAAAATATAGTTAATTAAATATAAGAACAATGTTTTTAAGTAAACTTATGAGTTGTGTACCATAAATTTTAAATAACTAAATAAAAAATGTGAAGTTGGTATTATTACTTTCATGACTAAGGAATGTAATTATTATATTAATTATACAGAATATGTTTAATAAAAATTCAAGAATGATAGTATATGTCTTATCTCATAGATAGAAAATTATAAAGAAAATATATTAATATTGAATTTGGATTTAAAAGTGAAAATTATTGTTAAATCACTAGAAGATCTTCCTGAGGTAGATAATTGTAAAAGGAGGAATTTTGAGAAGAATGTTTTGTTTTTAGAATATAAAGATGTTTTCCTTATGCTAAAGTCAGAAATTGATATTATAGAGAGTAGTTAAATATATTTAATATAGGGAAAAGTTATTTTTAAAATATTTATTATCAATTGAATCAAAAAACATCTACCTTTGGACATCGGAATAAATCCATAAGAATATCGTCATACAATTCAAATTATTTTCTTCCTAGCCAATTTTTTTTGCACAATGTGTTAAACAAGATATTATTAGAAGAACAAATTCATTAAATAGAGTTAAATCATTAATAAGGACTCGCAATTTTATATCAATAGAAATATATTCTTATGATCATAAAAGATAAAAAAAATTGGTTTTCTAAAGTTCACATTGAAAATAAAAATAGATCTAAATAGGGTTGGTTTCATCATAATTATTTTTTGAATACTTGAAGTTTCAGAATACTGGTATTTTATATATTATATCCAATACCTTTAAACTCTTTTTAAGTTTATATCAACCTATATTCGTATGATTAGTTTTTTTATAGTGTGTAATAAATTTTTAACTTGTTTTTTAAACTTATAATTTTCACTTTTTATATAGAAGATGATATTTTTTATGATTTGATAACTTTTAAAATAGTGGAATTTTAATTTTCAAATAGTTTACTTCCTAGAATGATTTTTTAAAAACCAAATTCTATGAAAAATATGATTCTTGTACACTATAAGATAACAATAAAATAATTTCATTCTTTTATTTTTATCTATGTATTTTTTAAAAAAATTCCTTACATTAATGAAAATTCCTATCATTATGTTTTGAAATTTCATAATTTTATTAGATGGTAATGAATTATGATTTTAAAATTAATATTTTAATTATTTTAAAAACCTACTAATTCATATGTTCTTTTGATAAATGATTCATATCGTGTTATCATGGAAAATAAAATGTTGTTGTTAAATATGTTTGACACCTATATAAGGACATGGGATGGAATAGGATGTGAACATTCAATATATAGTTGTTTCATTGATTTTCCTAAATTTTTAGAGCATATTTCAAGTTCTATTTAATCGATGAAATTGTCTAGATATATTTATAGATGAGATTTTATTCTGAATGATTGGATGATAGTGACTTGTATTGAAGGAATAAGTTTTTATTGAAAAAAGTAATAAATTATCAAGGATGGTAAGATATTTTTGTGAATAATAATATTATGAGATATTATATCCTCCCTTAATTCATGACATTAATAGGAAACCACAATGTTCATTGAATCTACAGATTTAAAAAGGGTCTTATTTATCCTATTTGATAATTTTCTATGTTTAACCTTAAAAGTATATTTTGAATTTTTTAATTGTTTTTTAAGGTTAGTCACTCTTTATATATCATAAGAATCCATATGTTTTAAGTTATTTTTTTAAAAGATAAGTTGAGCAAAGAAAATTTTTATTGAAATGAATGGTTCATTAAATGTGTCACATGAAACTGAAAGTATGAAATGTTTTTTAATTATTCCAATACCTTTTTTTGTCTTTTAAATATGGAAAGGAAAAAATAAAAAACAAATTCATATATATAATTGATTTTATTTTAAATACAAGGAATATAATTATAGTTAAGTTATTATGGAATTATATTGATTTTATACACATGGTAATGATTCTGTTAGAAATTATATTTTCCCTGGATGCTGAAAGGGGTTCCAAGGAAGTTATTACAAGATAATGAAATTTAAAATATATAAAATCAACAAAGTTAGAATTAAAATCAAATTATACCTCAAATAATCCCTTGGATGATATTAATATATCGCTTTAACAAAAATAAATTTTTTGGGATGTCATCAAATGTTACTAAATCATAATATAAATAATCTATTAAGATAAATGATGATGGAGTGGGAATCAAAATATCAAAGGATAAGAGGAAATATATAATAGTTTCTCTATTTTCTAGGACACAACATCTGAAGGAGAATAAAGCTGTTGAATATAATTTTCCATATAATATACATAAAATTCACTCAAATGATGAATATCAGAGATTGGTGGAAGAATACAATTAAGCTTGGATACAAAGTTCCCAATAAATAATAAGAATAAAGGAGAAAGAGTTATAGGTAAAACATAATTTGTTTTAGATATGTTAGAAGCTAATGGCTTGAGATAATAAGATTATAGTAAATTATAAAAATAAAATATTAAAAATATATATTTTTATAAGGTTAAAGACTCTCAATTTTCATGACCTATTTTATAAACTTATAAGATTAGGGAGAAACGTTTTTATGAGAAACCTATCAAAAAAAGATTGAATTTTGAAGTAAATGGGGAGTATATAATGATAAATTTTTAATATAAATCTATAACCCTATCCTATCCAAATTTATAAGTTATCTAAGATGTTGAGAAGGTATCCTAAGAAGTCTTTCTATCAGATGTTAATATATTTTAAGATCCTTTAGTTGGAGTTGCCTAAAAATATATTGGAAGGAAAAAATAAGTCGAGGAATAATTTTATGTTAAAAAATGGTATGTGGTCTATAAACGAATATATATTTTATTATTTTTAATATTATACATCATATCATTCAAGAAAAATTAGATCATTAGAATAATAAAATAACTCTAGATCAAGTTCTAGCTCAACCAGTAGTACTAAATGTGAAAGGATAAGTTCACTATAATATCATGTTAAAAATGGAATTTGACATTGAAAAGTTTTATAATATAATAAGAATTGATTAAAATATTATATAAAAATATGAAATTCAGTAATATCAACTTGAAAATGTTTGATCTTAATATAAAAAATTAAATAGTTCATCAAAATATACATCTAGTACTAGATTATAAAATATTTAATGGATTATTGATTCCCAGAATAATATACTAAATTTTTTATATATTGTATCTAATTTTTTTATGGAAAACAATTACATAATTTATATGATACAAAATCAGGTTATTGAAACTGAAATTTGGTAGTGTAAAAAATGGATAATAGATTATTTAGTGGTAGTTAAAGGGGATTTGAGGAATGTTAAGAAATAAAATGATTTTCATAGAAGAAAATTGATAAATATCTCAAATTATTTCTAATAACAAAACAAATATATCTTATTTATTGATGATTATAGTATTTCTTTACATCATAATTTTGTTACTCTATGAAAAATATCTAAATAACGTGAATATTTTGTAAAGATTATTGTTCATATGATTGAAGAACAATCAATGTCAATCAAAGAGATGAAGCAATTAGCTATTTCTTATAATGAATTTTTAATGGATAAAAAAAATATAATGTATTGAAAGGTAATATTGATATGTAATATTAGATATATTTAGTTCTAGAGGAAAATCTTTTTGATTTAGATCAAAATTTTGTTTTAAAAAAGATAAGTTAGCTAAAAATACATAAGGAAAAAAAGAAGAGCCAACATGTTATTCATTATATTTTAAATAAGGATTTAAATTTTAATAACTAAAATTTTTTCAATTAATGATATCTACCAAAAAAAACACAAGTATGGTTTTCTTTTCTAAAATATGTTATATTTTTATTATTACTTTTCTGATACATGTAAACTTTCATCTTTTATTGCATGAATATTTTTCAATTTTAATTTCTTTATTATGATTCTTTTTTAGTTTAATGAGTGAAAGTTTTTTATTTCAAATAATATTTTCTTTATTTTGGAATGATCATATTTATCTATAAAGTGGTAAATGTTTTTTTAATTATAGAACCTCTTATTGAAATATTTTGGGGGAGAAGTTACATAGTGTAAATATCTTTCAATAAAGTGATTTTTCTTTACTATTAATATACTCTATTACTAATGATGTATTATTCTAAAACCTCATGGTCGCTCTAGTGTTTTCATTTTTATGGTTATTTTTTATATTAAAAATGGGGATAAATTTAAGATAAATTTTATAATCATTACATCTTTCCAAAATGGAAATTTTTTTAAAGAACATTATTTAAAAAGAGGAAGATGTTTATATAATAGAAATTTTAAAAAAAAATTACCTTTCATTAAAACATAAAGTGTTTATTTATTTTATTAATGAGGAGATAATTTTAAAAAAAATTATTTGATAAAGTTTAAAATTTTATTGTCTTATAGGGGGTTATATTTTTATTTGTGTCATGTGAATTTTAAATAGTGGAATATTATTGACTCAATGACTCCTTTGAATTCCTTATTTTGAATATAAAATTTCAAATCATGTAAATTTTACATAAACATGATTTTTATGATTTAAGATCATTTGACATATATAATAAACATATTTCAATATTAATTCCTATGTTTTTTTATTTTAGATGAACTATGTCAAAAATAGAGATAGATGGGTTTTAATTTCTGATTATATTCATTTGATGTTCAAGAACCATAGAAGTGTATGATTTACTTTGTTAGAAAATGGGGGGATTTTAAAGGTTCCCATGTTTTTAAAACTAATCCCAAAGAAATTTTAATTAAACCCATAAATATTTCATTATAAATAAAACTAGAAATTTGAGGACCATAAGTAAATTTCCATTATTAATGAAATAGATTTTGTTTATCACTTGGATTTTTTTTAATTTCAGGTTTCTTTGTGTGAATCCAATCAATTTAATTTTTATTTTAATAATTTTCACTAAGATCAACCATTTTGAGGATTTAATTTTAAATCTCTAAGTTCATTTTATAATTGTTTTGATTTTAAAAATTGTTTTGAGAGAATCCCTTTATGGAAGACAAAGATTCTAATGTGTGGAAGTATATATGTTACTGATCAAGTTGATCAGGAGATTATGAGGAGGAATGTATAGTTACTTGTGTTGAGACATTTTATCCTTTCAACAGATTAAAGTCATGATATTCCAATGGATATTGAAAAAATTTAAAGGAATAAAATTGAGGATACCAAAAGGTAGGTTTACATACATACTTACCACTCATGTTTAATGAAAACACCTCCCTAACATGAGGTTTTTTTGTTTGGTGATAATATAAACTTAAGGAGTATTTTGATTTTACCCAATAATAAATATTATATTAAATTAAAATCATGTTAATAATTTCATCAAATTTTATTACATTTTTATCTAATTATTGTATATAATTTATTATTTAATTCAATGGATACTTTTTATTCAAATTTTAATTTTTTTAATTTTCACTTCACTTAAAATTTTATACTCTAATAATATGTGGGTGAATGAAATTTTCCCAGTTACATTCATTTTAATACACCATATAGATAAAAATTGTATGTTTATTTGAATAAAAAATTCACCCCTCTTTTAGTTTTCTTGCATAGGTTTATCTGAGAAACACTAAGGATTACTTTAACAAAAAAAGAATAACATATGGCATAAAAATTGATTTCACCATGACATTAGTTAACACCCAAAATATAAAACCTATTCAAAATAAGTAATAAGAATAAATAGGGAGAGAAGGACATAGGATAAGTTAAAGAAATATTACTTGGATTTTATCATGGATGAATTACCTTACATGAATCCTTGATCATGGATGAAGAATGAGATCATTTATGGGAGTAAGGAGAGCCAAATAAAAATTTTGTATCTTATAAAAAGATAAAATTTTTACCGACTCTCAAGGGGGAATAAAAATAATAGAAAAAAGAATAAAGTTCACCATATTAAAAATAAAAAGGAGTTGAACCAACATGTATCTTGTTTGGGTCCACCGGGTACCTGGTGGTACCCCTAAGTGACTATAGCCTTTTTCCTTTACCTTAAATACCTGATTTACTCATACTGAGTACTCTTTTCCATTTTTACTTTCATGACAATAGGTGACACCACCCTAAACCTTACTGAACCCTTTGATGAACCAAATAAAACTTAATATATATCCATAATCTCCTAAGATTTCATCATAAAACCTTATATTCTTTTATAAAATAATCTACAACAAACTAGAAATTTCTTACATCTCAAAAACATCATATTTAATAGACTCACTCTAGTATACTACCACCATATTTCATCACAAACCCAAAGTATTTAGTTTAATAATTAAATATGCAGAAGTACCTTAAAATTGTAAAGATATTAGAGTACTAAAATTCCTGAACATTTTATAACATTTATCTTCTATATTTACATAATTATTTTACTAAAAGATATTCCATTCAATATTATGATTATCTAAGCGTGAGGGTTCCAAACATCATCCACAATACACCAAACACCTAAGATACTGCAAGATTTTTTATGTGATAGGGTTATTAAAGTTACAATACTCAAAATACCCCTCATATTATAGTTCTCACCCTTATAATACTTACCCGGTATATTTTATTATTTATCTAACACTCTTTATCAATTTACAATAACCTTTTATCTGATGAAATAATTTTCACATACTATTTCAAAATCTCATTTTAAAACATTGTTAAAAAGACATTCAATTTAGGAAAATAATATTTACCACAATCTTATTAATAGAAAAACTTATTTTCATTCACATTTTTAATCTCATTTTAAAATTTATTTTACAGAATAGTTTCTCTAAAAAACCTAAACTCATTTCCAAGATATTAATGTAAAATACATTCCATTTTTTCTAAAAATATTGCTTCCATTTATTGTATAAAACATTTCATTGAATAAAAAATTATCATTTTTACTACACTTCATATGGATAGACAAAGGAAACAATCGTTTTAAAATGTAAACTATTATAAATCCATATAAGAATAAACAGATCATAAAAATTTGACATGTTTGGATAATAACCAAAACATGTAGGCGTCATAGATAAAAAAAATTAATATAAAACATATGTAAAGTATTATGTAGAAGAAAAATTTGATAAATAATTACGATTAGAATATTAATATTATTAGGGATATTGTAAGGCATGATCAAAATTAACATTACTAATATGAAGAAAGGGTGATATAACATAATTGTTGATAAAATATATACTGAAATAATGATCACATTTAATAATTAAATATAATAAAATGGAATAAGTTTCCTACAAAAATAAGCATAACCATCACATTCAATGCAACCAATTATTGATTCATATTATCCTACTCATTACCATTATATATAGGAAAATATTATTTATATATATTGTTAATGTCTTAGTTAATATAAATATTCAATTGATTCCAACTATAACAAACAAACACAATCTATAACATGCCATGAGATTCTACCATATAGTTTATACTTGTAAAAACCTATTCAAGATGCATAAAAAATGAATGGAATGGATATTATATGAGATATATACATTTTTATAGATTTACATTTGTTTATAATAGTGGTATCAGAATAGATGCCTCGTCTACATTGGTGATTCCCTCCAATATACTTGAATACCCCTAGTAACATAGGATTATACAATAAAGAGGTTAAAAACACAATTTTATGGGTTACTTATCATATCTCATCTATCCAAGATCCTTTCCACTCTCAATCCCTACCATCAAAATAGATCTTTGTGAAAAATGATATCATTTTCATGCTTTGATAACATTTCCAATGATTGTAAAACTAATCAACCTTATTCCACTCATATTAGACCACAAAATGACCCATCACACTCCTTAATCTCCATAGGTGGGTCACTAGTGACCAAGGACTAAAAGTACGACTTGGGAGTGATTTAACTATTATGGTAATTTACCTATAGCTACATAAATCCAATATTATATGTATAAAATGAATTTAATTAACCACATATATACATCCCAAGTAAAGGATGATAACAAATACAAGTCTCAGATAAACATGGTTATTTTACCGTATAAAATAAGTCTCAAAATCCAATGATGAGTGGAACTATACCTATACTAACATCGATGATGAAAAATAAAAATAAAACATCAAAAACATACAAGTTCTTGTAGGCAATTTCATGGAATACCAGAAAACATCATGTCCACTAAACCCACGTGAAGGGATCTATGATAAAAAACATAATAGGTAATAGTAAAGGTTCAAATATATATAAAATACCCTCATGTTTGTGATCTATATCAATATTGTAACATCATGCCCCTCACCCATAGGAATAGGAATAAGTTGTGGCATTATTATAATTTCGATGACTTCCCCAAGACGCCAAAGGCCGGAAATAAATTCCAAGGGCCCCTAGAACATTTGGGGAAATATTTTCATCTTAAAATATAAACATAAAAACTATAAATACAATAATGAAACAACCCTCTATTTGATGCATGAATTAAAAATATAACTCAATATAACCAAAAAATAACTATATCTGAGTAAAAGGATAAACCAAAATAACTAAAGTAATAAAAATAAAACCAAACACAAAGAAATATAAGGTGTACAACAAGAAACTCCCAAAATACTCTAAGATATAAATTGACAAGAGACACCCACGGTATCAATAAGTATCCATAAATAACTGGGATACCTTCCCTTTATCCATGTCTTAATTGATACCATCTACAAACTCACAAAATTTCTAAATCTTGGGATGATTCTAAGCTTAGTAGGATTTCCCCAATGACATCCCAACTCACACAAGTAAGACAAGAATTGGTTAGTATAATTTTTTAGAAAACACTTTAAACTAGTTAAAACAATATATATCAAATCCAAAATAGTTTTTCCATGGAAGGAATTAAAAAAAGACATTAAAAAATTTCTAAATTCCATTTGGAATACCTATTCCATGATTTTAAACATTCACATACCCTCGTATCCACACATTCATTCCCATGTGAAATTTCCATACTCATGAATAGTCTCTTATCGATCTACTAAGTCAAAACAGGCTAACCCATGCTAGGTTCCCTAATGGAACACACCCCTTCCATAGGGTTTTTTATAATGAATATAAACCCCCACAAACCATATATTCAAAAATCCAATCCAATAAAATTAAAATAAATAATTTATTTCAGTAAAATAATTCAATAACCTTTTTCCATGTATCAAATGAAAACCATAATTTTAAAATAACCATTTAAAAATTATCATAAAATAGGATTTTCCACAAAACCATACAATTTCCAAAATTTATTTAAACTATCACTAAAGTGGATTCCAAGTATTAAAAAATAATTTCACAATCATTTCAAGAAAAACATTTATTTAGATATATTCCATAAAGTTCTAATCAAGTGTGTTTGAGAGAGAAGACGCCTGCCTCAAAATAGTTAGTGAAAATAGAGAATGTCAAACAATTCTATAGATATGATCACATACCACATTTACTTCCCTATATCTAGAAATTATTTATCAATACATGATAAATAATACCATAAAATAACATTGATATATCCCAAATGGATTAGATATATGGTTCTAGGAGAGAGGAGAAGGAGAGATCTAATAAGAATGACCAAGAATGAAGACATACTGGAGACTCTAGATATCTAATTAGTTTTAAATAGCCTCAAACATTCTATTCAAAGTGAATCAACTCTCATACCTTGAAAGAAAAAGTTGTTTTGGATAATGAAATATTAGGTAATAAAAAGGGGTCTTGGGACTTATTCATATTTAGAGACAAACATTTTGGATCTATAACGATAGACCACATGGTTAGGCTATATGGTTTGGAAAACCATAAACCAACCATATAGTGCTACTACCCTAAACTAACCCCTAACATGGTTGGATTGCATGGTTATATAAACTGAGTGAAAACCATCATTTTCCCCTCTATCCTGACATGCATAGTTTCCCATAGACATGTACGTGGTTTGGAAACAATATGCACCAATCGTGTTGATCTCTACCCCTATAATGAAAATCCACACATTTTTTGGGATGGGGTACATGGTTTCTACTAACCATTATCAAATCATTCACTTCCACAAAAAACTAAAAATAATGAAAAAACTTCTTTAAGACTCTAAATACAGAACCTAGTAATTATAAATACGTAAATTTTTTAAAGAATGTATCAATTACCTCAAAATCTAGGTGCTATATTCTCCCCAACATTGGTATTTCTATCCCTGGAAATTAGGAAACTTGTGTTTTCCTAGAATATTTTTGTCCATTTCTCCCCCATTTCCTTTTCGTGCACCCATCTTAATTCTTTAATACCACATTGTTTACATAAAACCCATACAAGACTGATGATTTTCCCATGAAAGACTTTCTCTTTCTTATCCATAATTCACACCTCACGTGAATAAAAGTTGAATTTGGATCTTACTCAATATGATCCCATTGATTCACATTGTCCAAATTAGGTAGATACATCTTTAAATGAGATACATTAAACACATTGTCCAATGATCTAAACCTCTTTGGAAAAGACAGGTGATGAGATACCTCACCAAATTGTTTATGTATCTCAAAAAGGACTATGTGTCAAGGAGAAAACATACCATGATAACCAAAATGATGATGCAGAATCCATGGATAGATTATCAATAACACATTACCACCCACTTAATACAAGAATGGTTGTCAATAGTTATTTTCATATGATTTATAATGTCTCTGAGATGTCTCTATTATCTTCATGAATAACTGGATATTTTCTATCTTCTCTTGAAAAAGGTTGGTTCCATCTAGTGAAGTCTCTCCTATTACCACCCAAAAAAGATAAAAACAAAAAAGGAAAACCATAAAATAATTCAAAATAATCCATATGTGTTGAGGTCATATAACTATTATTGTATGATAACTCCACTAATAGTATGTGCTTCTCTGATGAGCTACCTAAATCTATCACACAAGCCCAAGGAATTCCCTCTAATATTTGGATTTGTCATTTTGACCATAAAATAGTTTGGAGATGATAATACATAGTCATAATCAACATCATTACATGGTAAGTCCATAATAATTTCAAAAAAATTAGACATAAAACTGGTGTATCTTTCCGATACAATCATGATTCAAATTCCATATAGCTTTAAAAATTCTCAGATATAAATTTTTGATAAGTCTTCCACCTTATGGGATTCATTAATAGGGATAAAATAAGAACAAATTGTGATACGATAAACAATTACACATATAGAATCATGTTTCCTCACTTTTGAAGGGAACGTTTTCATAAAGACCATAAAGATATGCCCCCACTTCCACAATGGAATAGTTATATACCGAAAACTAATTTCTGGTCGTTAGTGTTCAACCTTTACCTGTTGATAAGTGATGAATTTTGAAACAAGCTCTACCACTTCCCTTTTAAAGGTAACCCGCTATAATTTCACATTTTATTATTTATACATTTTATCAATCTGAAGGTGAAAAACACATCTCTAATTGTGGTATACACTAAGAAATTGTTTTTGACAACCCAAATGTACCATGATATGATCTCTAAGCCTCAAAATCGAAGTCCCATATAGCTTACTTCCATAAATGGTCATCCCGACATTCATTTTTTTCCACATATAAAAACAAAATCATATATCTAATCCTTTCTAACATGCTCAACATAATAATAAACAAAAAAACCAGAAACAAAATAATGAAATCAACTTGGATAGTACAATTTAGGTGCATGTCTTCTAAAATAGACATTTTTTACTACTCATCTGAAGATTCTTATACTAGATAAATATATGACTTAATAATTAATGCATCCTATAGCTAATTTCCTTTAACCAGTGTATACATCACATCAATGTCAAACATTTAGAGATATGTTATCCATTTATTCTCTCTTAAATTCAAATATCATTGTGAGAAAGTTTTTTTCAAATTATTATAATATTTAAACACTATAAATTTCCATACAAAAATATAATTAATTATTATATTCTATGTATAGACTATAACTACTAATTAAAAATCATGTTTTGGGTAGTTATTCTCATGAAATCATAACTATCATGAAATATAAGAAACAAAATTATATCTTGACATGAGAATACATACTGGCCCAGATATCGATGCATCACAATAGACTATATATCCCTATCATGATTTTAACAACATGAGAATATGTTCTCATGTATGTCTAACTATGAGTTATTTATATGATTTTTTACATTCTATGTTTCAATATATAGGAACAAATTTCCTTACCAAAGTGATCAACAATGATTCCAAATATGAATCTTCATGTTAAAAACATCATTAGTGTCATACTATGCCCATAAAACTATATATATCTAACAAATTCATTGGTGGTTTCTAAGATATAATAGCTACTATCTTTTTCGAATCTATAAAAATGTCGTTTTTAAAAATTATTGGGCCAAGGAAACCTGCATATTATGTCCATAAATAACACTTTCATAACTTTAAATACATGGTATTCTCCCACAAGATACACAAAAATATATCCAAGTTTATCTCGTGCTCCATGTTTTCATATAATTATTGGTATATATTATATAATCACCACCACATAGGAATCCATATAACATTGAAATATCTAATTCGTCAATTCTATAAGGATGGATTGTGTGTTCATAAGAAAAAAATCATAATAAAAAAAATAATAATGTTCATATCTAAATCCAAAATATTTCATCAGAATATAATATTTTTGAACACACTGTTGGTGATATATCAAATTTAATTAATGTTTTTCGAACCATTGGGCTACCCACAATTGATCGAACATGTCTTTAATTCTTGGAAGAGGATACTGATTAATTATCATAACATGGATAAGCTTATGAAAATCGACAAAAAAATCCTAAGAGTTCCATCTTACATATTCATAAAAATGATGGTTTTATCCACTAAGTGGTGCTTAGTCAAATGAACCCTTTACTTTACAACTATTAAAAATGATCCTACAATTTCTTCAATTCATTTGGTTCCATCTCATGAGACATAACTGAAATATGACTAGTCCCCAATAGGAGATCAATCGTAAACACCACTTCTATTTTGCATGAAACTCCTTACAAATTACTAGGAAAAATCTCAAGTATCTGATTCCTGATAGTTGGAATATCTTTGTCTCTTATCTCATCCAAAGATGATAAGGTAAGTACTACCAACTAATAAGATATATTTCAAACCCCACATACCAATGGTCTTTCTCTTCTAGAAACTAATTCCCAATCTCCTCTAAATAGTTTCATAACACCATTTTAATATTTTAAAACCACATATCATGTATAATAATCAATATGGGCCTACAATTTCTTCAGCCAATCCATTCCTAGAATCAAGTCACCGACATCTATCTCTTTCACAGAGATATCTAATACCAACTCTGTCCCATCAATTTTTTATCTTACATGTTGTACAATTCAAGGATCGACCCTGTAATTTTTTTTAATGGTGATAAGAGTTTCACAATAGACGACATCATCTAAACATGTAAAACCATCAGATCAAAAACATGAGAATTAATTAACATGTGCAATTCACACATGTTAAATAAAACATGCATAAGGGTAGAATTAAAAGTAATCATTCCTCTCACTCTTGAATGTCCTGATTGATCATCCATGATCACTTAATCATGTACATGTAATTTCTTACCTAATTAATAAATATATTTTTTATGTTATTAATATTTCACTAGTTTAGGAGTCATATTGTTCAAAGAATAAACTTGGATCCCTCAATTACAAATAAAATATAATTTTAATTCACTCGTCCCTTTGAATAATATGATACATGAGAAGCATGAGTTGTGGCTCTAGTATCCGACCTCGGAGAACTATGAAAATAGTACATAACATGTCCTATCTTATTTTAATTATGACATACTAAATGTGGTTCTATATAATGTCACTTCATATACTCAATTAACTACACTAAAACATCTAGGATAACCTTTTAGTTGAGGAGGAAAGCTGACAGATCCTATAGTCTGATTATAAGATATACCACCCCATTGAGAATAGGTTTCCCTCTACTTATTTCTAACATTGGAGTTACCACCTGTTCTTGTTAGAATAAGAATGTTTCCTCTGGCCATTTTTCACCAGATGGATTTGTATTCCACTATCACTCTAGTGAACAATTATATATAATCCATAATAAAAAAAATTGAGAGAATTTATTGTTTTAACCATGACTCAAAAATGTGTTCCTTAAAGGAAAGACTTGTAGAAACATCCTATTAAAATCAGGATAAATGCAAAAAATTATCCACATATTCTATAAGTGATATATTCTCTTGCTTCAAAATAAATAAGTATGTTATAATAATAATTCTAAACATGTGAGGATATAATTTTTTATTGATAGATTATTTAAAATCCTACCATGCCATAACATTGTCCAATTTATCTTGAATAGCTAAATTCCATCATTGGGATGCTAGATCCTCCAACATTTAAATTTAGAACATCACTTTTCACCCAGCTAGTGTGCCATGCTAATCAAGTATTTGAATCATCTTATTCATCCAAACTTCTACATTTTATAACTATGGATCACCCTGAAATGTGGGTGGATTCTTATTTTAGAACTGAACTGAATGATCAACATGCCATAATTTCATCAATCATATTACCCATATATGTGACTTGGAAATCATGGAAAATGATTTTAACTAGTTGTTAGTTCGCATATGGCTCAAGTGAAATAACATCTTCAATATCCTCTTCAGGTTGGTTCCTATGGTTCCTACCCAGTTCTATTCACTATAACCAAAAGGGACACAATTTATTCTCACTCTCCAGAAACTAAAGGCTTAGATAATTCTAATTACCATTTCAGTAAGTTCCATAATCATGTTTATCCATAATAAACTATTTTAACCATTTTAAAAATACCACTATTAAGCCTTTTTGAAATCACACCATTTGAAAAAAAATGGTTTTCAAAAATAATTGCACCATATAATTTCCATAAATAATTAAATAAATAATGAAAAATTATTTTTTAGTGGTATTCCATACAATCAATTCATTTCATCCAACTTCCTTTGGACAAACCCATGATGAAGAGGTAACAAGTCGCCTAAAATTTCATTATAACACTATTGTACCCAACATCTTGGTAACATGAAGATTAGTATAAATAGGTTAACTACACCATTATATGCTCTACATTTCATGTTTTGAAAATCTCATCACTTTTATATCATCCCAAGAAATAAACTAACTTATCAAGAATGATACAACTTCCATCTATAGGACTGAACACAACTTATACCCAAAGATAGAAAAATCTGGAACCATTTGTAACATCATGCCCCTCACCCATTATCTTGTGAATAAGTGGTGGGGTTACTAAGCCTTAGGTGAAATCTCTAAGAAAAAAAAGGATATAAATAAATCCCAAGGGCCTTCAGAAAATTTGGGTTATGGTTTTTATTTGGAATTATAAACATCCAAAACAAAAATTCAATAACCAAATGAACCTCTATACAATGCATGAGTATAAAATACAACTCAACAAAACCAAAAAAAATAACCATATCTGAGTAAAAGAGGAAACCAAAAGAACTAAATTGATAAAAATAGAAAAAAAACCCCAAGAATAAAATAAAATATAACAAGAAACTCCCAACATGCTCTAAGTTCCAACATTACAAGCCACACCCACATTATCAAGAAGCATCAAAAAAGAACCAGGATACCATTCCTTTATATTTGTCTTAATATATGTCATCTAAAAACACACAACAGTGACCAAGAATGGGGTGAGTCTAAACTCGGTATAATTTCCCCAATGAATTCCCCACTCATGCCACTAGGATAAGAACTAATTTTTATAATTTTATAGAAAACCCATTTTAAACTATTAAACAATTTATATGAAATCCTAAATAGTTCTTCCATAGAATGAAATAAAAAGAAACTATTAAAACATTTCTCTGTTCCATTTTGAATAATCATTGCATAAATTGACACATATACACATCCAAACATCCACACATCCATACATCCACACATACACACATCCACACATGAATTCCCAGGTGATAGTTTTATACTCAGTAGCACTCTATTGTTAATCAACTATGTCACCAAAATGTAACCAATACCAGGTTCCCCAATAGCACACACCCCTTCCATAGGGTCTTTTCTAATGAAAATGAAGCAACACAAAAAATGTATTCCAAAATACATTGCAATTAATGTCACATAAATACTTTATTTATTTTAAATATTCTAAAAACCATTTTCCATGTATCAAATCGAAACCATAATTTTTATATCATAGTTTTAAAAATAATATCAAAGACTATTTTCCACAAAACTATCCAATTTTCATAATTTCTCACAACCATCACTTTATAGGTTTCCAACGTGGATCATATAACAATATAAAATAATTTCAAGAAAAAAATTTAATTCAATCGAATACTTCAAATTCTAATCAAGTGGATTCAATAGGAAAGCCACCTACCTCAACAAAATTGGTGAAAACAAATAATAACACAAAGATTCTCTATATCCTATCATGAAACCACTTTCCTTCCTTATATCCAGAATGGATTCATAAAGATATGAAAAATAATCTGATAAATGAAGAAGAATATATCCCCAGATTATTATAACAAGGGTTCTAGGAGAGTGGATAAAGTGATATTTAATAAGAATGACTAAAAATAGAGACTTACTAGAGAATATAGATCTCTAATGGGATTTATATCACTAAAAACATGAACTTGATTCAAAGGTAATCACCTAAAAATCCTTGGGGGAAAAGAGTTTAGGATAATGAAATATTAGGAAATAAAAGGGGGTCCATGTACTTAAGCAGAGTTATATCCAAAAAATTTCGATCTATAACTATAAGTCACATGCTTAGGATGCATGGTGGGTAAAATAATGCACTAACCATATGGTGTTACTACTTTTATAAAATACCTTTCAAGGATAGCTCATAAGGATAGGAAAACTAGGCACTAGCCACGCGTTTCCCTCTCTCCCGACATGCATGGTTCCCCTTGAAAATACACACGGATTGGTTATACCATGCAGAAACTCTGCGGAGATACACTCCCTCCTTCCAAAATCCAAAAGATATCCTAGATGGGGTGAACAATATGTAGTAAACCTAATAAAATTTTGAAACTCTAAAAAAACCTCTAATATATTCCAAAACTCCTCAGAACCCCCCAAAACATACCTTGATCACTATATATACATAAAATAAACAAATAAAGGGTCAAGTATCTAAAATCAAGGGTGCTACAAATATACTCACTTACATACTTATATATGTAAAAATATTTTTACAAAAAAATCAACCAAAAAGGTCATAGATTAAAGAAATTGGTATATATATGACCTTATGGATAATAATAAATAACTTATATATTAGGAGTATTAGTACCTGTCTTACCTTATTTGATCCATGGCATGAGATTTTTGGTGTATTGGGTAGGGAAACTATGTCACCAATCCCAATAAAACTAGTCCCATTGGTATCCAAAGAACACAATCATCCTTAGTGAAATAGAAAATGGTATAATGATTCAAGTTCTAAGATCATCCTAGTGAATAAGGGATGTGGTATACATAGTTGGGGTGTTGTAATCTCATCCCAACACTAATCTCTAGTCATCTTGTACATACATTAATATTTATATGGTGAAAAATATATGTATACACCTTATTACATGTTTATCCACTATTAATGTCATATCCACAATCAAATGAATTTCAAACAAAATAAATATTATATTAATTATCATAAAAAATATAACCATTCTTTTTTTAAAGTTTTATTATAAAAACTGATATTGTATATAACTTAGATAGTGGCATGATAGAATATTTATTATAAGTTATCGAATATTAAAATGGATTTTCATTTCAAATGTTTATAACATAAACATTTTTAATCTATGTAAATGATGTTATGAATACTAAAAATATATAAATTTATTGATACAGTCATAGCATAGGTTATAGAACATAATTATTTTCTGAATACTTTAGAGGAAGGATTTTAAAAAATATTTTCATATCAAGGGTGATTATGATTATTTAGAACCAATACAAATAAATTACTCCACCATGGGTTATAACTAGTATACATTAGTATATTACTAGGTAGTAAAAAATTATATTATGGGTCATAACCAATGCTTATGAAGACCATGTTGAAGGCACTGAGTCAATTTCCCCAGTGGGGGAGTTTGATTTTTAAGGCATGATGATGTGAGGGAGGTTAAAGTGGCTGAATGATACAATTGGTTCCCATAATGATTCATTAAGGGCCTAAAGGATATCCCCTTTCATGGATAGAGAAAATGGGCCTATTATCTTAGTTATTCATCCCAAAAATAATTTTTTTACACTTAGAAAACAAGGTTGAATGAGTTTTTGAATCCTTTCCCATATGTAGATTCTATAATGAAATCATTATACACTAAAGTCAAATCTGGGGGGCTAGGTATTCAAATTCAAATGTAGTGGGATATGGGTGGAAGGAAATGTTCTACTTTTCAAAAATTCATTTTTAGAGTTTAATTTTTTGAATTTAATGGGATAAGTTAGGAATATTATTTACGAATTTAGGGTATTAGACCCTTGAGGTTTTGTATCACACTAGGGCTATAAATATCCACCCCATGCAATTGAATTATAATTAATGTTTTAATTATTGAAACTATGTGAGTCTAATATCTCTATTTTAAGGATCATTGAATTATTCCATTTCTCTTGTTTATTTATTCCTTTTCATTTTACAAGTTAGATTGGTGATCAAAGATCACAAAGTCCCCAATTCCATGCCTTATTGAAAGTGATTTATTGTGTGAATTGGCTATCACATCCATCCCTTGAGTGTATTTTCTAAGTATTAGGTCATTCACTATATATAATTGTTTGACTACTTGATTCCTTTATCCAAAACTATCATGAACCACTTAGCCTCGAACCACATCTATCATCTTCTTACCTACACTATGAAGATCAGTCCACCCTGTGTATCTCACATTAGTTTTTTATCCAACATCTAGTTGATATTTTAGGCATCTATCAAATCATTTACATTATTTTTACCCATTACCCTTTCTATATTTCCATATTACCCACCCATTAAAAAAATAATTTTATATTGATAATTTTTATAATTTTCTTATATTTTGTAAGGTTGAAATATTTTCCATTGATTAAATTAATAAACCATATTCTTTTTTCATTTAATTCACTATGTTTTATTTTTATCCATAAAAAATTAAATTCAATCACCTCGTAATTTTTTTATTTTTAAAACAAAGCACGTCACTTATTTAATAGATTTTAAAAAAAAATCTTTTTAATCTTCAATCATCATATTATGCTATAAAACACTAAGCATAATTTTTTGTGGAGATATGAAAAAAATAAAGAAACATATTAAAGAGGATATAATTACTTATTCTTTATTTATTACATTATCAGTACTTTCCATTTCCATAAATCACTTTCTAAATCATTTTACACAATCACATTATCATATTTGGCTCATATTGTGATTAATTTTTAATATCTTTCATAATTGGGAAACACCACTTTATTAAGACTATCCACCATTTTCCACCATTTAACCTTATTTTCTACACTATTTTCCATCCTATATCATTTTTTAACCTTTTACCACTCAAATAGGATGTGTTTGACCATCCCCAAAAAAATATTTATTTGGGAAGGATTGGAGGCATGCGATCTCCCAAAACAAGGTATTTGATTTAATAAGAACTTGGGATTTTAATTGAGTGTTGATAGTGGAGAGAAATAAGAAAAAATACTCATGAGTGTGTTTCCTTATGTAAATGAGGGTTTATATCATGTGTTTATTAGTGTTTATCCTTTCATGTGTGAGTTTTTTTATCTTGTGTGTGTGATTTTGTAACCTTGTGTGTATATGTGTGTTTATCTTGTGTGTGGGTATAGATTTTGAGTGCGTTTGTTAATATTTTTGTGTGAGTTTGTTTAAAATTTTGTGTGTTTCTCCCCATGTGTGTTTGTGTTTGTTTTATATATCTTCCCATAAGTTAATGAAAAGATAATTTGTCACACTAGCAATGAACTAGGTCGAATTAGTTCTACCACTTAGGATGCTACGTTACAGAAAATGAAAGCTTTGGTGGGTCATTTTTTGAATCTTTATATTTCGATGTTGTAGGTACTACATGATAGTATTGAAAACCCATAGAATCAAACAATCCTAAAGATGATTCATGATAAACCATGGTTCACTCTAGCCCCATGTCACCCCCACATCATTGAGGAGGAGATAAAAAACATTGATGTTGATTTTGAGGATGTCCCACAAAGGAGGAGAAGTTTTCTACAACCAATAGGAGGGAATATGAGATCACATAATGAAGAAATACTCATAGTAATTAAGGTGATTTTTCTCTCTCTTCAAAGGAAAAGCTGTCTGGGAGTATACGTAGAGTGAGAGATGAGGGTTGAGCATGTGTTTTCATGCCATGCATTTTCTGAGGAGAAAAAGGTCAAACATGATTCTCTTGAATTTTCTGATTATGATTTAATTTTGATGGATTAAATAAATAATGAGAGGTATAACTATAGGGTATATCCCATTAAAACATGTGAGGAAAAGAATTTTTTCATGTGGAAGTGGTGTGTTTCCTCACATTACCATAAATATCTCTACATCAAACTTTAATGCATCACACAAGGGACTAAGAGTATTAAATATTACTATAAGGAGATGAAAATTTCCCTGATTTGAGCATTAATTGAGGAGGACCCAGAGGAAACCATAGAGACGTTTTTACACAAAATCAAATTTAAGAGAAGCATAAGTAACTCCATTACCCTGTTAACTCCATGGATAAATTTAAGGAAGAAAATTGGAGAATAATCAAAGGAAAAAAGAGGCGATTGATTGAAAAATTGAAAAAAGTAATTCTTCCACATAAGAAACCTACTATTGGGATTTAAAAAACAAGTAATAGAGATATTTTTTGTTTAAAATGTCAATGAAGTGGTCAAATTTCTAGTGAATTCCAAAATTGGTGTGCAGTGACCATCAAAAAACCTGGAGAATGGGACACCGATGAAGAGATGTTAGAGGTTGAATAGAAGGAATCCCTTGAAATTGATAATGAATAATTTTTAGAAGATGGTGAGATTCTTGTCCTTAGGAGATTTATAAGTGAACACATGACCATGGGTGAGAAGGATAAAGGGGATAACCTTTATCATAAATGGTGAAACATCTATCATAAGGTATGTATTATAATTATTGATGGAGGAAGATGTAGAAACATGGTGAGTATTAATTCAGTGGAGAAGTTGGGACTTCCAAAATTGAAGGATCAACATCCATACTGGATTTAGTGGTTGACCGATTTTGGAGAGATAAAGTTTACCAAATAGGTGGAGGTGTTATTATGCATTGGTAAATAAAAATATGAGGTATTATGTGAAATTTTTTTTATGAATTTGTGCATCTTAATATTGGTTCTACCATGGAAGTACAATATATATGTTACTCATGATGGGTTATTAAACCATCACTCTTTTTTACTATGATGGGAATATATAACTGTCAACCCCACATCCCACAATAAAAAATTTAGATGATAACACTTGGAGAGAAAAGAAAAAAAATGAGTGATGAGGAAAGAAATAGGGAAAATTTAATAGGAGAGAAAGAGGGAAGAAGAGAAAATTAGAGAATAAAAGAAACAGATAGCAAAGAAAAATCAATCTGGAAAAAAGATTTGAGTTGAGATAAAAGTGTGATGTTGGAAAAAAGTGGGAGGTTGTGGAATCATTTATTTGACATAAAAACCTTCTATCACTTATGTAAAAAGAGGTGATATTGAACACTAATCGCTTAACATATATTTTTCTACATGTTGTTGAGCCTTTTGAATAGGAATTTGATGATGTAGATCCTGAATAGGTTCCATCCAATTTTCCTCCCATTAGATGTGTTGATCATAAAATTGACCTCATACCAAGATCATCACTACCAAAACACCATTAATATAGAACCAATTCATAAGAGAAAAAATAAATTTAAAGGAATGTTAAATTATTATATTTGGGATATATTAGAGAGGACATGAGTCCCTATGTTGCATTTATTCTTCTGGTTCCCAAGAAGGATAGAACATGGAGAATTTCCATTGACTTCATATCCGTTAATAAAATCATTATAAGGTATATATATCATATCCTTAGTTTAAATGATATGATAGATGAGATAAATGGATCTAAAATTTTATCAAAATATGGTTTAATAAGTGACTACCATCATATTATAATGTATGTAGGAGATTAGTGGAAAATTATATTTACTAAAAAAATAGGACTTTATAAACCAATAGTAATTACCATTAGTCTAACTAATTCAATCTGAACATCTATGAGGTTAATGAAGCATATCTTGTATTCATATATTTGAATTTTTTTGGTAGTTTAATTTTATAAAATTTGTGTATACTAAGAATTTTAAAGACCATATAGATCCCTTAAGAAGAGTATAAGAGTTCTCAAGAATTGATTTTTTTAAAACATTAAAAAGTAATAATTCTTCCTTAATAGAATTATATTCCTTGTACTTTTTGTAATTGGTGAAGGATTCCATGTAGATATTTAGAAGATAAAATCCATTTTGGAGTAGCAAAGTGGCACCTTTATTGGCTAGGTATTAATCTTCCACGGTATTTCTAGTTATTACAGGATATTTGTAATAGACTTCATCACATTAGTTTCACTATTGAATGAATTTGGATAAATGGGAATTCCATTAAAATGGTGGGATACTAGAGAGTTTTATTTTCATGCTCTCAAGGAGTGACTCACCCAAGTCCTTGTACTTTGACACTTATATTTTGGTATGACATTTGAAATTGAACCTAAGGAAAGTGGAATTGGTATTGGTGGAGTAATCATGCAGTAAGGTAAGTCAATTTATTATTTTTGTGAGAAGTTAAATTGACCAACTCTAAACTATGATACATATGGTAAAGAGTTATATTCATTTTTTTAGTACTAGAAACTTGAAAGCATTGCAGTACATAAGTAATATGTGATCCATTCTGATCACGTGGATCTTAAATACCTTAAGATTAAAAAACTAATAGAATTAAAATCTTGATTGATGCAATTAATTTAATAATTTTCATATGTCATCAAGAATAAAAAGGGTAAATAAAATATTGTAGTTGATGAACTTTTACACATATATTCTCTTTTAACATTTCTAGATTATAAACTACCTGAATTTGAATACATTAAAAATTTATATAGAACTAATAGATATTTCAATGAACCTTACCATCATTGTAAATCAAAAGTTAGTTTGGAAAAGTTTTAGTTACATGATGGATCCATATTTTGGAGTGATAAGATTTTTATTTTCAATTTCTTTATCCATTTACTTTTACTGAATGATCCACATTCTACTGAGTTAATGGAATATTTTGGGTTTGAAAAAACATTAATTGTTATTAGTGAGAATTTTTATTGTCCTAGGGTGTCTAGATATGTTGAATGATTTGTAGAAAAGTGGATTGTCTTCAATAAATCCAAATATAAACTGAACCCATATAGATTATATCTTCCTCTTATAATCCCAAAAAACTCTTGGAAGGACATATCAATGGAATTTATTTTAGGGTTACCAAGGAACAAGAGGCTAAGAGATTCTTTTTTTAGTGAATAAGTTTTTTAAAATTGAACATTTTATTCCTTGTTAAAAAACAGATGACTCCACTATCATTATAACACTTTTTTTCTGAAGCTTGTCCAACTCCATGGAATTCTTAAGAGTATTATTTCAAATTGGTACATAAAATCCTTAGTTACTTTTAGAATAAATTATGGAGGAAATTGGTAAGAATATTACTATTCAATACTACTTTTCATCCAAAAACCAATGGTAAAACAATGGTGGTGAATCAGAAATTATCATAAATTTTGTGGATATTTATCATGAAGAATATCAGTAATTGGTAGGAGTGTATTCCACATGTGGAATTCATATATAATAGGGATAATCATTCCATTATTAAATATTCATTATTTTAATTTTTTTATGGATTTCACTGCCTTTCCTCGATTAATTTTATTATTTTTTCATATATAGGAATTAACACATATGGATATAAAAGGGAATGAAAATTTTATCAATTAAATATATGAAGAGGAAAGTAAAAATATTGAGCAAATGACCCATAAATACATTGATCATAAAGATAAGGGTCATAAGAAAGTGTTGTCTGATGTCATGGATTCATATGTTAAAGAACAGATTTTTAAAATGTAAGAAATAAAAACTCATGGCACGAGCAGATAAATTTTTCTGAGTTATTGGTAAGTTTAACAATAATACATACATGATATATTTTCTTAGAAAGTATGTGGTAAGTTCCACTTTCAATGTTTTCAGTATTTCTCTTTTTTTTCTTAAAGCATGAAGAGAAAAGGATGAATCCCTCTCAAGAGGTGGAGGATAATTAGAACAATGTTTAAGGAACTGATTTGAATTACTAGGTGTAGGAGTTGGATTTTCAAGCCCTAATGATATTAGGGGGGTTAAAGAGGTTGAATGATTTAATAGACACTCGTATTGATTCATTAAATTCTTAATAGATATCACCTTGAATGGATGGAGAAAATGGGCCTATTATATCACTTATTCAAGACAACACATGGTGTTTTAAGATTAACCCACATGGTTGAAGTATTTTTGGAATCCTCTCCCACATTGAGATTCTAGAATGTAATCTTTGGTACTAATGTGAAATCTGTTGGGAAAAACATTAAAAGTGAAATCCGGTGGGATTTTTGGGGAAATAAATGTGATACTTCTCCAAAAATTCATCGTTAGAATTTATCTTTTTGACCTTTAAGTGGACAAGGTAGGAATATGATTTATGAAATTTTGGTATTAGACCCTTGTCCTTTTGTCTCGTCTCTTCCCAATAAATAGCCACCCCTATGGAATTGTATTCACATTCCCGTTTTGATTAGTGAAACTCTATGGTTTTATTTTCTCCATTATTAGGGTAATTAATGTCTTCCCTTACTCTTTTGTTTTCTTTCATTTTCAATCTACAATTTAGATTGGTGATCAATAATTTAAAATCCCCCAATTCCATGCCTCAATCCAAGTATGTTATTTTCTAGATTTTCCACAACATTTCTCCCTTGATTTTGTTGTCTTTCTAAATGGTGATGCATCATATAACGTTGGTTGAATAATAGCTTCCAATATCCAAAACTATAATCCTCCACTTAGAATTGAACTAAATCCATCATCTTCCACCATATTTCATTAATATTAGGCTACCCCATGCATCTTGAATCAAATACAAAACTGAAGTGTCTCAAATAAAGATTCAAAGAAAACAGAACTGCTAAATTTAAAACTTCTAATTTAAAGTATTTTTCCCTTCAATTTAGGTTTTCAATACATGGAATTTATTTTATGGAAAACATATTCATGTGTTTTTATTATAATATAAACTTATCCTTTAAATATTATAAATTTTAAAATATGGTTTATAACAAATTATTCAAAGAAGGTGGTTTTGTAAAATCATGTATGACAAAATTGTTTTGTTTAAAACTAATAATGGTTCAAAGAATTTATAAAAAGATAGAAGTTAATGTTTTTGAATCACTATATCCATTTTAGGTGGTGTAAAAATAATAAAACTCTAAAATTTAGGGATCACATCATTGCTTTCTACTTATTATAAACCTCGTTGTTACCTATATATTAGTAAAATTATTAACTAGAGTTGTGTATGGATCATTGATTTATAACTAATTCTAGTTTATTCGAAAAAAATTATTCCATTAGAAACATAATTTAATGAAATAAGAAGAAGTTTAACTATTCTAAATATAGTCACACAACCCATGTTTCTCAAATTATTCCTAAAATGAGGTTATTTATACAGTAATTTTAATTCTATACGATCAATAAATGTCAAATTTGAGGTTATGTTGAAATTTATTTGTTCTTACAAAATATCTTTCAACAACGTTGAATGAGTAAGTTGTTGATAGTTTTAATTTGTAGACATGATACTTTCCTTACCAAATAAAGAGGTTAACAAGGTTTAAATGTCTTAAAAACACAATTATTATTTTTGTAAAAATTATAAATTCACATGTTTAATTTAAAAAAATGAAAAATATTTATGATCTATTTTTTTTAAGACGTATGACATGTTCACTACCTAAAGGTTTATGGTTTAATAATGTAAGTTAAATGGAATAAATTTTAGATAATAGATATATATATAATGGATGAACATATTAGTAAGGATATCAACACTAACAAGATCTAAAAATTATTTAAATTTCATTTTGTAATCAATAAATTTATCTACAATTATTTAAAACAAAATTTAGAAAAAAGAAAATTAATTTCACAATTTGTTTAAAGTATTGAAGAATGTTCTCCTAGAAATATTATTTGAATATATTTATAAAAATGATATTTATTTAAAAAATAGTTTAAATACTTACAAAATAAGAGGAATTCAGTTTATTGGTTTAGGAAGAATAGTGGCATACAAATCTCAAGAAATTATTGAGGTGTTTCATATGGTTCAGAATAACTTAACAATGAAATTTCCTTGAAGATTCTTCCCATTCACACAAACAATATATTAATCACCCCTAAAAATCACTAAAACAAATTCTGTAACTAATTATATTTAATTATCCATGAAACCAAAATCACTATATTTAAAACCTAATAAAAACCATGATGAAAAATTAGAATAGTACCCAAATAATATTTCCCCTGACTATTAAAAATAAATATATAAATTAATAGAACCTAGTATGAACAAAATCTAGTAAAAATTTTCTAAAAAACCTAAATTATTAATTTTATTATGATTTCCACCATAACAGTGATCAAAAACCAACAAAATAATCAAACTAAGGACTCCACTAAGAATAAAAATAGATAATGTCATTTTTTTTAAATGGTGAGGCAAACAGCCCCTTTATTAACATAGAAAGAAAAGTTCAATGGGGAACAGGCATTCAAAACAAAAATACATTCAAGCAGCCTGTGAACGAGTCAATATACTATGGTGAGTGACACTCCCACCTCAGCCACATGAATGTCGACCCCTCCTATGATTATTGGCAAGCTCTCAAGTCCCTCGTCCATCATCTGGAAGACCAACATAAACTGGATCCATCACTTCTTCAATATCAGAGTCCTGAACATTTTCTTATCCGTCTATTTCACTACAACCTGATAGTATCTCAAAAGAGTTAAAAGTATTGGCCTTTGAGGTAGATTTACTCTCCTCATTTTGAGCCAAGTTACGGCCTGGTAAAATTTCTATCCTGAATCCATCCAATTTTGAATCCCCAGACCCAACACTTTTAAATATAGAACCACCAGCGAGTGTCCCACCAACCACAGTCTCCTTAGCTATAGAAGACTGCAAGAGATGGAGGTGTCGGGAGGTTATGACAAGCCCCGCAGGACACACTTCTGGAAATTGGACCTATCCCCACGGTTTTCCCCAAAACTGTGAGGATAGGTACCCCTATACCCACGATTTTGGAAAATCGTGGGTATAGGTAATGTTTCAAGACCTATACCCACAGTTTTGAAAAACTGTGGGTATAGGGGGGTCTATCCCCAAGGTTTTAAAAAACCGTGAGGATCGGCACTAAAAATTCACCTATACCCACAGTTTTCCAAAACCGTGGGTATAGGGGTACCTATCCCCACAATTCTGGGGGAAACCGTGGGGATAGGTCTGGGATAAAATACCTATACCCACAGTTATGAAAAACCGTGGGTATAGGTTTCTCGTGTGTGCGCGGGAATATTTTTTTTCACGGGAAGGCAATTTTTGTTGGCGGGAGTCTTATACCCACAGTTATTCCCTCTATACCCACAGTTTATATAACTATATTTAACTAAATATAAATATATATATATACATAAAAGTGGTGTTGGGGTAGTGGTTAGGTGCTTCGTCTGCAGCGGAGAGGTTGCGGTTTGAAACCCGCCAGCCGCATTATTTTAGGACCTATTCCCACGGTTTTGAAACCATGGGGAAAAGCATTTAACACCGTGGAAATTGTGTATGTTTCATTGACAGGGTGGCAGAACACCTATACCCACGATTTTGGAAAACCGTGGGTATAGGTTGGGCACCTATACCGACGATGTTCCATCCCACGGTTCCCAAAATCGCGGGTATAGCCTATACCCACGGTTTTGGGGGCTATACCCACGGTTTTGAACTATGGGTATAGGCTGATTTTCCAATAGTGACATGAAGCAGGTGTGCTAGCTTATTTACCATAGATAGCACAGGAAGCAAGACTGCTACCCTGTGCAAGTGTAAGCACAGGTTCAGATAGAATTAAATATATGATGTGATTGAGAAACAACCTTTTATTTAATCATAAAATACCTTCCATGGATAAATCACTGATCATAAAAGAAGAAATATATGATTCACTATATCAATGAAATCCCATTGAATAATTCCAATATGCTCAGGGGTGAATAATTTTAAAGGATCATAATATTGGATTATTAATATTTGGTAAACTAATCGAATTTCCTTCATTATGAAAATAAAACAATTCAAGTCCATTGGGTACCCACTCTTGGTCCATTGAGAATTCATTTTCACCCTATGTTTCCTAGGGACTTTACCCTTCACACTGAGTACCTAGCTTACCACAAATGGATACCAATACCACATATAGTCTTAAAGATGTAGGTTCCACCACTCAAAACCTTCATAAACAATATAAATTAAAAAATAAATCTAAAATTTTATTAAAATCAACTAAAATTCCATCCTCAGACCTTGAATTATTTTAAAGAATAATAAAATTAATACCTAATCCCTATTAGAGACCTAAAATTAGAATTCCCTCATGATTCAATAACCAAATATTGTAACAAATTCAATGACCATGTTCTGGTTCATTACATATAAAATAACTCATGTGGTGGATTGAGAATAGAAGAATAGTGAATCCTATTATAAATAAATTCTATTAAAGTTATATTCTCTTCTTATGAGCCTCTAAAATCTACAAAACATGCACCCATGATATCGTCCATAGAGTGAATCAACCTCATTATTTGACTATTTGTTTAGTCACATCATACAATACTCAAATACAACTATATTTTAAATTAATGTTTAAATGCACTAAAAAATTGTGATATAAATAAAATATTACTTTTAAGAATTATATAATTAGGAACTAAAATAAATATTACCACTTTTGACACATACAACCATGTTAATAAAGCAGTCAAAGTCTAGTTTCTAATAATTCTAAAATGATAAATTTTTTATAAGTATGAAACTATCCATATATCATTATAATATCTAATTTCATAAGAAAACACATTTATAAAATTGATCATGAAATCCTATCATTTTTATAGTGGAATATACAAAGGATATGGTAAAACTTTTTAATCCTAACTCTCAACCTTTATACTCAAATAAGTAAGATTTCTTTTAACAATTTGTTCCTTATACAACTTCATCTATGACGACCAAGACTAGTTACATAAATAATAACTCATGTTTTTCATATTTGGAAGAATAACCAATGTTGAAGCATGAAAATCGAAAAACCCGCCTTAGGAATACAGTAAGGAAAAATAGATTTCCTTGAAACACAATCTAGTAGGTAACACTAGTAGTCAAAACATTAAGTACATTACCCTAAATAATTTTATCCTTCCAAATCATAGTGTTAAGTTATCCAAACCAAGACCCAATAAAATTATCAATTATATAATACTCCATTAATATTTAATATATACAGGAATAGTCATCTAAAAAATATATATTGAGATACAATTCTATAATATACTTCATTTTCTTTCACTCATTAGATGACTCTAAAAAATAACTATAATACCTAAGATTTTATAAAAAACAAATAAATAAATATTTTATTTCATTATTCATATCACAATAAAATTTCCTTTCTTTTACAAAAGTATTACTATGATAATTATAGAATAAAATTCACTAAAAAATCTACAACCAAAACTATAAAACAAATATAAATATGTTGATACTCTATAATACTGAACATTATATGATAAGATTCTATAAATAATAACTAGAATAAATGATAAATTTATATCATAAAAAACTAATAAGAAAAATAAAAGACACATTAAATAAACTAAGATAATCATAAGAATTATTTTAAAAGGTTAAATGAAGTGTATCTATAAGGTGTAATATGACATTGGAAATGTAATGTGACTATTGGAATTTTGATATAATAATTAGAATAGTATGTTGGCTATTACATATAATATATATGTGTTAAATAAAATAAAAATTATGATATTAAAATAAAATACTAGATAAATTAAAATAATATTAATCAATTAGATAGAATGTAATTAAACATATATGTGTTATGTTAATAAATAATTATTAAAATTTTATCGTTGAATAATTGATACTAAATTCATGATTCAAAAATGATCTATGTGTCATTATTCAATAATTATGTTTCTCATGTATATAAAATTATTTTCATAAAAGTACATCTAATTTATAATTAACATGATGAAATTACCTAAAGTGAAGTTTTTGGAATTTTATAAGACACTTGAATTTTTAGATTAATATTAAATTAATTTTTAAACATGAAGTCTATATTATGGAATTATTTTTATAGAATAATTATTTAATAAATAATATAAATTAATTCATGTCTTATACCACACTTATTAATTAAAATAATTTATTTTAATTTATTAATTTCAGTTTTTAAAACCTAAAATGAAATTTCAAAATACTTAAATTTACGTCAATTTTTTAATTTATGAAAAAAGAATTAGAAGTCCAAAATAATATAAATAAATTAGTTCCATTATTCAGATAATACATTTAAAAAACCATTAAAGTTTATAAATTATTATTGCTAAATTATTAGGATTTTATTTAGAAAAGTTAGAGTTCTTAATCTCTTTATTATTTTTGTATTGTAATTATTTTAAATCCCTTTTCATTTCCAATAAATATGTTATAATGATTCTAAAATATGAATCCATTATTATATTAAAAAATATAAAATATTATAACTTCTCATTATCCTACCTTTACAAGTCTTTTTATGCCTAAGTATTTTCATAGTTATAAACTCCTTCATCAAAATCTATACACAGGCTTGGTGTTTATTGTATTCTAAATATATTATTTTTATTTGGGGGACTCTATTTAATAAAGGAAGACTAAATTTTTTCTATTTTAGCCTTTATTGGGTCCCTAGTAAAACATACCTTTTTTGGCACAAGAGAACCTTGAATATTAAAGCTTTCGACCACAGTGATTCTTTTAATGGAAATTTGTGTCCCTAATGCATATCAAATATATGTATCACATAATCCTAAGTTTTAATGGGGGTGTTTCTATCATTTAATTGGTCTCCAACCAATACAAACAATTGTATTTAGTTTTTAATTCTTATTGATATCTTTATATAAGTAATATAACCTTCCATATTATAAACTTATATTTACTTTGACAATGGTACATTCGGTTGCATTGTGAATATCTTATTATTTTATACATTGATTAATAGATAATCACATAGACTGAAATATTGTTTTGTTGAATAGGTAAACCCTGAAAATATATATATCCATTATTTATTTATATATAACTGTTGATTACTTATACATATTTATTTAATAGGTTCCTTTTGGAACATTATGATATATATTGTTTGTCTACAATTTTTTAGGGAAATATTGGATATATTATATAATGGATGGGACCCCAAATTATATAAAACAATGATGAATCAATAAGTATTATAAAGAAAAATAGTATTGGGTAATGGGTGTTTCCTTACCATTTATTTATGATATCAGGGCATAAGACATTGACGATATGGTTACGATTTCTAAAAATATATATTTTATCATTTTGATATCTATTATTGTTATCCATGTGGTTATTTATTTCCATATCTATGTCATGCATAGATATGTGATAATTATGTATTTATTTTTATGAAATAATTTGATTATTTTTTTCCCTCAAAATATCATAATAAATGATTTAATAATTTTATCTTTCTTTTTAAACTATCCCTTAATAATAAACACACTGAAACAAGTGCTAGTACTAAACCAATTATCACTATAGTAAGGAAGTTGACATAGGTTATGAAAAGTTACGTCACTAGTAAATAACAACATATTTATGATCAATAATGTGTGACAATTTATTCAGATTTATATAAAGTATTTACTGCTATATTTTAATATATAAACTAATACATTGGTATTACAGAAATGGATAAATTATTTAAAAAAGATATTTATTGGATTGGGATATAGTGAAAAGAGAAGGTCATCATGACTTCATATATTCTAAGAGGAGATGTTGATCAATGGAAGTCATTGATTAAAATCACTATGTAGGTGAAATATATTGAAATAAAGGAATGTTATTTAGAAAATAATTAATGGAAAAATTACTTAATGGAAACAACCATATATGGACAATAAATTCCTAAATTTATGAGAGAAGGATGTGTATGTTGTAGTAGAGGATAAGGTTAATTTACATGGTTAGGGATACATGTCTTAAATTATTTACACAATATATAAATTAATAATGATCACTTTTTGAATGACTAAATACAATCCTTTGAATTTTATTAATTTTTCAAACTATTTCAACATGTGAGAAGATAGAGAAGGGTGTCATCAAGACTAAGAAGTTCTCCAAGTAATATATTTTCAATGAAAAGTTAGAGAAAAATATAATGAGTGATTTTTATATGGAAGGAACTTAAAAAATGGATATGGGAATGGAAGAATTTTTAACATGTGATTATAATAGAATGAAACATATTGGGAAATGCCTGCATATTTTGAGAGTATTTTCAAAATATGGACATAAATACTGTCAAGATAAATATTTCTATGGCCAGAGAAAAAATACCAATTTAAATTTCTTTAACTTCATGGATATTAGACAATACTCTAATCAATGACCCTAGAATCAAGGAAATATTCCTCAAAAGTAGAATAGGGATAAAATATATACTAATGAGATTACAATGATATCAGTTAATGTTCTAAAAAATATAATAGTTGGTAATTTTGATCGTAATTTAATAGTTAGATAATAGTTATTTAATTCTATATCTATGAAATCTTATATATTTTTTAACTTTTCAATGAATAATGAATCATCACATCATACATTAAAAAGGATATTATAATTACAAATACCAGTAAAAATAATATTTTAATGAAAATATACTATGATCTTTTTATTATAATGCATGGGGATGTCATATTTGAAATTTGGATGTTATAATAATTATTAACTTTAACATAATTCTTGGAATGGATTGAATAATAATGTACAATGAAATAATTTATTACTTGGAGAAAGATATCATAATATATGGGTTGTGAATATAATCATTTTTTATAGGTGACATTTCATTACCCAGGTAGAATATTATTATAGGTGACATTTCATTACCCAGGTATAATATTATTTATAGTGGCTTATCTTAGGGAATCTCTTGGAAGAGGATAAGAAAAAATACAATCTATAATAAGTAGAATATTATTATTATGGAATATATATAAATTTTGTAAGATTACATTGACATAATTAATGAGAAATTACATAGATATTTATAAAATTAGGTAATTGAATTCTCTATTAACATCATCCCTAATGAACAACCAATGTCTATTACTCCCTATATAATAGATAAAACAGAATTGGGGGTGTTAATGAAACAACTACAAGTAATGTATGAAAATGGTTTCATAAACATTATCATCTCACCTTGTGTAGCATCCATCCTATTTTTAAATACAAAAGATTCATATATGAGGTTTTTCAATGATTATAGGAAACTAAATTCCATTACTATTAAGAATAAGTATCCTTTTCCCTGCATTGATGACTGATTTGATCAATTTCAAGAGGGTTATAACATTTTAAATATTTTAATTTTTTATTAATAAATAATAAAATTTAAAATGGATGATATATGAATGATGGATTTTCTTAATATTAAAGGGAAATATGAATTTATTATAAATAATTTTGTATTAATTAATTCACCCTTAATATTTATGGATATAATGAATAGGCATTATAATAAAAAATAAATTAGCATTTTTTACCATTTAGTCATTGTTTGAGAAAACACTAATTGATTAAAAGTTTTATATAGATGATTTCATAGTTAACTCTTTCAGGAATCATTTCTTGGATATTTTTTCATAGTGTTTTTTTACATGATTTCTTTAGTGATATTTATTTAAAAAATTAATTATTCAACATAAAAATTTTAATTTTTATTTCCCCTCCAACTCAGCCCACCCACTATCCTCCCCAACCCATCCCACCTATAACACCATAAATATTTATTTTAAAATAACAATAAGAGAAATAGATATCTTAATATACAAGAACAAGATTTTAGCAAATTGTGATATACAATATAAATATTATTATTTATATGTGACCATTAAAATATAGTTGTTAAATTGGATTATATGGATATGAGAATACTTCTTATTAAATTTGTGTATAATTAGATTATTCAATAAAAAATTTATGATCAAATCTTATTAAATTAGAACACTAATTTTAGTAAAGTTATTTAATGCTTCAAAAAATAAATTTTCTTTAAAAAGTTATTTTAATTTCTCATTGTTAGTAACTATTATAATAAATTAATGAATATTTTATAAATTATATTTTTTTAAAAGGAAATAATTTTTGAAATCAATATATCAAAATTACCTTAATGTAAAATTTTAGAAATTATTTGAAAATATTAGTTTTCCACAGAATAGTACAAAATATCGATTTTATACAAAACTATATTTTCCATTAAAGTATTTATAAAGTCCATTTTTAAATTGATTTTAAGATTTAATTATATTTTTTTATTAAACATAATCCAATTAATGTTTTTAAGTTCTAAAATATTTTAAATTATGATATATATACATTTTTATATTTAAAAATTCATTTAATGGAAAACCATTTCTTATTGTGTTTTTCATGACCCCTCCCTCCAAAGGTAACCCTCCTGGGCCGGTAATATAGAATGTGATATGATGGACCTTGAGTACCACCTCTAGTAGGCCTCAAGTTGAAAAATATATTCAAGGATATAAATAAATTCACACATATGGTATCCATTACCCTTAATAGAAAAAGTATGAAGAAGAGATAGGTTATCATCCACCAAACAACCCCATATCATATGGAAAATTAAAAACACTCAATACATGTAATTTAATATTAAAAAAATTAATGTCTCCAATTAAAATAGTAAATGAAATCCTATGGATGTAACTCGACAATAGCTCTAATGACCAAGATTTTAATGTCTATATATATCCCTGATGTCCTCCTAGAGACATAGAAATAAGTTTTTATATATATAGGGAGAGAATAAAATGTATAATCAGTAGTATAATACTTGAAGTCTCTCATCCACATGTTGAAGATAATACAAATGAAATAACGAGAAAGAAAATAATCGACAACATCTAAGTTGTTAACTAGATAATCCTTTCCTCACCATGTCACACTCAATAAATATCACATCCAAGTATAGAAATATAATTTGATATATATTGATAAAAGGCAAACCCACTCCACTTTCCCACTATTTTTTCGCTATCACGCCCCAAAATCATATTGATTAGAGCTCCCATATGTTTAATATTATATTTAATAAAGACACCTAGGAAATTGCATTTTTTCAAGAACAGTGCATGCACCTTTCCATCGAGTCCTGCCTAAACACACCTGGGCCATCTTATAATATCTCACTTGAAGACACCTAGCCCATAAAACCACATCTTTACTGAAGACACATGGGCCATCACATCAAATCCCAACCACAACCATGTATCCAAAATTAGAGGTTTTCATAATCATGATGGACATCAAACACATTCCCTACAACCATACCTAACCCCAACCATGAACCACCTAATAATATCATAAAACATCACCACTATTGAACTTTCGATTTATCTAGATCACAACCTGTTCATATCAAACACTCCTAAAATAGAGTGCATGAAATAGGGAGTAGCCAGCCATCTATACTAATTATATGGATGTTGGGAATAACACCACCCAAAACATTTGGATATTGGAACATGTAACTTAACATGGGTTCCGTACACTAATAAATCACAATTAAAATACAATAAAATGGTTACACACAAGCCTGTCATATTTTTCTACACCACCAAACCACCGAACCATTATAACATACGCATTTACATTATTGAACATAGGTATCACTTCTACAACTAATGCATCACACCACATAACAACCTCACTCAAGACTCACAATCCCACTTTTATAGTTTTCATTTTGCCACATATTTTTATAATCATTTTCTTCAATCATTTGTGATCATTTTGCATTCAAATTAAAACTCAATAACCAATTTAACAAGTTGTTCTATTTCACATTAACAAAACTAATTCATTTAAATTTAAATTTATTTAAGAAAACTAAGACACATCCATTCCATCCATTACTTATATTTAATTTCATAACTTTCTTATTGATTTACTAACCAATGCTATTTCTATATTAGTATTTCATAACCACCTAAAAACCACCAAGATAACACATAACACTACCAACCATTCCCATATCAGCTCTTTATTCCCATATCACCCTTCACCAAGACATACCCAAAAGTCAAACTAAGAAATCATCCACATTGATAATTACATCCATTACACATACCATGAAATTAATCAATTTCAAAATAAAGGGGAAACCAGAAAAGTTATTTCTTAAAATAATATATTATTTTTATATTGGGACAATAATTTTTCTTTAATTATTTAATTTTAATATTATTAAATTACCATAACACATTCAATGCATAGTTTTTTAGTGAAATGAAAAAAATATTAATTATCCAAATCAGATAATCAAATTATCTTTCAAGTGGAATATTTTGGTTATTTAAATTAAAACATCATGGGATTATAAAAATAATAATTATTTATTCATGTGATCATATTTTCTAGTGATAAAATCATTTGTAATATAATGTAATCAAGTAAAATATAGGTGCAATTCTACATTCACATTAATTTTATTAAATCTGAATAATTAAATTTTTTATACTATCTCTTACCATCCATCCAAAATTAATCAAAATCATGCGAATATAACATATGAACATAAATTAATGAGAAAACTTTTATCCAATGCCCATTGATTGTAACCACTAGAGATTTTGTAAATATTGTTTTTTTGAATTAATTTATTCTTTTTGATATTTTCCATTTCACACAACTCTGAAAATAGTTATTTTTTTATTAAATCACTAAGTTAAAAATTCCATTCACCAGAAAACAAATTAGTACATTACACAATACCAAATATGAATAAAATACATGTAACATTGACTCATTTTATATTACACGTAACCATGACTTGGCGTAAGTTACATGGAACACTGATGTTTCTATGAAACATCATTTTATTGTTATAATTATTTAAATGATATAATTATAACCTAGCCGTTAAACATAGTAATATGAATAGTAATTAATAATATTAAAATATTTTTTTTAATGTTTATCTATAAATAAAATATATTGATAATGAAATATAGAATTTTTGATAAAGACCTTATACGTTTAAATATATTATTTTCTTAAATAAACTATAATTCCTTCTATGTAAAATAATAAAATAAATATTATAAAAATATATAAATTTAATTTTATTAAATAAACATATATTTTTAATTTTTAATTCCAATATTATATTAGAGTGATTCTTTTTATTTTTCTACGAAGCATTATTTTTTAAGGGATAATGAAAAATACTGAATTTTAGTTAATAACAGCCTTTTTATTTAAATAATAATTAATGTTAAATTATAAGTTAAATTTGTTTTAATGTAACATTTGATCAATTATACATATACTAATATAGTTTAGTTCATTATTATCAAGTTCACTTTGAAATTGAATATAAAAACTTAACAAACTTTTGAACAATTTTCTGCTTTCAAAACTCGTTACTTCATCCCATTGGTGGGATTAACATTAATCTTAATTTTTTCACTTATTTGAATTGAATTTACAAACACATAAAAAAATCTTAATCATTTTATTATTTTGAGTCTAGTTATATAATTTTGTTTATTTTAAAAATAGATTTGTAAAATTGATTAAAATTAATCAAAATGATTAATGGCAATTTAAGCTTAATTTGGGACTAAACTATAATCTTAGGGGGCCAAATGACCTATAAAGTTTTCCAAAACCAATTTTACGTAACTATTTCGGCCATAAACCTTAAATTTAGGATTTTGGGTGGTTTGGTATAAATTTTATTTAGTTGAGAACATATGTACACCTAACTTGTTTTCAAAAATTTCAAGTGAGCCCTTTTCCTTCCCTATAAATGCTACCACCTATCCCTTTTCTTCACACCCATAAAACCTATTAGGTTTAAAGATGATATGACTAATACAATAATAAAAAATCCTACCTTCCTCTTAGAATCCATTCCTCTTTTCAGAAATAAATCCAAGAAATCCTTTTGGCACAAACCGAAAAAAGTTACCCAATTAAGAGGTTACCTATTCTCTCAAGCCCCTTTCTTTTATATTTCTTATACACCCCCTCCACTCTCTTTATTACATTATTTTATAAAAATAAAAATATATATTATTTTTTACGGCATTTTAAATTCTAATGTCTCAAACTAAACTTACACACACCTCCATCTAATGGTAACGAACATACTATTTATGTGTACGGCGAACTACCGCCTCACTAAATGATGATTGTTCATTTTTTCCTTTACTGCCTCTCATGGTTAAATTTTTTACGGAAATTTTTTTTATATATGTAATATATTATATTTATTATTTATTTAAGCTTATTTATTACTTTTTACAATACATAAATGTTTTACTTTCCATTTTGTGTTAATTCGATGATTTCGTTTGAGGAAGTGTGAACTATCACCCCTTAAAGCAATATGATTTGTTGAAACACTACATGGATTGTATTAAGGATTTTTTTGGTGAATAAATATGATAAATATGATATCATAAATCTAATTTAATATATATATATATTACTTCCTTTCAACATGGAAATTAAACACAAATAGTGTTCATGCGTACGTACGACCTACCGTCTCTATGAACGGTGTATTCTATTTCATATATATATATTTTATATAATGTTATGATAAATATATAATGTATATAAATGAGATTTATATCATTGTTTATATTTTTTAAATCATGATATAATTATAAGGACCAAAGATATAACAAATTAAGACACATATGAAAAACAATTCAAATATTACCTAAATCGTATCCTTAACCTGAAATTGTTAACAAGAGGGTAGTAAAAATTCATAATAAATACATATACGGTATTAAATATAATAAATAGTCCATTAAAATATTTATAATAAATTTATATTTATTATAGAATATTTCTGAATGAGTATGACGAGAGAAAAGACACAAGGTAAGGGGATTTCACCTAATTTTGTATTTCTATGAGATACATGAATTATTCACCACACATTCTTTTTTTGTGGTGTGTATAATGTACATGGAAGACATAAATGTTTATTATAGTAAAATTTATTTTTTTAGATATCCATTTTTTTATATTTATTTCATGGGGTTTAGGAATCAAATATTACCAAATATGTAAAATAGTTTTGTCTCAGTTTGTCTTCTTTGAGAATCATGTTTTGTTATGTGCCTAAATTCATTTTGAGGTGTATATAATTACATTTTACATGATATATAATTAATCTAATTCTTTTAATGATATTTTAAGATTCATTTAATTATCCTTTCTTACATTTAGAGAATTATCCCAAGTTACTGCTTGATAAGTGTTTATTGAAACAATCTCATCACTTTTCAATATGGTTGATGTTTATACTTCCTTTAATGAAAAATTATGATCCATATATCAAAAACACTAATGAGTTTATTATGATATGATTATTAATATTATATTAATATATTTTCACCATTTTCCACTCTTTGGTACACAATATATTTAATAAATTGTTTTTAACAAATCTCAGTATTACCCTCTCTTTAGTTAGAAATATGTGTTCCCTCAAAACAATGTTTTCTAAAAAGGGTATCGAAGAATATTATAATAATATCATATGATAATTAAAATTAATATTTACCCTTTTTCCTTTTTCAAATTTTTATAAATTATTATTCTTGTATATTTTCCATTGAGGTATTTTTTCTAACATTTTTACCATGCAAAAGGAATGTTCATTTTACCTCGTCAAAGATGTACGAATTTATTTGTCATCAATCCTTTAAAGATTTATTTTCATGTTTAAAGTGTAATTTTAAAAAAAAATTAAAACTTATTTTCAAATAAATTATTTACAAATAAATTATTTTCAATTTATTTACAAGATTCTTTCATATATTTTCATGTAAAAAGGATTTTGAAACATTTTCAATATTACTTTATAAGCTTTCCAAGTCTTCAAAGAAAAAGTTTTTTAAAATTTTTAAAGCTTATTTTAAAAAATTTCTAGTAAATGTTTTTTCAAAATTATTTCAGGACTTCCATTTTTTGATTAAAAATTATTTTCAATGAAAAAGAATTTCAGAATGATTGTATGATTTAAAAAGTTCATTTTTTCAAATAAGAAAGGATACTTTCCTCAAGAAATGATTTCAAAATATCTTTTTAAGTTATTATCTATCTAAGATGACATCTATTGATGTCACTCAATCCCTTATTGGAAATTATCCAAAGTTATCATTCATATTATTTCTTGAATGGTTTATGTTTTTAAGTAATAATGCTTACAACACCTATTTATCTCAAATGGTTCATACGCTTTTGAAACCCGCTTCTTTTCATGGGTTATGCTTCGATGAAATAGTTATGAAACATATCTATTTTCCATAGGTTATAATGTGATGAAATGATTATGATACCCAATTAATTTACAAGGTTATGATTTGGGGTTTATAAAACTTATGTCTTTTATGGGTCATGATAAAATGAATTCTTTTATTTTCTTATCGCACATGCATGAATAATTTGATTATGAGATGGGTGGGACCTATATCTCTCTCTAATGCATTGGTTAACAATGGATGAATCATGAGTATAAATGTTATGCGTGAACCTAATTACACATTTAAAATTATGTTTTTGGACCTGGTTTCAATGCCATAAGTTTATGCATGAACTTGATTACATGTTCACAATGTTAAGAGTGAACCTTATTACAAGCTCAAAATTCAATGCATGGACTGGGTTTCACATCCTTAAGTATATGTGTGAACCTGATTTTGTATTCCAAATATAATGAGTGAACATTATTATGTTTTCAAAATATTATGCAAGGACCTAGATAAATGTCTATAAGTTTATGAGTGAACCTGATTACCTGTTCAAAATGTTACGTGTGAGCCTGATTACATGTTCACAATGTTTTGCATGGTCCTGGTTTCATATTGATAAAGTTATGTGTGAACATGATTACACATTCACAATTTTATTAATGAACCTAGTTTCATGTCCATAAGTTTATGTAGGGACCTGAATTTATTCCCTAAACATAATGAGTGAACCTATTTCTACCTATAAATGTTCACAATGTTATAAAAAATGTGCTTGAAACAAATTTTATGTCTTATTCCTATGTTATGATTTCAATAATTACACTCTTAATTCTCTTATGATAAATTTATTATGAACTTCCAATAATTATTATGATCCCTAATATAAAGGGTATGAAATTAAAATGTTATGCTAATGTTCCATACACTTTTGTTCATGTTATGCTGACACATTTCCTTTATTTAACCTTACTAAGAATCTCATCTCACCCTTTTCTTATGTTTCCTTTCTGAAGGATATGAATAAAGGTTTTAGGTATATGTACTGAAGGTGGAAATCTTTATGGGATTTGTTGAACACATTTCACAAGGGTAAATTTATTTTTCCAATTTTCTATAGACACTAAACTATTACGGACCTTAGGCATGTATTTTTTGTAATGTACTGAATTTCTATCTAAAATGATGTAATATCCATGTATTTTAAGCCTGGTTATATATAATTGGTATCAAATGAAAGGTTTAGTCATCCTTTGGAAACTAGGATGAGAAAACATTAGTGAGATCCCTTGGTATATTTATATGGATATGTCTAGGGATGTACATATGTATAAGTATAAGGATGAGTTAACATTAAAGAAAAATATCCTAGAATTTTGGTAAAGGATTAAGTGATTGGTTTCCTTGAAGTAAATATCTTTCTAGAAACTACAGGTGGATGTAGACTGGGCACAGATGTACCTAGAAGTAATAACTCTAACAATATTTTTTGGGCCTGACTCAGGGTAATCTTGTGTATGAAAAATGGCCTTGTGGTACGCCTAGTTTGACACTCCCATGGGATATGTTTTGAAAATTCACGAAATCTTCATAAACCATCATGAAGGATTTAAATATATTATGGATATGAATAACCAAGGATAAAACTAAGGTTTCATATTAGGATCCATGATTTAATTACCCTATAAGTAATTTTTTATGATTATATGGTATACCAAAAATGATTAATATTTCTCACACTATGACTTTGGGTTTTAGTCAATAGAGAGAACTAAAAGTAATATCATTCAAATTTAAAGTTTTAGATATGGAAAGTATTTTCACTATGAAAATATATTTCCCATGTGGTAATTTCATAAAGACAATTGGGAAGGATGTATGAGTATTGTTTATACTTATGAAGATAAACAAACCACATTCGATATGTGAAAGGTATATGATGTTCTTCGAGTATTGTTTACATTGATCATAAGAATCATGATCATATTGAGGTTGAGGAACCTTGAGACATGATTTATATTTAATATTCTATGAAATAGGTATTAAATAATAATTTTATGAATCATGAGTAATGGATTAAGAATTAAGTTGGATTAATGAAGTATTTATGTTTTGGAATTAAAATATTGTGTTTAATGATTAATGAAATGTATAAGTATTTTCAGTATAAGTTTTCATTTAGGATTGAAAAGGATATATTTAATAGTGATGAAGACATAGAAAAGTTATTTTAGGGAAATTTTATATATTTATTAGGGGAAGTTAACCCATAATTAATTCATGAAATTGAGATAATTATCTTTTTATAATGATATGTTGGATATGAATAAGTAAATTAGACGATACAGATTACCCAGGAACTGATTAATGAAGAAATGGTATATATCATTAAGGATGAAGTTTAGAAATTCTTGAATTTAAAAAATGGAACCAATTATACTTGGAATAACTAATTATGCATGTTTTACAAAATAATTTATTGTAAATAAGGTAATTACCTTTTTTTGGGGGAATATACGATGAGGTTATTCACATGTTTGTAATGTGACAACCAAGTTGAACTTTTTGATATATAGGGGATCAATTTTAATCTGATTTAATCACCATATTTCTAAAATTTTATATTTTTATCTTTTGGGATGGTTATAAGGTTTACCATTTATGGAAAGATTAAGTTAAACAGTGGATGAATTTTGTGAGAATAAAGTATTATATTACCACTTGAGGATTTATTCATATTGGATATCCAATTATAAAAACATGGTATTGATGATAACTGATGATATATGGGATGGAGTATCATAGATCTCCTGATCTATTCGTGATTTGGGAATGAAAAATTCATCTTCATTTTTGGAAAAATAGGTGGAGTCAATTAAGGAACCAAAAATGGTGAGGTTGTCCTGAAATTATGCAAGTGTATCTTTTCATAAAATTATTTAACTTTAGGAAAAGGGATATTGAAACCAAAAATATTATCCTTGTGTATCCATTTTTGATGAATCAGATGGCCCCTTAGTTTATCATAGATTTATGGATTCCTGATTGTTAACTTCCTCCTGATATTTTTCTCTATCACTCTCCATCAGAACATCATAGTTATAATTTCCTTCCATGTCTATTTTTTCCCTTCCCATATTTATTTCCCTATGTGTTAACCTAGTTATATGTTACTTTGGGTAACTATTATGGTTCCAAAATTCCCTTTTTAAGGGATGTTTTAATATTCTTTTTACGTTGTGGGTTTCTATTAATGAACCATTAAAATATTAAAGAATATATAACTGAGTAAATATTCAAGGAAGAAATTCATTTTTAATGGGGGTAGAATGTAAATCCATGATATTTTGCGAATTATTATTTTTTGAATTAATTTAATATTTTTGATATTTTCCATTTCACACAACTTGAAAATAGTTTTTTATTATTATTAAATAACTAAGTCTACCATTCCATTCAGAAGACACTGAATTGGTGTACGTTACATGACACCAACTTTGTGTAAGATACATGGAACACCGACTCAACATACATTACACATAACCATGACTTAGTGTAATTTAAATGCAACACTAATGTTTCTACGAAACATAATTTTTTTATTATAATTATTTAAATGATATAATTATAACCTAGGTGTTAAAATTAGTAATATGAATAGTAATTAATATTTTTAAAATATTATTTATAATGTTTTTATATAAATAAAACATATTTATAATGAAAGATATAATTTTTGGTAAAGACCTTATATGTTTCAAAATACTATTTTCTCAAATAAACTACATATCCTTCTATGAAAAACAGTAAAATTAATTTTAGAAGCATATAGAAATTGAATTTAAAAAATATACTTCATTTTTATAATTATTTATTCCAAAATTATATTAGGGTTAATTTTTTTGAATTTTTCTGAGAAGCATAACTTTTTAATGAATAGTGAAAAAATACTTCATTTTAGTTAATAAATGTCTTTTCATTTAAGTAATTATTAATATTAAATTATACCATAATTTTTTAAGGTCAAATTAGATCAATTATAAATCTATTAATACCATATAGTTTTTATAATCATTTTCTTTTTTAAATGAAATATATAAACTAAAAAAACTATTGAATATTTTTCTACTTTAAAACCTGTTTTTTCATCCTATCTCTAGGATTAACATTAATCTTAATTTTACCACTTCTCTATATTGAATTTTAAACAAAAATGAGAATAAACCATCTTAATAATTATAATATTTATGGCTGAATTAGATAATTTTAATTTTTTTACCAAAAATAATAGTAAAGGTGATTAAAATTAATCACAACGATTAAGGTCAAAATAAGATTAATTATTGACTAAACCTTAATCTTAGGTTCCCAAATGAACTAGAAACGTGTAAAAACCCATAGTATGGACATATTTTGAAAATTAACCTTCCATTAATGGTTTTTATTTCTTTTTAATGACTTTTTTAGCTAAGAATATGTGTACACCTAACGTGTTTTTAAAAATTCCAAATGAGTCCTTTTCCTTCCTTATAAATGGACACCACATCTCTCTCTTGTCCACACCCCTAAAACCTCTTAGGTTAGTCCAATATCTTCCCAATAAACTTCTAAAAATCCTTCCCATACTCATATAAGCCTATACTTGGGCATAAAGTAATCCAATAATTCCTTTTGGCACAAACCAAATAGAGTTACCCAATTAAGAGGCAACCTTTTCTATCAGGATCCTTTGTTTTATTTTGCTTATCCACCCCCTCCAATATATTTATTACACGATTTTATAAAAACTAAAGTATCTTAAATATACTTTTATTTTTTTATTCTATGGTTTTTACCAACACATGTACACACCTCCATCTAATGGTAATAAACATACTATTTAAGTGTACAACAAACTACCGCATCACCAAAAACGATGATTATTCGTTATTCCATTACCACTTATCATGGTGGATATTATGATGTAAAATATATGTAATTATGTAATATATTATCTTTATTATGTATTTAATCTTTTTAATTCCTTTTTATAACACATGTGTTTTTAATTTCTATTTTTTGTTAATACAGTAATTTCATTTGAGGAAGTGTGGACTATTATCCCCTCAAAAAGATATGATTTTCCATAGACTACATGGATTGTGTTAAGGACAGTTTTAGTAAATATATATGATATATATGATATCATAAATATAATTTAATAATGATATATATATATACACATATATGTATTTTACTTTCTTGCAACAATACAATTAAATGGAAATAGGGTTCATGCGTACGTACGGTCTATCGTCTCCACGAACAATGTATTCAGTTTCATTATTTTATATTATATATATTATTATAATAAAAATATATTTTATATTAATGATATTTATATCATGGTTTAAATTATGTAAATCATGATATATGTACAAGAATCAATGATATAACAAATTAAGATACATGTAAAAAACAAAGTGAATATTATCTGAAGAGTAGCATTAATATGAAATTTCTATCAAGAGGGTAGTATAAAGTAATAATAAATACATATATGGTATTAGATATAATAATGTGTTTTTTTAATTTGTATAATAAATTTATATTTATTATATAGTTTTTTTCAACGAGTATGATGAGAGTAAAGACACAAGGTAAGGGGATTTCAACTCACTTTTTATTTCTATGATACATGTGATTTATTCACCACCAATTCCTTTTTTGTGTTGTGTATACTATACATGGATTTATTAAATGTTTATTATAGTTTAATTTTTAGGTATTTAAATATCAATTCTATGACCTTAATTTCATGGGGTTTAAGTTTCAAAAGTTACCAAATTGGTAAAATTGTTTTGTCTCAGTTTTTCATCTTTGAGACTCATGTTTAATTATCCACCTAAATTAACTTTTACGTATATATAAATCAATTTTACATGATATATCATGAATCATATTGTTATAATTATATTATAAGACATAGTTAATTTTCTATTATTATATGGAAAGTATGATTCCATGTTTCCAGGTGATGAGAGTTTATTGAAATAATCTCATTGATTTTCAAGATTATTGATTATTATGCTTCCTTTGATGAAATATTATGATACATATCTAAAAAATCATTAATTTTATTATACTTTGGTTATTAATGATTTATTCATATATTTTTAATATTTTCCCACTAATTAGTATATAATATAGTTAATAAAGTGTTTTTAAGAAATTCCAACTTTACCCTCTCCTGGGTCAGAAATCTATGTTCCCTCAAAACCATGTTTTCCAAAAATGGGTTCCAAGAATATTATACTAATATAATATGAAAATTAGAATGTGTTACCCTTTTTTATTTTACCATTTCTTTAAAGTAAATCTTCTTTTTCTTTCTTAATGAGCAATTTTTTATAACATTTTTACCGTGCAATAGGAATATTCTTTTTTTACATTGTAAGACTTTTATATATTTATATACTATAAATACGTTGAATTTTTTTCATGTTTAAAGGGTAATTTTTAAGAAATTTCTTTATATTTGTTTTCAAAGAATTTTTTTGAAAACATTTTAAACCTTCTTTCAAATATTTTCGAGTAAAAATATTTTCAATACATTTTCAAGCTTTCTTTATAAGTTTTAAATGTGTTTTCAAAGAAATGGTTTTTAGAATGTTTTGAATCTTTTTTATATGTTTTTAAGGAAATGGGTTTAAAAAATTATTCCATGCCTTATTTCTAATCCTTCAATGTATTTTTGAATACAATTGATTTCAAAATGTTTTTATGCTTTTAAAAGTGAAATTTTTTAAAAATAAATGGTATTTTTATCAATAAATGTTTTTAAAAAATCATTACAGGTTATTATAAATCTAATATAAAATTTGTTGATGTTACTCAATATCTTCTAGGAAATTATCCAAATGTTCCATTCATATTATTTCTTGAATGGTAAATTTTTTTAAGGAATAATTCTTATAACACCTATTTATCTTCCACAGTTCAAACGCTTTTGAAGCCCTATTATTTTCATGGGTTATGCTTTGATGAAATAATTATTAAACCTATCTATTTTCCATAGGTTATGATGTGATGAAATTTTAATGATACCCAATTCATTTCATGTTTTAGGATTTGATGTTTATAAAACTTATGTCTTTTATGGTTTATGATGCAATGAATGTTTTATTATCTTGTTAAACATGTATAAATGATCTTATTATGAGATGGGTGGGACCTATATATACCAACAATGAATTAGTTAATTATGTATGACTCATGCATATACATCTTATGTGTGAACAAGTGTATATGTTCAAAATGTTATGCATGGACCTATTTTCATGTCTATAAGTTTATAGATGAACCTAATTACATGCTCACAATGTTATGAGTGAACCATATTACATATTCACAAAGCTATAAATAGACCAGGTTTCATGTATATATGTTTATGTGTGAACCTGATTATATGTTTACAATGTTATGAGTTAATCATATCACATGTTTATAATATTTTTCATAGACCTATTGAATGTCCATATGTTTATGTGTGAACTTTATTACTTGTTAAAAATGTTATGCATGAACATGATTTCATGTTCAAAATGTTATTAAGAGACTTAGTTTCATATCCATAAGGTTATGTGTGAACTTGATTACACATACACAATGTTTTTCATGAAACTAGTTTCACGTCCATAAGTTGATGTGGGGTCTGATTTCATGTACAAATCTTAATTAGTGAACTTATTTCTATGTAAACATGTTCGAAACATTATAAAAAATGTGATTGCCACAAATTCTATGTTTATGTTTTATTATGCCACAAATTCTATGTTATTATTTCATGAATTATGCTTTTAATTATCTTATGATCCATGTATTATGAACTTCCAGTCATTATTTTGATATATAATATATAGGTTATGATCTTAAAATGTTATGCAATAGTTCCATACCCTTTTTTTCATGTTATGCTTAAGAAATTACATTATTTACTATTATTTTAAATCTGATATCACCAATTTCTAATGTTTCTATTTCATATGTTATAAAGAAAGGTTTTAGGCAGAATTACTAAAGGTGGATATCTTTATGGGAGTTGTTAAGATGATAGAATATTTTTTTTCCAAGATTCCAAAGACACTAAAATATTACAGCCCTCAACCAAGTATTTTTGTAATGTAATTAATATCCATCTAAAATTATGGAATATCCATTTATGTTAATACCGGGTCATTATAGTGATGATACATGAATGGTGATATACAAAAGGGATAGAGAAGAGAGAAATATTTTTACTTTCCTGGAAATTGGAAAGGATGAATATAGATAATCTCATGAATTATGAAGACTCTAAGATAATGTATGAAGTTTATCTAGATGATAGAGAAAACGTTGGAAGAATAAAGTCATAAGGTATTCGATTTTTCGAATTTGGATGCAACTCATATTTGGAAAATAGAAATACTTGATCATTCAACCTTTCAATTAAGCCATAATTTCCCTTGGGTTTAAATAAAAACAATAATTATATAGTGATTAAATATTACCAAAATATTATATTTTATTAAATGAGTTAAAATAATTAATTACCATAATTTTAGAATTTTAAATTACAGAAAACACATTTTCAAATCGAAGGGATAACAGAAAATAGGATTTTAAGATAAATATTATACCCCTATTCAAATCACACAAGATATGTTATAGAAACATGGTTTTACCATCATGTAGTTGGATAGCATTATAGATAACTCAAAAAACTCTGGGTACCCTTATATGAAACTTAGGATCCATGACTTACCATTATACGAGTTGTGGAAACTCAGCTATACCATTACATAATTATGAATTTACCCTTATCTGGGAAATATAAAACCCTTTTTACCATTATTTGATCTAGGATCAAACATTATATGAGATTTTTAACTCACAGGTCAACCATAAGCTGGTATGAGAATCTCAATGGCACTCTTACGTAGTGGCGGGCATACCCTTATGTAGTAGATAAAAACATCCTCTTAAACTTAGTTAACTCCATACTTTCAAATCTCCCATTACAAAATAGTTCAAAAAGGTGTTTTGCCTATATTCAGTGTTTAAAACTGACACCTTACCCTTACATAACCAATTTTTAACTAATATACACTTACATAAGTATTGAAAAAACCAATTCACCTCTATGAAGCTTTAAAATCACGCATTAGGGTAAGTATTTTATTAAAAATATAATTTTTTTTACTACAATTACTTATAAATAATTATAAAAAGGTTTTATTAAAATTTTGAAAAATTATAAAACACCCTAGAAAATTAATAAAATCTTTTTTAAAACGTTAAAACACTTCTATTATATTTGAATTAATTTTAAAAAATTCAATTAAATTATCAAAAAAAGTTTTACAACATTGAAATTACTTTCATAATTGTAAAACCATTTCAAAAAATATAATAATTTATAAAATTATTTAAAAATCTATGAAACCACCTTGAAATGACCAGACACCCCATAATGAAAAATTATGTCTTATAAATATTCTATACCTTTACATTAAATACCTATCAAATTGTTATTATCATTGAGAATTAAAGTAAAACCCAAAATAATAAGGAAATGATGGGGGTAAATCAACCACCCAGTGAGATACCTCTCAAAGACCTTTCCATAATTGTAACACAACAATTGTCCCAAAAATAATCTTTCGATAAGATGCATATCAAGAAGGAATAATGCCCCATCGATGGACATGACAAAAACAACAATAAATACGTAACAATCAAACATTTACAACAAAACAACAAGATATAGTGGCAGAACAATAAAAAATCACTTTATATAGAAATCCTAGAACATCATATATGGGAAAATATTTTTACTAAACACCTCAAAAATTTAATTTTGGTATATGATTAAATGAAAATATATGAATACTTTATTATTATTTATCACGCCCAAAAATTTAACTTTATAACATTTAAGACTTATCCTACTTAATATATCATTTAAAAAGTCTATTATAATGATTTGATGGAAATTTATTAAACATAATATATATAATATTTACATCATTTCAATAAATCGTGATGGTTATGTATTTTAAAATATAAAAAATATTTTAAAAGTATTTTTTACTTGTTATTCATGTATCACAAAATTTCATATTAAAATATGTTAAATTAAAAAATAATGGTGATAAAATATTTTCACTAAGTTTCTTTCATTTAAAATATATAAAGATCAAATACATTTAAATTATAATCAATATACTAATTCATAACAATCTATTTAGGAAAAAACTTTTTGTGAAAACACTCCCATTACATTTTTCAAAACATATTTTTAAACAATTGAAAATTTTATAAAAAATTAATATAGTCTATTTAAGAAAAAAAAATTCCGCAAACTAAATTTTACATATGGGGTCTTACTAAATTCTATTATATATCATGAAGGGGGATTCCAAGAATGAAATAGTCAATGTAAATTTTTATTTTCCAAAAAAATCATTAATATTTAACCAACTAAGTAAACAACAAGGTTAACTAATTTAATTCACCATTAATCATATGATTTATTCTATCTATCCACCATTCTCATTTAATACTCAAAATGTTTCATATCCAACCACATAGAAAATTATTATAATCTTATAACATTACAAGTATGATATATCACTATTTATATTTTACAAGATTCCAAAAAAATACATAAACAAAAATATTACTTTTATAAAAATATTTTTTTAACTAACCCATATAGGCTATGGTATTTGCTAAGATAATATCAAAAAATGAATTCAAAATTAGAGAACCAATTGTTAACATATTTCATTCATCACAAACAAGACATGAGGTTGGGATAATCCAATTATTATAACTGTAATGTTTCCCATGTTTGATAAAAAATCATTATTTACCACCAAGATAAATCTATGATCAATCAAAATAAAACCATCTATCAAGATCATAATCAGATTCATCCATCACTTTCTTGAAAATATTATAGGTCTAGAAACAATCTCATATTCATCAATTTAATGATATTAGAAACAACTCTTTTCTTTTATTACTGATATTAAGCAATTTAACTTTTTATGGGAGGTGAGAAATTCCATCAACACAACTTATAGTCACAAAAATGGTACATGTTCTCATTAGAAAGAAACATCATCCCATATATCACATTATTTCCATGATAACAAAGATAATAGTTTTTTGAATTAAATATAATTACATAACATCCTCAAAAATATACATCATTATCTCATGCATCATACATAATGTGGTTCAAAAACATTATAGGATTATAATGTTACCAAATAAATAAAATTCTAACTTCCTATAAAAATTTATACATGATACGTTCTTATGCTCGATTCAAATACCACATTACATGTGCAACATGTTTTTATAATTCCCAAAATAATACATGCTCTTAGATAAAAAAAATTAAACTATAAATGTCGTATTACTATGGGTCTTTCTTATCATGCCCCAACTAAAAATTATTTAAACATTTTCTTTGTTCAAGAAAAAATTGTTAGATACATTAATAAGGTAACATGATTTTACTTAAATATTTAAATTCAACATGATCCGTAAATAACATGATTTCATATTATAATTAAAATATACATAAAATGTTACATGTTCATGATTTAGATACAATGAATTTCATAATAATCCACACAAATTTTTCATCATGAGTACAATAATTTTTTTAAATCTTGAAAGGAATAGGTTCAATCATATAAATAGTTTCTATTCTTAATGGTTTACCACAAAACATTTCAATAATATTCTACAAATTTTAAAATATCAATTGAAATCTATCCTTACAATAAAATTTCAACACAAACTTACTACATATGACTAGATTAATACTATAGAACTGTAATCATTCTAAAATGTAATGAAAGAGTTGTTTAGGTAAATATTTTCAAAATTTTAAATTAATTTGGAATAATCGTGATGGTTATTTTTTCATAAATTTCAGGATTTAAATGTCCAGAACTAGGTTTTAAAAAAATTCCATAAAACATGCACCTGAAAATTTCCAAATGGAAAGAGATTCATTATATATTAATTCACATGGAATCCAAAATACTCTTAAGCATGGTTTTCAAAACAATAATTTCAATCAAGTAGATTTAAATCAACTAAATGTAACATACATAATATGGGTTTTTATATTACAATATATATTAATAAAAAAATAAACTAATAGTGCTTCAGTAATAATTCAAATCCTTATAAAAATCAGTTATCATTATGTCTAATTGAATAATGAAACAAAAATAAATTCATAAATAATTTTTGTGTAACTTGATAGGGAAAAACACATTAAATTATTAATAAAGTTTCAAAAAATTAACCCACACTAGTAAATTATCATTTTAAAATTTAATTTTACGTTACACGACTAATTCATAAAATGATGACACTTTAGTAGAAACTACAACATGTGAATAGTTAGAGAAATAGATATAAAAGTTTATAAATTATTTAATTTAATCCCTTCCTAGAAAAACCTCATTAAATCATAATAACAATAAATCATGATGAATGTACCTCTCCTAGGTCTTTACCCTGTAGTCCATACAACCTTAATTGGTTGTGTTTAGGGCTTAGAGTCTTTGCATCAGATCATAGGGGCCTTAAAATCTGGTTTCTTTACTAATCTCCCTAGATTATGTCATACACAATGATTTACTGATAATATTTCCCTATTAACCCATGAAATTATTATAGTTCCTAGCTTCTGAATTTATCCTCCCTCTCAACCTCCATTTAATTGTACTTCATCCTAACCCCTTCCTTTTAAGGGTAACCCTCCTTGGCTAACAATGACGAATGAGAGATAATAACCCCCATTTATTACCTCATGTAAGCCCTGAGTTTGAATATAGTACTAAGGGTACTAAGAATATCATACATATAGGAGGTATTATGAGAAATAGATAAGTTGTCAACCACCAAAAAACTTTATATCATAAGGAAAAGGAATAATTCACAATGAAATTAATATCATATGAATACAATTGAATGCATCCAAGTAAAATACCAAAGGTAATTCTATGGAAACAACACAATAATAGCCCCAAAAACCATGCTAGTAATCTACAGCTCAGTCCCCAAAGTCCCATTAGAAACCTAAAAAAATAGATTGTATAAACATAGGGTGAGTATAACATGTATACTCATTAGGTTCATACAAAACATCTCTCATGAACATGTGTAAATATTATACTAATTCACCAATGAGAAAAAAAAATAGAACCAATCATCCCAAAGTAGGTTAACTAGATTATATCATCTTTAATAAGTCATGTTCACCAAATAATACATCAAAGTACATTAAAATAATATGAGAAATGTAGATAAAATGGAACCCCACACATCTTTCCCATTATATTTTCCACTCCCACACCCAAATGTCATACATCCTAGTGCTCCAATCTCTTTCGTAGAATCCTTCCCGAAGACACCTGGGAAAATGCAGTGCACTAAGAACCCCATGTGAAATTGGCCCTCACATCCCACCCGAAGACACTCAATCCCTCACAACACATCTCACCCAAAGAAACTTGTCCCACTACATCACGTATCTACTGAAGACATCGGGGCTATACCATCACATCTCGACTACATATTTATAACCATAATAGTTGTGTGTCATTAATATGAAGTACACAACCAAATTATTTCCTCCTACATGAATAAAACCCACATTAAAAAACCTCATAATCTCATCAAGCATCACCACTAGTTCACTTTTGAATTCGGGACATCATAACCAATGAATATCAAACTCGTCTAGAAGAGTGAGTCAGGAAAAGGTTGTACCTAATCATCTTCCCTCAATATTTGGATGTTGGGAGAAATACCCCCTAAAAATTTAGTTTGTTGGTACATGGTGTTCGATGTGGGTGGGGTTCATATAAAAAACCTAATGGAAATAAATTATAATAACAACAAATAATCCCAACCTAAGAGTAAAAATATCCAAAACCACCCAAAAACCATAACCATTGCATCACCACTATCAAACATTGGTACCATTATTACAACTATTTTATCTCTCAAAACAATATACATAAACAAGTCACACATTACCACTTTCATTTTTTTCATTTAGCCACATCAATTTCCAACTATCTTCATATTCATTATTCATATTTCAATATTCAAATGAAACATCATTACCAATTTATAAATACCTTTTATTTCACATTAACACAAATCATTTGTTTAAATTTCAATTTACTTAAGCTAATTACCCCACATTAATTTCATCAAAAGATTATTTTTATTTTCAGTCAATTATTATTTATTTACTAACCCATGTCATTCCAATTTTGGAATTTTATAACCATTGTGAAACAATCAATCCAGTATACAACAACATTAACAATTCCTATATCAAATTTTAAATCCCACATCACACATCACTACCATAATCCCACAACTAAAACCCACGAAACAAAAAAAACCCTTAATTCCCACCATTATACATACCATCACATTAACCAATTTTATAAGAAATGGGAAACACACCAATTTATTTCTCGAGAAAATATATTAAATTTTTCATGAGACAATAATTATTATATAATTATTTAATAACTATATAATTTAATGAATAAAATTCATGTAATTACACATTTTTTTATTTTAATGAAATATAAAAAACATTAATTATCTTAATGAGATAGAAAAATTCTCTGTTTAAGATAATATTTTGATTATTTAAATTAACAAAAAAAGTGATAGTTAGAAAAATAATTTTTTATGCATGTGATAATATTTTCTAGGGAAAAAATCATCTGAAATATGAATATATTTGGAAATATATAGGTGAAACGCCCTGTACCCTTTAATTTATCCCAATTAATTATCTTAATTATGCTAAATCTTACCATCCACCCAAAAGGAATCACATGCATGATAATTACACATATAAACATAAATTAATGAGAGGACTTAGATCCCATTAAAGGTGATGGTACTAGGCTAGAGTTACACATAAGGGATATAGGGGAGAGAATGATTTTTCAACACCTTGAAATTGTAATGGAGGAATTAAGAAAAAACTACTAAAGCTTTAAAAACTGGAAGACAAAGTCTCGAGGTCATATAGATGAGAGGTAAATTAATGAATAAGGGAGGTATAAGGTTTCATGTATTTAAAATTTTCAATTAATTCCTATTTGGAATATCGAAATACCATATAGCTATATTATTCAATTAAACCTCCATTTAGTTTGGATTTAAATAAAACATTAATGAAAATGTGATTAAATCATCCCATAATATTAGATTTAGGTTTAAATGGGTCAAACACATTAATAACCATTATTTTATGAATTAAAATAATAGTAAATTAATTTATATATTGAATAGAAAATATAAATTGGGATTTTAATAAAAATATGTGACCCTTACGCAACTCAAACACAAAATATAAGGGAAACAAGGTTTTACACTTACTAAGATAACTACCTTTAGCGATTTTTTGAAAATCTAGGTTACCTTACATGAAAATTAGGGTCCGCTAATTACCCTTATGTGAGCTATAAAAACATGACTATAAATTTACATAGGTATTATTTTACCCATATACAGTCAATGGACGACTCGATCTACCCTTACATGAGTTGGGATTAACCATTACTTGAGATTTAGAATTTTTATGTTACCCTTACATGAGTATAGGAATCTTTCTAGTACCCTTAAAAATATTAGTGATTCCCATATACAATGTATATAAACTCCTTCTTACCCTTACATAACTTCACTATTTCAATTTTACCTTTACACAATAGTCCAAAAAAAAATTACCTTTATGCACAACTTAAAACCAAAAACTTTCCCTTATGTAGCCACTTTAAAACTAGGATACCCTTATATTTACATTGGAAAAATGTATTTACCTATGTGTAACATAAAAATAATGTGTAATGGTAGGTATTTAATTGATAACATAAACTATCAACTAAAATAACTTATAAATAATTATGAAAAGGGTTTATTATTATATCTAAAATTTTAAAATCACCTTTAATATTAATTATGGAATTTTCAAAACTTTAAATCTCATCTAAAATATTGGAATCAATTTAAAATAAAGGAAATTAATTTCTCAAATAAAATTTTAAAACATTGAAATGAATTTCAAAATTGTAAAATAAATTAAAACTTAATTATAAATTATGAAATAATTTAAGGAATATATATAAAATTATCCCCAAACCAGTAAACATATTATAATGAAGATGATGGATCAGGAATATTCCAGACCTTTATAAAAAATAAAATAAATTTCATAAAATTATACATATTTAATTTGATAAAATTTAATACATATTTAGAATCATAATTTCAAAATTCAGTAAATAGATCAACTTTTTTGTTCATTTTTAATAGTAATCATCGTAATATTTGTCACATTGGAAAGGGTAAATTAAATAATTAAAGCTAAAAATAATATGTTAATGATTTAAAGAACTATATAACACCTTCCTTATTTATATTAGATGATTTTAATTCAACCATACTCATATAATATTTAATGATATTCCAACATGGTGCCATTTTTATTTGATAATGTCTTTAATTTTATTTTATGTAAAGAAAAAATCCATAATTTTAGTCTTTTTTCTAATAACTCTAATATTTTTTTATATGAATAAAAAGGATGTTCTGTTGGGTTATAAATTGTTATTTGAAATACTAATGAATTTTTTAATGACCCTGACCTGAACAGCCATTCGAATAGTGCTAAACTCGTTAGGTGTTACTACCTTAGGCGCAGCTCCCCAAATGCCAAAGGCTGCCGACTAGTGTTGAGGGTCTTATAGGTCTAGTGGGGAGGCTATACCCTCTAGGAGGATAATAATGGTACTGGTCTGAGTATAATAATAAATATAAAGTGGAATAAATGACTCAATAGACTCAAACTAGACCTGTAGAGCAGAAGCACATTCAATATCGATAAACAGCGGAAGCAATAAATATAAACAAAAGAAGCGAAAATTAAATAGAACAACATGTTGAAAACTTGTAACTACTACTGAACAACAAAACATGCATCCAACGCAGGTCATACATATCCATATATATATAAAGGTTGCCAATGGCTAACCAACTATAGCTACATAACAAGTAAGAATGCTGATATAGGAAAAGAATCAAAACAAAATAATCTCTAGCTAGGGAAGACCTCAAGGTCCATACAATCTCCATGAAACAGCTAATGAAGTCAAACTCCTAAAGATGGCCTCTTTCATGCATGTAAATCCATAAATTCTACACACATCCCGAAGGTCCTATGAAAGGTTTGAGACGAATCATAGTATGATACCATCCAACGTTTCATACCTAAATTAAGTGTTTAAGAACGCATGTATTTATAAGGAAAATATTAAATAGTATGATTCACACAAACAAACACAAACTCCACTGGTGCTCAACAGCCACCATGGAGTGCCACCTTCTTTGGCCAATGTCGGAATCTCTGTCATGTTACCCGGCACCATGTGCCCCCTAACACCACGTGTCTCAAGTACCGACATCCCAAAGGCATGCCAAAGAAATAGTATCTCATAGGAACAATGATACCTATCCTCAAATAAGTAATTTGAGGGACAGTGATGTCTGCCCTCAAATAAAGTAATCGGAGGGACAGCGATATCTGCCCTCAAATAATGTAACCAGAGTGACAATGATTTCTACCCTCAAATAATGTAATTAGAGGGACATCGATGTCTGCTCTCAAATAACAGTGAGCCTCTACCCCTAACCTAATATCCTCAATTATATCCCCTGAAGTATCCTTACCTTTCATGTGGATTCCTATGAAAAGAACCCCCAAACCAATAGTAACTAAACTGCAACTAATAGGTGCCTCTACCCACACGAGTGGTCAAAACCATCTCATCACGGAGTCTCTCTATGTGCACACTACTCTAAGTTCTGGTTGAGTGGTAATCACTAAAATAATACCCAAGCCACAACAAATTCGACACCGCGTGTCCCTGCGACCATGCCGCTCAAGTCCGACGGCCTTGCCATCCAAGTAACTCGGGCCATGCCCAACCTGACAATCAAATTGCCTCAAGCTGATGTCTATGACGCCCAATCCCGTGGTTAGAACCACCCAATATAACCCGGTCCAATCCTAACATATGATCAGCATCACTCAAGAAATATTCGGGCCATTCCCAACACAACCCAAAGGTTCCAGCATATGAAATTCAGAAATTACATTTATAACACTTTTAAACAAGTCATATAAACAGGAAAAACAATATAAGTAGTCTAATTTCACTAGCCTAATGGTTATCACATAGCAGCACTGAGGTTTTTGAATGCCTCCAAACAATTCATATCAAGGTTAAATAAACTAAACTCAATAGTTTAAAATAATACAATTCAATTATAACCATTTTGGCATCCCCTGGCCAAAATGCCCCGATGATCAATGTCCACTCATCTGGCCATGCTCAAGAAAAATAGATAACAGGGCATACCCAAAGGCATCTCATAGGTCAAATAAAAATTAAATAGGCAATAACAGGTAAAAAAGGGTCACACTCAAAATACCAAAAAACGCACCTAAGGTTGTGCCACCTAAAAGTCCGTGAAAACACAAAAGAAGGTATGTACCACCTGCCTGAGACTCTTAGACGTAGGCACGTCTGATATCATGCTCTAATTCAAAGCTGATCTTCGTAGATCTATGTTTCTGTCAAATCCCAACAATTCCACTTGAATGGAAACTACGACGTGTGTGGCAAAGGATCAAGAACGGAACCGGGTGCGCGGGTCTAGCCTCACTTTTGTGATCCCACAGCCACTGAGGGATTGAATAACGGACTCCATTTGAAGATTCTATGGCATGGTATATAACTCGGTTTTCAAGACATAATTGTTTCAAAGTTGGGGAAGAAGAAGAGGAATTCTGATATAAGGCGTGATTCTCTTTCATTTAAACAAATAAAAATAAAATAACATAGTGTGTATTAAGTAATACACGCCATGTAGTGTCCTTGTCCATACTCCAACATAATCGGATGTGTCCACATGGCTTGGACACGCCATACGGGTTGACACACAGCTAGAACTCTGCCGGTATACAGAAATTAGGAAACACGGCATGTCGAGCAACACTACATGTCGTGTAGTAAGAATTTCTTACACGACATGTAATCGGAGAGCACACGGCCGGTACATGCCTAACCTATACATGGCGTCTACTTTATATTTCATGGCATGTAGTCTGGAAATTTCTAGAACATTCCAAATTTTCCCAGTTTTCTCAGAAACAAGTCAAAAGTCAAACAGGGACAGGATTTTGAATAGTTCTAAAAACCCAGGTTCTTACAATCTCTCCACCTTAACATAGATTATCCCCATTCTATCAAATGAAACCCGTAGATGGTACTGAACATACCACCCTGATCAAATTAACTCAGAATCTCCCAATCTTAGAGGTTCTGGCTAAATTCCTCAAGGGCTCCCCACCTTAGGAATTTACTAACTAAGTCTCAACCCTAAAAGACTCAAATCAAGCAATGGTTCACTAACTTATTTCTGGAATCATGGTCCTCTCATTACACATCGTCACACATGTGCCTCATTGGTTCTCCCTCATAATTTCCGACACCCAAAATTATCCCGCACCACATCGGTGTCCGCCTCCATGAGGTCCTTCATCCCATGGATACTCAAAAGAAAACTAGATGCCATACACCTAAAGTAAACTGCATCCTCCATTCCTTAATTCCCACTACACCTCAAGTAACCTGCATCTTCAATGCCCTGATGCCCATGGAACCTCAAGTAACCTCCATCCTCGTTGCCCTGATGCCAAGGCACCTCAAGTAACCCGCATCCTCAATTCCCTGATGCCAAACATCTCATACATATATATAAACATATCACGGACCTAATATGGCGCCAATCCCACTAACCAGAATCTAGTCAGTCCACATGAATCTTGTGCACCTTGTGCACTCAAAACAAAAATTCCATAAAAATTCATGACCAAAAAGAAAGAAATAAGTTCACAAACCACACTCGCGATGTACCTCTAACCATCATCGGCTCACTAGACTTCGCATCCCCTAGAATCTCCATGGTGTGCACCTGGCTTGAAGTACATCTGCCCCACGCCTAGCCTCCCTATGGTGCTGCTCTAGTCACCATCCATTGACCCCTCAGCTGGGTATCGCTGCCTTTGTCATGTCCTTTACGTAGAGTTGAAACTCGGCTACCCTCTCCTAGTACCAAACCTGAACCAACTCTAGATGCCACGGTTAGTCCTGGTCCCTGACTGCCAACTGTCTGAGAAGGATTCCTGCAGAACCTTTCCCAATTCATGACTTATCAACATGCATGAAACTCCTTTGGAGGCCACTTTCACTGAGTTAGAACATGTCATGGTTTTCTACACTGAAAGAAATCCACTGAAGAACTACTAAGAGGTGCTCTAGCTGAGTCCTTGTCCGGACTACCCTATTGGAAGTCATCCCATCCCCGCTTTCTATTGTCTGAACCATCACCTGAAGATATCTTTCGGCCAACCTAGGGCTTATCCCTCTCGTTACCCTCTGCTATAAGTGCCTGATTCACCACCTCTGAGAATGAACCTTGCCAAAAGATATTCACCTGGATCCAAATGGTGTGTCGTAAGCCATCCTCGAAGTTCCTCACCCTTGTCACTTCATCGCTTAACATACCAGGTGAAAAGGAAGACAGCTCAGTGAAAGTAACTACAAAGTCCATGATGGATATGTCTCCCTGCTGAAGGCACAAGAACTCTCGATCTCTCTCTGCCCTCAATTTATTTGGGTAAAAGTTCTCGAAAAACCTATCCACAAAGTCTTTCCATGCTAGTCCCTCGTTCCTGCGAGTCTGAACCTGCACATCCCACCAGCGCTTTGCCAGTCCTCGCAGCATGTACGTCGCCAGCATGAACCTCCACCCTGGAGTCATCTTGACCTTCTCAAAGATCATCTGCATGCTCTCTATCCAGTTCTCAGCCACCTATGGACCACACTCACCCTAAAAAAGAAGCGGGTTCTGCGACTGGAACCCCCGCATTTGATATTCCATAGATGGATTTGTACCCTACGCACCTCTGTCAATCCCCTGCAAGACACGTACTAGGCTAGCTTGGAGCTGCTCGTCGAGCCAAGGTCTGAACTCTCTCAAAACCTACTATTTTCATGCCTACACTATATCCTGGACCTATTCCTATCCCTGAGCCTGTACCTATGGCTCATTCTCTGCCTACACCGGATCCTAAATCGGATCCTACTCCTACGGCACTGTACCATCTCCCGCCTGACGCTCCGTATGAGTCGACTAAAATGAACCCATTGAATACCATAAATGGTTAAATAACCCATATATATATATATATAACAATATATACTCAATGCAGATAAATAATTTAGTAAAAAGGAATCATAAAACAACTACCCTTACTCTCCCCTATCGCAACCCATGCCCATGGAATCTGGACCTCATGGCCTCCTTAACTTCCCTCAATAGAGCCAAGTATCAAAAGTACATCAACCCATACCCGTCCTGACAACCAATGTTGCCTCAAACCAACAACTGAGTTTCCCAATCCTAATGATCAAAATCACCTCAACCATAGTACCTACATGCTCATACAAGATCCATACCCAAATACCCTGCCACACGCAATTTTACAAATATATAATGCATGGAGAACACATTGAAATTAATAAGAAATTTTATCAGTAATTTCTCTTATTCACATTTTGATTCAATATAAGGCATGGAAATTGATATTATTCAAGTGGAGTTATCACTTCACAAAGCATACGTGCAATTATGAAATTGCAATACCCTAAAAATGTGCCTATGAAAATCCAAGAAAACAAGCCTTCCAATACCAAAACAAGGTTCAATTATCCTTTACCACACCAGGTCAAGGATTACATATCACAATCATTAACATCACACACCAAGTGATCCACCAAGGTTGAAATTGTATAAACTATAATCTGAGAAAAAAAGAAAACAACAATTCCCGCCCATGGAAACTTGGTCCATCCCTCGTACCAGCGGTTGTAAAAACCCAAGAACAAGCTAGAAACGTAGTTACAGTAGCAACCTGTCTCCAGTCTACCATATCCAAAATAATAAAACAAGAAGAAATAAAAATAGAAGTCTCAATTTCATTAGTACCCAGAAAGACATTGCTACTAAATCCCTATCAAGAACTCCTCTAATACCACTTTGTAATGACCCATACATGAACAGCCACCCGAACAGTGCTAAACAGGTCATGTATACCTTATGTACACTTCCTTGAATGAAAAAGGATTATGACTTAAAGTAAGGGTCCTATAGGTATAGTGGGGAGGATTTAACCTCTTTGAGGGTAATAATGGTACTGGTCCAAGTATAATAATAAATATGTAGTGGATTAAACAAATCAGCAGACTCGAACCAGACCCGCAGAGCGGAATCACATTCAATATTATAGCTACATAACAAGTAAGCATGCTGATAAAGGAAAGGAAGAAAAACAAAATAATCTCCAGCTAGGCAAGAACTCAAGGTCCATACCATCTCCATGCAACAGCTAATGCAGTCCAACTCCTAAAGCTGGCCTCTTTCTGACACGTAAATCCATAAAGTCTACACGCATCCCGAAGGGTCCATATAGGGTGTGAGATGAATATCAGTATGATACCACCCAACGGTGCATACCTTATATAAGTGTTTATGCAGGAATGAAATTATAAGGAAAAAATTAAACAATATGATGCACACAAACAAATACAAACTCCACTAGTGCTCAGCAGCCACCATGGAGTGTCACCTGCTTCAGTCAATGCCGTAATCTCTTTCATATAACCCAGCACCAAGTGCCCCTTGACATCGTGTGTCTCAAGTACCGACTTCCCGAAGGCACGCCCAAGAAATAGTATCTCGGAGGAACAGTGATGTCTATCCTCAAATAAGTAACTGAAGGGACAGCGATGTCTACCCTCAAATAATGTAATTGGAGGGACAGTGTTTTCTTCCCTCAAATAATATAACTGGAGGGATAGTGATGAATACCTTCAAATAATGGTGAGCCTCTTCCCCCAACCTAATAGCATTAATTCTATCCCCTAAAGGTTCCTCGCCTTCCAGGTGGATTCCTAAGCCAAGCACCCCTGAACCAATTGTACCTAAACTATAACTAACAGGGGCCTCTACCCACATGAGTGGTCAAAACCACCACATCACAGAGTCTTTCTATGTGCACACTACTCAAAGTTCTAGGTGAGAATTAATCACTAAAATAATATCCAAGCCACAACACCTCTAACACCTCGTGCCCCTACGACCATGCCGCTCAAGTCTGACGTCCTTTCTATCCAAGTAACCCAGGTCATGCCCAACCTGAAAGTCACACTACCTCAAGAAAATGTCCATGATGCCCAATCCCATGGTCACAACCACCCAATGTAACCCAGGCCATTCTCAAACTATGATCAGCATCACTTAAGAAATATCTGGTTTATTCCCAACACAACCCAAAGGTTCTAGAATTTGCAATTCAAAAATTACATATATAACACTTTTAAACAAGTCATATAAACAGGAAAAACAATCTAAACAGTTGAATTTCACTAGCCTAATGGTTATCACATAGCAGCACTGAGGTCTTCAATGCCTCCAAACAATTCATATCAAGGTTCAATAAACTAAACTAAACATTTTAAAACAATAAAATTCAATTATAACCATTTTCCATCCCCCCAGCCAAAATGACCTGATGAGAAATGTACACTTTTCTGTCCTTTCTTGAGCAAAATAAGTAACGGGGAATACCAAAAGGCATCCCATAGGTCAAATAACAATTAAACAGGCAATAACAGGTAAAACAGGGTCATGCTCAAAATACTCGAAAACACACCAAAGTTCACGCCACCCAAAATTCTAAAAAACAATAGAGGTATGATCCACCTACCTGAGACTCATAGATTTAGGCATGTATGATATCGATATCCAATTTGAATCTGATCTTCATAGATCTATGTTTCTGTCAAATCCCGAAAATTCCACTCAGATGAAAACTGCGATGTGTGAGGAAAAGGATCAAGAATGGAACAGGGTGCGTGGGTTTAGCCTCATTGTTGAGATTTTATAGCCACTGACATATTGAAGAACAAACTTCAATTGAATATTCCAGGGAAAGTTATATAACTCGGTTTTCTGGATGGAATTGTTCTAAAGTTGGGGAAGAAGAAGCGGAATTCTAAATTAAGATGTAACACTCTTTTATTTAGGCGAATAAAAATATAAGTACACGACGTGTATTAAGGACTACACACCATGTAGTGGCCTTGTCTATACTCAGACTTAAGTGAAGGTAGCCACATGTCTTGGACACGCCACATAGTTTTACATACGACTAGAACTCAATCGGTATGCAGAAAGCTGGATACACAGTGTGTTGAGGAACATTATACGTCGTGTGGTAGGAATTTTATACACAATCAACACATGGAATGTACTTTTCGAGCACACGGCTGGTACATGCCTAACCTATACACAACATGTACATTAGAGTATACATCATATAGTCTGGAAATTTCCAGAACTTCCCAAATATTCCCAGTTTTCTCAGAAACAAGTTAAAATTCAAACAAGGTTGGGATTTTGATCCGTTCTAAAAACTAGGGTTCATACAAATGTTTTTATCATGGAAAGGTATTATTAATTTTTAGTGATCAAATAATTTGTTTAAATTATTATGAAATGTTAATTAAGTTCTCATTCATGTAGTATAAAAATCAATAAAATGATATTAATAACTTAAAAATTAATATTTTTTTGGGTGATTTATGGCGTTTTTTGGAAACATTTAATATATTATTGTTGTGTTAAATGTTTGTATTTTAAAAATATTACTGTTGTGATATTTTTTATATTAAATTCCATGAATAGTCATGAAAATTAATTTAATGGTATTATTATGTTAAATTATATTTTATTGAACTTGAAAGAGTAAAACAATTTGATATTGTGGTAATAGTTAAAAAGTGTTAAGATATGGTTAAAATTAAAAGATAAGGGTTAAACCATAACCTAAAATTTTCTAAATTTTATTGCATAAGATTATTTATATTTATCTTAATCCTATCTTTTATAATATAATTATATTATTTTAATTGAAAGTCCTAATTCATCTCCCTTTTCCATAAAATGGGACATGATCATATTGCTTGGGCTTATGTTTGGACTACCATCTCCACGAAGTGATACAATTAATTTTAGATAACTAACTCAAATAGATGTCTATAATGATATATTTCATTAATATATGTGATATTTATGATTTAATTTGGATTATATAATGATTAACCATTATTTATCTTTCTTTCTTTCTTTTATTTAGATAATGAAAATAGCAGTCATGTAAACGTACGAACTATCGTCTCCATGAATGATGTAATTAATTTATATATATATTATGGATTTTTATAAATATTTATATAATGAATATATACAATATTTATATTATTATTAAATTTCTAGATATTTGGAACCATGAACAAGATGCAAGGATCAGAACATATGAACCAAAACATACCTGAAAAATAAAAGTGTTAACACATGAAAACAACAATTTTAAAAAATAATTATCGATAAATGAGTGTTAAAAATGTTATAATTAGATCATATATGATATTATAAGTTTTTATATGGTTCTATTATAGAATTATAATAAATTTATTTTTATTATACAATAGGTTGGAGATCTTACAGAGCAAGTCAGATGTGAGGTAATTATTCTTCACCTAATCATTTTTTCATCGAGACATGTTTGATGTTATGATCCTATTTTTTTTTATGATCCGTATATACTAATAATTTCACTTGTTATATCAGGTATCCTTCTTAATTCATTTCATTTCTTGTTACAATTAAAAATATTTCATTCATAAGGTTTTGATTCCAATGTTACCAAAGTTTTAGGGATTCATCATCTAAAATTGTCTTCTTTGGGACATATATTACGTTATAAAAATATTTTATTTTATGATGTGTATTAAATTCCCCTTTGATATTTTTTATAACTAATATCATTATGTTCATGTTACATTATGTTTCATTTAGTTTTACTTTATTCATTAGACTTATGATAAAATTTACCAAAGCAGTTATGGTTTAATATAACAGTCTCATTTTTACTGTGATTGTTTATTCTTAAATTTAAAATGATGATGTTATATGATTGTTCACTCCCACAAAATTAGAATCATAAATTTTTATGATTACATAAATTACCATATCATAGGTATTATTTTATCTATGAAACGATGAAAATAGAAATATGGATATATGGGTATTTGCAACCTGGGTTACATGAATCATGTGGCCATAAGGAAATCAAGAGAATATGTGATACAATTTTCTTGATCTATTCATATTCATTTATATCCCCTATTATAATCCCTATTACTCTCATGAAGGCTTCCAGACAACTGATGATGATCATGAAAATACTTCTAGATGAGTTTCTCTAATCAGGTGACATGTGGATATATAAATGCTTGAAAATTAGTCGAATTCACTCATAAAATAAAAGTCCAAAAAGGTGAGGGATTCATGTGAAAGGGAGTTACCCTATTTTAAAGTGAAAGTATGATTAAACCATCATTATACATCCATTAATCATGTATAATCCCTAGGTATATGTCAACCTCATCATGTAAAGGTTGCTAGACATGTAACCACCATCATGTCAAGGCCACAGGACATTCCATGTCCATCATGTGAAGAATATTAGACATGTCTATTTGATTTCATGATTCCTTAATAAATAATTGATTGCTTATTACCATAAGCTTTATAAAATAAACGATGAAACAGAAAACCCCATTATATGAGGGAGATTCGCTCTATTTTTATCACGAGAGTAATATAAATGTCACATGATTAGTTTGTTTATCACCCTAAGGCCCTTCTACAGATATAAATATCTTACAAAGATCTATAGACAAGTCATTATTGATCACTTGAAATCCTCTTCAATAGGATACCTAATTTTTTGAAGACCCCCAAAAATATTGGCATGATCTTGCGAATTTCCCTTGATAATTCTATTTGATTATGAGAAATCCCTTTTACAGGCCCTAAGATGGATAAATATTACAAAGACAGGGTGATTATATTATTTTTGTTTATCATGTGATAGGATGATGATGTCATAGATGACAAATGGTGGTTTCACACGAAACACATGATGTGATTCTCTCTCTACTGAATCAATCATGCATATTTCATTTATATACCATGTGAAGCGTCATAGATCCAGGGAGGATAGGCCTCTAAATTCCTCCAAGATAAAAAAAACACACACATGGGAGTGCATATGTGATAATAGAATTCTCAAAGTATAAAGCCACAAAATCACATGGGATTACACCAGGTATAGTTGGGTAAGGACTTAAGATACTACACATCATGTACATACACTCTATATGATAACATAACTAATCACATGGAGAAAATTTTTTACCCCTTAAAAACCACACAAAGCCGTTTTTTTGTGTCGTCTTGGTCACATGTGGACTCAATTTGTAAAATCATGATGAACATTGAGTCAATTATGGGATAAATTTTGATAAATTTTTATTTAAAAAATTAAAATAGATATGATTATTTTCATTCAAAGGGATCATTATTTTAACTTGATGTATTAATTAGTCATGTCTTAGAATCTTGATATGTCCATAAAGTCATGTGAATTGCTCTGGATATGTCAGGAAATTACACGAAGTCCCCTAGACAAGTTATCCATGTAAATCAAAGTCCTATAAACATATAATCTTGATCACATGACAGCCCTTAGACATGTAAAATTAGATCAAGAGAATTAATTTGTTCATGACTACCATGATCCTGAAAATTACTCCATACATGTTAGGAAAACACTTGAGACGTGTCAGGCAGACACCAAGAACATGTTTGGAAAATACCCATAACATGTCAGGGAGACACATAGAACATTTCTAGTAGATACTCAAAACATGTCAGCTATACACTATGAACATGTCCTGGAAACATTTTGGACACGTCATTTGGAAAATAAAAACATGTCAAGAAGACACCACTAGACATGTCAGTCTTATTCAATAAGAGAACTTAGGAATATACTCTTGAACCACGTAATCCCCAAGCCATCGGTCTTTGGTAATCCACTCCCACTTCATAAGGTAAGTGTCCATAATAGACTAAGAAAGGATACTTATGGAATCATATGGTTATTATGGTATCCTCATGTCATCCAGACATGCTCAGATGGCCACTCAAGGTCCCCACTCTATATCTGTTTGAGGGTAAGGGTCAAATATCTTCCAATGAGATTCAATATTGGTATAAGACCCTAAATTTCCCAAACCTATGGGGTAATAATAATTATTTTGAGTATAATCACCCATCCCATCCCATCACTAGGTTAGGGATGAATTAAACTATGTGAACTCTAATTTTTATCCAAAAGGGATATATAAGAATCCATTTAAAGGCTCGATATCCATACCAACACCCCATTAGGGCCACCCCAAGGCATTCATCTTGTATCCATATGTAGTGAGTTTGATTACTTTCTATCCAGTGTTTTTTACACCAAGAATGAATCACATGGGTTTATGTATTTTTGATGATCATATCACTAACATGACTAAATCCCCCCATTAGACAAACATTACTATGTAAGACCCATTCAATAACATGATGAAAATTCTATAATAAATGGGAATCCACCTTATTAGGTGATGTGAAAGCATTCCCATGATGAAAACTCTCAGGGAAATAACTCTTACAGGTTACAATCATCTATACTTTTTTATCTGTGTGTTAAAATAACTATGTATTTTTAAGAATATGATTCCAATTTTAGATATAATACATAGGAATAATTCCTAAGGATCTTTCTCCATAAACGGCACCTAATTTTCCACATATTTTCTTTTTCTGCATGATGCTCAACTATATAGTTTGGACTTAAAAAAATATGTGGGTTTTGATTCCTCTTGTAAAATGATACATTAGCCACCTCGTGAAGGGTTCAATCCAATCCTTGAAAAATAAATTGCCTCCCTATATGGAAGTAAACTCTAGAGTTCCAAGGTATATAGATTCAAAATATAAGAAACAACCCATCACTATAAAATAATGGGAATTTATGGAGAACCTCAAATACATATAGATGATCTAATTAATAAAAGCATTTTTTGAAGGATTCAACACTCGATCATTTTATTAGGGAAACAAATCATGTATCAGGATTTAGATAATATTCATAAACATGGCTTTTATATATAAGAGATACATAGATTAGTAAATAATTCCCACTAATAGGGAATAAGGATCCATAATTTCTATCATCTTGACCAATTTTCGTTCTTATGTGTCAGTGTGTTTGAAACCCCATAGGCCCATCTTCCTTTGAAAAAAAGGCTCATAATTTTTATAGATATAGGACCCATTGGTATTTTTATAGATAATCCCTATTGACATTAGTGATTGTAAAACTATACTTGTCCCCTAAAAAGAAATCACTAGATTAAAATATTTGGACAAAAAATGGAGAACCTGATGTGAAACTCTCAAATGATAAAAGAAAATTGGTTGACCATGCATATAAATGTTGTGTTTTTCATCTCATATACATTAAAAAGAAATATACCTATCGTAAAATCCATTAATATAATATCAGGGTTCCCATGAAATATTCTATTATGGATGTGAAAATGCTATGGTAGAAATATAGACAGAATGATAACATTAATGAATAACTGTGTTACCCGTGCATAGAGAATTAAGCATTTTTCACACTTGGGATGATTCCCTAACTGGTGAACATATTTCTTTTTGTCTTTGTGACCATAGAAACTACATTCAAAAACAACAATTTTACCAGATATCATTTTTTTATCAAGTGAATTTTCTGGAACCTCAAATATCATAGTAGCCTCTATGGGTTGAAAACTAACCTCACCCACCTCATGACTTCATATTGAGGTGGTGAATTAGATGGTTTCGGAATAAAACCATCATGGTAAAATATTAAACCTTGAGGAAGCATGTAGAGGACTCTATTTGATGAATCTAGTAATTCTATCACATTGAGGGAAAGTTGTAGTGAAACTAATGTCACATGTAATCCCCATCAACCATATTGGAATCTTATCTACAAAACACAAAAATTGACAACTTCCTTACCATAGGGAGGTTGATGAAGGATTGTTCCTCAACTCTATCCTAGTTCAAAATATTCCTTGTAGGAAACCTATCAATCTCCATCACTATCATCATCCCATCAGTTTTCCTCTGTCAATTTCTAAGGCAACCACCCGAAAAATCATAACAATGGACACTCGTGCCCTGTTACCAAGGAGGTCATTATGGGTGAGGAAGGATGTGGATAAATGGGAGTGTTCTCATATCCCATATTCTTCTTGTGATGATCATCAGCATATTCCATCATTATCTAGTGAACATTCTTGTAACCATGCTCACTCGAATCAAGTACGCACACATATTCCTATAGGAATCATGGGGTAGGGGGGACATATCCTTTACCCCATGAATGAAGACCATCGACATATTTTGATGTCACAAGAACGATATGAGTGGGATTATATTCCTTCTTCAATATAAGACATATACCAACATATCGTAGAGATTGAGAACATCAGGACTATATTCCTATACAGAATTTTCTAAAGTTTGACTACATTTTATCAATAGTGGAAGATCCCTATGAGTATATTTTAGCATTGGTATAGAAACAGAGGCAGGCACATATCTCTATCCCAATAGCTAGAGAATAATATCACTGTGATCAATATGTATAGGTGACTACTCCATAGAAATAACACATTATATCTTCTATATGAGCGGAATAATAGTATATTATTATCAAGAACGAGGCATTGGACAAAGCTTATATACCTGTTTTTTTTAGATCTCACTAAATCAATTTGGAACATGCATTGGGAAAAGTGCACATTCCTAACAAAAATGACCAACAACATACTCCGAAGGCATATGATTGGTCCTATATCATCACTTCAACTGATGTTAATTAGTACCATATGGAAATAAACTTAATGAGAGATCATATCCTTACTGATAAAGCTATTAGAACCATGACCGTTCTATAGAGGAAATGGAGTATGGTTTGTGTTTTTTATCAGTATTTATTATAAGTTCATAAATTTTTTCAGGAAAGGGATCATATAGTTCAAGTGGGAAATAGTATTGAATGGGGTGTCATTTCCAAGTGTTTGCCAAATTTTTCGGTAAAAAAAATAGAATATGGAGAAAAGTGTTTTTGGAAAAGGGAGTTGCATGAAAAATTGAAGGGTGTTTAGAAAATTGCATTAAAGAATTAATTTTGGATTAGTGCATCAAAATATAAAAAAATAAACAAGTGCGTGAAAGTATTACATGTGCGTGAAATAATCTTACTCGCCCAATGCGATGTCAAAAGGGTTTTGCACACTCATAAAGCATCTTGCGGGCACTAAAAAGACACGTTGGAAAATTTAACTAGTGTCATTGAGGCCTATAAATAGGTGACTACCCCCATGTAAGACTTAATAATTTTCCAATGAAAATATGGTTTCTCTAATGCGAAAAATATTTACACGTGAAATAATTACATAGAGTTAATCTTACGCGCAAGGTGTAACTTTAGTATGAAAATAACAAGTGAACCATTTAGTGTATTTGTGCGAAATGTAAGGGTTGTGCATAAATTAGGGATTGTATGAAATTAATCTTTTATGATAATACCCAAATATTGTGTGCAAGTTGAGGTATTGCGCGCAAGTGTGGTGTTATGTTTCCAACATGCTTTTGAATATCTGTTTTTTTTATCAGTGCTTTCAAGTGCATCAATTCGGGAATTCGATGCAAGAAGTGTCTAGTGTTGGACTGAGAAAAATGCTTTAATAAAAATCTATTGAAGATACCCTCAAGTCAATTAACTGAGTAAGACTTCTCACATGACTGTGAGAAAGGGGGAGTTGAAGGAAGTGTTCCGAGGGACACAGTGAGCTATCCCTGAATTATTGTAAGGATAGTGTGCCTAGAACAGGGTGATTGTGTCCAAACTCTTGTACTCCATAACTAATAAAGATTAGTGGATTTTGGTATGACTAACACACTTTCAACACATACTCCTTGGATGTATCCCTTTGTAGTAAACTAAGTAAAACTGTTGTGTGGTCTCTTTACATGTGATTATTTAATTGTTGTTCATATACATCATGCAGGTTTAACACATTCCTACCAATGTGGGAACAAGATTAGATACATTAAAAGAAAAATTTGACACCTTGATTCACCCCTCCCCTCTTAGGGCATCTCTGGGTCCTTGAATTTGTATCATATAGAGGTTTCTTGTGTTAGATCTGTTTGTTGCCATCATGGAGAATCTAGCCCCTGTCAGGAGAGTCCCCCTATTCGATGGAAGTAATTTTCATATCTAGAATAATAGAATGATATCTCATCTAAGATCTATTGGAATGGAAGTCATATGTGCTTTTGTGCAAGTAATACAGGTTACTGATCCAACAAATATGTTTACGACTAAGACAGATGGGAAAATTGTTGATGCCGATGATAAGGCGCATAATTCTCTCACTGTAGCTCTTTTAGATCAGATATATCTAAAGATGATGAGATGCACCTCGGTAAAGTTTTTGTGAGATAAACATGAAAATATCTATGAAGGATACAACAAAGTGAATGATGAAAAACATTATGTACTTTAAAAAAAGTTTGATGATTTAAAGATGTACCGTGATGAGAATACAGACTCATTTTTCAATAATATAACGGAAGTTGTAGGAGAAATTCTAGTATTGGGTGAGGAAATAAAATACATAGACATTATAAAGAAAAAATTGAGTATAATTCCACCCCTTTACAATGAAAATGTGTCATCCCTTGAGGAAAGAGATCTCTCTGAGCTCTATCTAGATGATCTGCTGAGTAGCCTTGTGGCATATGAAATGAGAGTCAAACTAAAAGATTCTATGACTCATGTGAGTAAGAAAATAGAATTCAAAGCTATGAAAAAATTAAAAATTTCCAGAGATAGTAACAGTGAGGATGATGTGAAAATATAAATTATTTCTCTCATTTTCAATAAATTCAAGAAGGGAAAATGAAAATTTTGAGGCAAGCTACCTCTGGAATGTTTTCATTATGGTAAATCTGGAAACATAGCCTCTCAGTTATCAAGGAAATTTGATGATGAATAGAGCGAAGTTGAAAAAATTGACAAGCCTCAGAAGAGGTTCTTAAAAAATAGAAACCTAAAATTTGAAAAGATACTACAGAAAAAGAGTATTTTTTATGAAGAAAATGATGAGGATAAATATTTTTATGAGGAAGAGGAACTTGAATTTTAATCTGGAAGACATGCTTCCATTATGGAAAATGTTGAAAAATCAGAACAATCAGAAGATAACGGTGGAAATAATCAGTTGAAAATTAAGGATGTCGTTAGTAAGCTCATGACTAAATTTAAGAGTTGCAATAAGTGAAAATCAATTGAAGAAGAATCATTTGAATATATTGATCATCTTGAAGCTGAAATTGAATGATTTTGAGAATTTGTGAATGTACAGTCTAAAATCCTTGAAAACACTGATGATGTAATAGATCTAAAGCTAAGAATTGAAGATCATAAAATGGTCATCAATGAACTCACCTTCAGACTAGAAGAAAATTCCAAGACTGCTGAGGGTCTTGAAGATGGAGTTGTTACTTTTAGGAGTAAACTTGAGAGTGAATCAATTTCAAAGGAATAAAGGAAGAAAATACAATTTGGAAGGTTCTCAGATGCTGAGTTATTGGAGAGAGAAAAATGTGGTTCTAATGGAGTTGAAAAGATTTTTAATGATCGAAGCCCCTATTACATGGGAAATAGTGGAATCGATTGTGAGGCTGAATCATCAAATGATGCAAATAAAGGTTACTAGAATAAAAGAAATCTAAAAGTGGGTCATGTGGAAAAGTTACCTAAGGTGCTGAAAAAGAAAACCCCCAATTCAATCTGAAAGAAGAATATAAGACTTTCCTCAAACCTCTAGTAATAATAGACAGTCAAACTATTATCCCATGGAAGAAGTAACAATGATAAATAGAAGTTATAAGACATTTACTCTTATGAAGTGTTAGTTCTGTAGATATCTAGACCATGAAATGCCTTATTGTGAAGAGGTCAAGATCTATTTGAATATAGAAGAGATGGGAGTTCAAAAAAGGAGAACAAAATCATATCCTAATTCTTTTAGATGAAAAAATTTATATGGATATTGTTTTCGTTGTTCTAAATTTGTCCATAAATCTATTTATTATATGTATAGGAGTGAAATGGACACCTCATATCGAAGTTAGAGAAAATTCAATGTTCATCAACAAGACTGTGTTTCTCTTTTAAATAGGTTTTCCCCTATGGAAGAAGAGCTTGAAAATGAAGAAACCATGTACATCAAAGAGAGAGTTTCAAGGCCATCAGTTCCTACACTCAACACAATAACTCATGGAAACAAAAGTGGAAAATTGAAAACTACAATCTTGTATAATTATCCCTCAAGGGAATAAATAATAACATCACATTGATTCTTGATAGCGGATTTTCATCCCACATGACCGGTAATGTAAACCTGTTAATAGATATTAAGAAAAAGGTTTATGGAATAGTGAGGTTCGGTAACGATGGTGCTTTGAAGATAAAAGGTTGTGAAAGTACTGAGCTAGGTAATGGAGAGCTGAAGAAAACTAAAGTCCATTATGTGGATGGTCTGCATCATAATCTTTCGAGTGTGATTCAGCTCTTTGAATCTAGTCTTATTATGACATTCAATCAAAATGGTTGTACTATAAGAGAAAATTCTAGGAATCCTCTCATGAAAGGCTATAGAACAGATGGAAACTTATATCAGGTCAATAGTAAATAGAACATTTGATACCTAACAGTTGAAGAGGAAAACAATCTATGGCATTGAATATTGGGGCACATCAATCATCATGACATGGATAAGATATCTAAACAGAAGACATCCATGGATATTCCTAATCTGAATCATGAACGATAAAAGACCCGTGATGCCTTTATGTGAGGGAAGATAGTCTACAATTCTTAATAACTAAAGAAGAAAAGAGCGTCTAATCTCTTTGATCTCAATCATACCGATGTATGTGGGATGATAAATGTTTCTAGAACACAAGGAGAAGGTACATTTTTCTTTTCATAAATGATTACTATAGAATGGAATGTGTGAGCATTATTCACAGGAAGCGACAAGTGCTATATTTCATGAAAACCTATCGACGAATTGCTGAGAATGATACTGGATAGCAGATCAAAGTCCTCCAGTCTGACAATGGATGGGAATACATGTCCATTGAATTTGAAAATTACCTAGAGAATCATCGAATACAACATGAGGTGGCTACTATGAGAACTCCGCATCAATATAGAGTTGTCAAGCATATTAATCGATAGGTAAGAAACATGTCCAGAACAATGTTGATCGAGAGTTGTATTCCTCAACATTACTGGAAATAGGCAGTTCAAGTTGCAGTGTATATTCAAATTTGAATAGGGTTATATATGGAGATACAAAAACACTATATGAATTGTGGAATATAATGAATCCCACTTTGAAATATTTTCCTATTCTTAGAAAAAAATGTTTCATCTAAAACAAATAAGGAAATTAATGGAAGTATAGAGACAATGAAAATGAAGGAATATTCCTGGGATACTCAATAAATAGTAAATCCTAAAAAAAATTTAGCATGCTCTTGGGAAGAATTGTGGAAAGAAGTGATGTTGAGATCATTGAAGAGAAAAACACAAATGCTTCGAGGAATTATTATGCCGGTGTGATAGAAAATGAGGAAGAATGTGAACATGTAAAAAATGATAATACAAAGGTAAGAAGGTGTAAAAAACTCTTATGAGACACATCATGATGTTGACTCACAAGAATAATCAGAAGAGGAAGCTATAGCTAGATATAATTTGATCAAACCCCAAAGGAGAAATCGAAGAGCATATATTGATCAGTCCAACATTATTGATGATCATAATGCACCTACACAGACAAGGATAAAGAGGAATAATGCATGATTTTCATTTCTATTTGTGGTGGAACCATCCCCATTTGAAGAAGCTTCATTGGATGAGTCTCGGGTGAAAGAAATGAATGAAGATTTATATCATATTGACAAGAATCAGACTTGGGATCTTGTCAAGAGACATGAAGGTCATAATGAGATTGGTAAAAAGTTTATTTTCAAGAACAAATTTTACTAGCATGAAAATTTGATCAGAAATGAGGCATTTTTGGTTTGTAAAAGATATACAAAAATTTAAGGCATTGATGTTGATGAGCCATTTTCTCCAGTAGTGAGACTGAAGTCAATCAGGCTGTTTCTTTCCATGGCAATCCGAAGAGAATATAAAGTGTATCAAATGGTTGTCAAGACAACATTATTAAATGGAGTCTTATAATAATAAGTATACATTGAACAAACCATGGGGTTATTTCATTTTAATGATGAAATGAAGGTTTGAAAACTAAATAAGGCCCTCTATGGTTTGAATTATGAACTGTGAGCATAGTATTCTTGGATAGATTCTTATCTCACGAAGCTGGAATTCAAAAGAGGAGAAGTATATCACAATCTCTATGTGATTAATTCTTAAAAAGATCATTTCATGGTGTTGGTTTATGTGGATGTTGTTATCTTTAGAGGTAGAAGGAAAGGATCAGTTGAAGAATTTTCTTATCACATGAAGTTAGAATTTTAAATGACTATGATTGGAAAACTAACATACTTATAAGGGCTATAAGTGATTCAAAATAATGATTACACTTTCATTTCTCAAGAAAATTATGCAAAATATCTTTGAAGAAATTTAATATGCAAGATTAAAAACTAATGGGGAATCCGATTGTGATTGGAACAAAAGGTGGAATATATGAGGATGGGATGTCTATGGATCCCAAATTGTATAGTAGAATCCTAAGAATCTTACTGTACCTAAGTGTGGCATGGACAGATATTGTTTTTTCAACATTTTTCGCATCCTTATTTCAAAGTTATCCAAAGGAACAACATATAGTGGTAGTTAAACAAATCGTGAGGTACATTCAAGGTACCCAAAATTATGGTTTTTTCTTTATTGTAGGAAAACATAATGTATTATCTGCATTTTTAGATGTTGACTGAGCTAGGGATGTAATGGAAAGAAAATACACCACTAGTGAAGCATTATATATTGGTAAGAAATGTGTGGGTTGGTTGAGCAAGAAATATTAATGTACTTCTCTTAGTACCACTATAGTTGAATATATATCTACTACAAAGGCATGCACTTAGTTAGTCTAGATAAATCAGCAACTAACTGATATAGGTGCTAAGGTAAAAAACCAATGGGGATTTACTATGATAACAAGAGTGCAATTGATATTATGAAGAATCTTGTTCATCATTCTCATACGAAACATATTGAAATAAGGTATCACTTTATCAAGGAAAATTTTGAAAAAGGCGTGATCAAAATGGAACATGTGGGAATAGATGAGAAGGTTTCTGACATTATGACTAAGCCATTGTCAACGACTGTGTTTGAGAAACATTTGTTGAACCTCAGTGTTCAGCCACCTCTTAGTGCATTATATGCCTACAAATTTTCCCCTCTCCCTAGTTATGTTAACTATTTTTTAATCTTTTTTTATCTGATGTAGGTTTATATGGGAGATATTATCCATGGGGAGTGTGTTTTGAGTTGAACAATGAAAAAACTACTAGTATTTGGGTTTATTTCCAATGGGGAGAAGGAATAAATTCAAGACATGTAATGATGTTGTAACACAATGATAATTCAGTTTTAGGAGGAGAAGGAATAAATTCAGGGCATGTAATGCTTCTGTTGCATAGTAAGATAATATCTTGGATGTCTTTAAGAATTACAAAACCTGGAAACCCAATTATAGCTTCCCCTCTTGTATTCTACACCGAGCATTTCTCATGTAGACATAGAGTGTTGGCTGAGTTGATTATTGCATTTCAGTTTTTGATAGTGGTTGGTGTGTATTGAATTTATCTAGAGACAACCAACAAACCCAATGGGGGAGATTGTTGGAACCATGACTGTTCTATGTAGAAAATGGAGTATGTTTTTTTAATCATCATTGGAAGTTCATAAAGTTTTCTAGGAAAGGGATCATATAGTTAAATAGAGAAACAGTATTTAAGGGGGAATTATTTCCTATTGTTTGCCAATTTTTTGTGTCCAAAAATTGGAATATGGAGAAAAGTGTTTTTTAAAAAGGGAGTTGCACACAATATTGAACAGTTGTTAGAAACTTGTGCTCAATGATTAATTTGGGATTGGTACATCAAAATATGGAAAAGGAAAAAACTGGGCAAAAGTATTACATGTGCATGAAATATGAGGTTTCGTGAATAAATCTTATGTGCCCAATAAGATATCAAAAGGGGTTTTTACCACTCAAAAAGCATCTTGATCACACCGAAAAAGATGTGTTAGAAACTTGTTCATAGGGTCATCAAGGCCTATAAATAGGCGACTACTCCAACGGAAGACATATGAATTTTCCAAAAAAAATATAGTTGCTCTAATGTGTGAAAGATTTGTGCGCAAAAGAATTACATAGAGTTAATCTTGTGTGAAAGGTGTTCCTTTAGTATGAAAATACCATGTGAACCCTTCGGTGTAGTTGCGTGAAAGATAAGGGTTGCGCAGAAAGTATGGGTTGTGCGAAATTCATCTTTTGAGACAATTCCCAAATCTTGCACGCAAGTTGAGGTATTGTGTGAAAGTGTGGTGTTATGCTTCTAACAAGCTTTTGAATATCTGGCTTTTGTGATCAATCCCTTCAAGTGCATCAATTCAATAATTTGATGAAACTAGTGTCTCGTGTTGGACTGAGACAAATACTTCAATGTAAATCTATTGAAGAGATCCTCATGTAAATAAATTGAGTATGACTTCTCCCATGGTAGTGACCAAGGGGTAGTCGATGGAAGTGTTCTAAGGGACACAGTGAGATATCCATGAATTATTGTAAAGGCAGTGTTCCGGGCATGGAGTAACTATGTCCGAACTCTTGTACTCCACAACTACTAAAGATTAGTGGATTTTGATATGACCGACACACTGTCAGTGTATGTTCCTTGGATGTATCCCATTGTGGTGAACCATGTAAAAGTGTTTTGTGGTCTCTTTGCATGTGATTGTATAATTGTTGTTCAAATCCATCATATAGGTTTAACACATTACTACCAATGTGGGAATAAGTTCAGTTACTTTAAAGGAAACAGTTTACACCATGATTCACCCATCCCAAGGCGTCCTTGGGTCCTTCGAAAGATACTTAGTATATTCCTACAACTTACAAAATTTAGAATCATATCCCAACTTCTTCCAAGGAATGTCTTCACCTGCATCTCTCAGAGGCTATATAAGTGGATTATTATATTCCATATCCCATTTTAGAGCCCCATTTCTATATTCCCAAGGGTAATACACTTATAAACTAGGATCATACCCCCACTTCAGCTGGGATTGACCATCATATTCAAGAAACTTCCAACCATCAAGAATATATTCCAACTGATAATATAAATGTTCACTATTATATTCATGCGAGTTCTCAGTAGTAGAATAATATCCCCATATCTTGGATGTATATCAAAATGTTTCAGAAACCATGATGTAGCAGGATCATATTTGTAATCGACCCCTAAAGGTTGGTCGACATATTTTACCATGATACAGAATGTGGATCATATCCCAGATTTTCTCAGTTCCGGTTTCCTTAAGGTTGTACGATCCATATCAACAACAAATCAAGGGTCCATCAACTCTTAAACTGAAGTAGAAGGTGAAAATTACCTTAATATTATTCCTCAAGGTATCACAGATATGGATTATAAGGAATCTACTCTTGATATCCTCTATTTAAAACCTCCTCATGGTAATATATATCGTGGATAAGGAAATACCCCTTTCCCGTATACCTTCATAGATATAGGTTCTCAAAACATTGAGGTGAGTTGTATATAGTGCCCCCACCGACTATCAGTATAACTTCACCATTATCATCAGGTAACCGAGACAAGAAACCTATATAGTCGGACTAGGTGGAGGCATATAACATTGAGAATGAAGTGCCAACATGGAAATATTGAGTGATTTATCCAGAAAGGAGAATCCAAACCATGCTTCGTCCCACGACCACTTCTGACATTGAGATCCCAGATGAGCTAGAGAATGAGAGCATGCCTAAATATGATAGTACAAGTGGAAGACTCATCAGTTGTTGAAGGAGAGAAACATACCTTATCAATGATATGAGGGTAATATCCAGATAAAAAATACACAATATTTTCATCTGTCCATGGATGAGATCTCCTTAACCTAGGACCCAAGACTAGAAGAGCATGAAATTTTCCTATGAAGTGTTTGTCTCTATATCATGAAAACTATATGTCAAATAATTTTCAGAACCTTGTCAAACAAATATATCTAAGTATAGGGAAAATATGGAGAATTTCACTTCATTATGTCCCTAGAATAGAAAATATCCCCATATATTGAATCCTGTAATGATATATCTGTAGTAAAAAATAAGGGTTCTGAGTAATGTTCAGGATAGTTGGACAATACCAAGAGACTCTTCCACTTTGAGGATGAAAATACATTGTGAATAGAGAAATATAGGGCCACCAATAGACTCCTAAGTGGGGACACTCACCAAAATGGGAACATGTCTCAAACATGAAAGATGAATTTTTGTAATACCTAAAAACAACTTTTAAGAAGTGGATCCCATCATAAGTTTCCATTTGACCCATCTCATACATGAGTTCAATTTCATAAACTCAAACATATATCAATAGAAGAAACCATAGAATTTATCCAATAGAAACCCAATCCACAAGGTTGGGGTCATCATTACAACCACTTCCCTCTAAGGTCATCAAACCCTGATAGAATCCAAAAATATTGGGTGATGCTACAAACTAACCCTATCCTATAGGGATAGGGGTAATTTTTATCTTATTAAACACAATTTGGTTCATATCACACCATAATGGGACTAAATAAATCAATAAAGGATCTAGATTAAGCTCATTCTATTGGCTTGGGGAAATTTATATCTCAATTCCCATCCAAGGATACATCAGATCCTTATCTAGAGTCCTTTGATCCTCAACAACATGATCAGAAAGTTCCAATAGTATCCCTAAATCTTCCCCAACCTATTGGAATAGTGAAATTATTATCATTATCATCACCCCAAAAGGAGGCATTCTTTTCTAGGTTGGGGATAAAAAAATTTAAGGATGAAATCCTAGTTGTTTCTCCCACCATGAGACACATCTCTATCATTTGGGGACCACTTGGAAAGTATGATCGTAAAGTCCCCTAAGGTTACTATTCATATATAAAGGCAAGGAGAATGTATGGAAAATTTATTCATACCTCATAAGGATCATATACCAAAATGGTCTTGTATAACCAAGGGTCATAGAAATGACCCTGATATAGCCCTCGGAGGAGGATTATGTGGTGTTGAACTTCCATGTTGTATAGAGAGTAATTTGATAACTACCATTTCCTGATACAACTCAGTGAACATCATCACCATTTGTGCAATAAATGATTTATATCAATATATAAATATAGGTGGATTCAATGGATAGGTCATACCTCAAGAGGCATTTGATTTAGATAGAAAAACTGAGGCTACAGTTATATAGAATAAAAGAAGGATCTAAAACATGGAACCTCCAAATAATGAATTTTCACAAACTCAGTGGAACTCATCCCAGGATAAAGGGAAAGGTTTATCTACATCCCACTCACCCCTAAGTTGAGGTAAAATTATCTCCACAGGGTAATTAATGGAAATATATGAGAATGAGATACAGAATATCAGACATCATAAAGATGAACTACTCAGGGGAAGCATTCATGTTGGGTACCATATTCAAATAAAAATGAATATGTTTCCCATCATACGTCGTAAAATATCTAATCAATTTGAATAATTATCATTCAATCATCAAGAAGGATCTCTATATAGGTAAATAGGCTACATAAAAGGGGTATTTGGGGATAAATGCAACTTTAATCCATTATTTTGGAAACCATTTCCCCATCATGGTGAATATTTGATCCTGGCATGGATCAAGAATCAGAGAGATATGAAAATGATTCCACATCATCAATTATAACCCAGTCCCTATAGATGGTAGTTAATATAGACAATGAATTCTCTATAACACCTTAACTACATTAAAACCCAGGCTTCTCAAATGGATTCAATGAAAGAGTGGCTCTCCCTAGTGTATCCCCAAAATAATTAATGTCTTGAATGCATCGATAAAAAATTACCCCCACCCAATTTCTACAAACCTATATTAAAAACATTGGATAGTGTGGGTGGTCAAGAACAGCATCTCACACACTCCAAGTCCCAATGAGAAATGTTGATGGGAACTCAATATCAGTAAGAGGTGACCACTAATATTTTTTTTGAAAACTATAGTAGGGACAACCAAATTCTGGTAAAAAATCTTTCTAGCAGGATAAGAATTGGGACATGAATACATTCAAAAATAATTACATTTTAGTTCAACTTCATGTTACAGAAAACAAAAATTATAGAACACATTAATCACAAAAAATAATAAAATGAGAGTGTTTCTTACATAATTGCCTGATGGAAACTTTTAACCTATTAACTTAGTATCCCTCTCTCACAATAGAAATTACTGGAACTCTATACTTAAAAAATTCAGGATGACTACCAAATTAACTCAGTATCCCTCTCTCATTCAGTGGACCTGTGATAAATCTCGACTCATGCCCTTATTACAGAGAAAAAGGTCTGGTATAATAGAGACTACTTCTATTACCTTCAAACCTATAGTAGTGACCATTCAAGAACTTAATCACTCCTCAAATAATCTAGAATCTCCCATCGAGTGGAATCCTTTGAAAAAATCTCTCTCGAAAAGAAGGAAAAATAAATTAGGGGTGCCCATGGTTTTTGAAATCAATAAAAAAAGAATATTCCTTTTGAAATTAATACATTACATGTTATTTCAATATTTTCATGGAAAACCTAATTAAGCTTCCATATCCTAGTGAGGTCTACCACATTAATTGTCCATAATACTATCATTTCCATAAGAGAATGATTCACACCATCCAAGACATATCTATCTTCAAATACATTATCTATAGAATGGTTGATTCTTAAAATGTGATATTAAAGCAGGCCTCATCATGTATGACCTATGTAACCATCACAATACTAGAAGAAGAGGACGACTAGAAAGAATTTCTTTCTGGGAATGCATAGAAGTATAATAACTGGATGAATCAAAAGATAGTTGATTATGATCATTCCACCTTGAGATTACAACTTCACAAACTAGTAAAAATACTGATACCTATGTTGTTTTCATTGAATACAACTCCCTGATGCATACATAATCTATAGACACATAAAATACATAAGAGAAAGAGTCATATCCAACTCCAACATGATCTCAAACTCTTGAGGATTTCTTTCCTTCAACATTCATAGAATTGAAACTTTCCCACCAAACATAACTCTCATTAGATGAAGAGATAATATTTGGTTTTTTAATTTATTTCACTTAACATACCCCTTATCTAATGATGAGTGCACATCTGTGTATGATTTACCTATACTTAACAAAAGATATGGAGTCCAAGCACATATAAGCTGAGGATTCATGGGATGGAATGGGTATGGATGAACCAAATATGTCATTCGCATCCCATATAATCCATATTTATAGTCAAAACCTAGGGAGGGAACATTAGCAAGCCCAACGGAGGCATAAAAACTCCACAGAGCCCTTTTATGGTCACTTAAACCCAATTATTTTCCACGACTGAGAAGTGGGGGTATGATTTTCATATTATGATTGGAAAGGAGAAATATCGACATGACCTATTCATCTTATAGTAGATACTCCCTCAACCATCTCTCAAGAACCATGTCCTTCCACCACATAAACCTTAACTCATGTGCCACATAATAGGGTGAAACCCCACCTTAGGGAGCACATATCTCTAGCACAAATGTACAAGAATATAAAATAGATGGTAGTTGTCCCAGCTAAACTTTCAATCCCAAATGCTCTCCATCTTTAAAAATAACTAAGAGAGGCTCTTAAACGAGGTCTTATAGACCCCATAGGAGTTTGAGATAGAAATTTATGCATCCATGGTTTTCAAAGTGGTGACTATGTTATTATAATAACATACCTCCATCTCATTCACATAATAGGATCAAGAACAGGTCATCTAGGGACACATAAGTCACATGTATGTTTTTGGAAAACATGATAATATCACTAACCAATGCGATCTGGTTGAAAATGGTTCCAAGATCAACCTCATCCAAATTCAGACCCTTAAAAAATTTTGATATATTGAGGGGGGACTTATCTCTGATGAAACTAACCATCCAAGGGTAAGTTAAGAGAGATAAAAGGCCTATCAAGAAGATCATGCTCAAATATCATTTTATAGATATCACATCCAAAATGGATTCCATGGTTATACAAAAAGAAACATCATATAATGGAATACTTGGAAGGCCATGGATTCATAGACACATAATGATACCTTTAATAACTCATCAACTCTTAAAATATACCATTTGTGGGAAATTTTGAATACTACATGGTGAAAGACCCCCCCCCCCCTTGAGTCTTACACATCCATATACACTAAGTCATGTATCTATAAGTAGGAAGGAAATCATAAAAATAGAGGATGATGATATGTAGTTTTTATCTCCCAATGAAATGGGGACTAACCATATAAACCCCTGGGAAATTCCAAACAATGACTATGTGTTTCCTATAAACCTAATCAAGGAAGTAGATTCAATCCCAGTAAACTATCCTGAACTAAAAATTTAACTAGCTTTTATCCATGTGATAGAAATCACGTCAGTTGAAATAGATTCATCAAAGGTAAGTCCGAATAATACTATATTGGGATATGAGAATTTTCTTGTGACATTAGCAAACATCAGAGACACCCTTGATACATTATCTTTAACTTAGGATATTCAAATATCTCATGTCCTTTTTAGAAGTGAAAATGAAGATAATAATACCCTAAATCTCTCTATGAAATCCCTAGAAGTTCAGGATTCCAATATCTCTTATAAAGTCTTCTCTTCTCTCGATGGTGATAGAGATTTAACCAAATTAATCAAAATTTATAAAAAAAATCCATAGAGTCATAGATGGAATAAAAACTGGATGACCTCAAGAAAACCCCTCTTTCATTTTAGCAACATGTCTCTTCCACCATCGATGAGCTTAGGAAGGTGAATCTGAGAACAAAAGAATACTTTAGGCCTATGGTTATTTGTGATACCATGCCTCTATTGACATCGTCTTAAGGGAAAATCCCACTATATATCATACAAAAATTTATCAATGAAACTATTTAATTCCATGATCATTCTATCATGGATGTTTATTCATGGTATTATCTAATAATTATGACCCCTGAAGATGAAGAAAAAACTACCTAATGATCATCTTAGTGGATATTTTTATATCATGTCATGCCATTTCTAATAATGAATGTTGATTCTACCTACAAGTAAGCCATGCAACATATATTTAAACCCTTTTTGGGATGAATCATGGAATTTTATATTGATGAACTCATGGTTAAATTCTAACACAGATGTGATCACCTCATGGATTTTAAAATAATTTGTATAATGTTTCTACAACATAATTTAAATATGAATCCTATAAAGTTTCATTTAGAGTAAAGTGTGGTAAATTCATTGGATTTATGGTATGACACCACGACATTGAGGTTAATACAAAAAATTCTAATCATATACTTGTGATGTAACCTTCTTAGAATCTTAAAGAAATGAAGTGGATATAAAGGATCCTTACTTATATTCCACATTTCATATGAAACTTAGATTGAAAATATCTTCCCCTTACAAAGATAAGGAATAATAGAGTCACCTACGGATGGGGAACATATTTCAAAGATGCTTTTTAGAATCCCAAATGGTACGTACTGCACCCATCAGTTGTTTTTCAACCAGTATATGGAAAGAAACTTATTCTATAAGTGGAATCCAAATAATGATCTATTGGTTCTCTCCTCACACAAAAAAATGACGTGGGAAATAAAATAATCCTCTAGTATCTCAGTTGAACAATTATAGGTAATGACACCTAGTATTCCGATATCAAAAATTATTTTCTCATACTCATATTTATAGTGAAAAAGTTGAGGCATTACTTGCAGCATCATGAATTCTACTTGGTCTCTCGTGTCAAACTGCTCAAGTAAATCCCTTTATCCCTATGTTGACAAGGTGTTTAGACAGATGGGTGGTTATCCAGCAATAATATTATATCATGTTTATGTCACAGAAGGAAATTAATATGAAAACCCTATATGAATTCCTTATGGCACATACTTCCCTGGAAAGCACACTATTGGAAAACAAACTTACAAATAAAGAGGTTTTAAATTTTAATGAAACTCCATGAACCCAGGAGATATATTTTGACAGTGCGTCATGATGTCCAATCGAAAAAAGGATATAAAACCCAAATCTCAATTGGGTTGGTATACATATTTTATTTTGTTCCTCGTAAAAAATCAATTTTTCTTACTATTTTTTACTTTTCAAAGGATACACTAATAATTTCCTAGTGTACTGATATTTCATTTTTAGCTAGGATTTACCACTAAAAATTCAAATATCCTACTAGAATATCAAAGGTGACTTGAAGATAGTGATCAAACAAATCAAATGTTAGTATTCCATATAGAAGTATGAATATCCTCCTCTCATCAGTTACATTAGAGTATTGATGGTAAAATACCTTTTTGAACCAACAATGGATTATATCCCTTGATCATAAAATTATCATGCTGACACACTAGCTAATTTAACCACAATTCTAGCCAGCTGTGATCAGGATGAAGTGGATTTTGGAATCACACACCGAAGGGTGGTCTCATTAGTCATCATCTATGACATGGAAGAAATAAATCATGTGAATCCTTCACTAGATCATGATGAACTGATATCCATCCCTAGATGGATGGATCCCACATTCAATTACCTCTAAAATGGTACCCTCTGATCAAACTGAGCTAAAAGGGAACATACTTGATGCATAGTGGTGAATTTTACCCTCTAGGATGGGCCAAATGATTATAAATCCCTCTTTAAATGAGGATTAGATTTAGTACTCCTTATATTCATTTTAGAATGATATATTTCCATCATTATGGAAGAATTCCATTATGGCTCTTGCAGGGATCATCTATCTAGTAATAGACTCTCCCAACAATTAAGAGGCGTGGTTTATACTAAAAAATGATGTAGTAGTATGTGGAATTCACTAAAAAATATAATTAATTCTAGATTAATTAAAATATAATCCATCGACCCTTAGAGATTCTACATACAACTAAGTATTCCTGGCCATTTCATGTTTTGGGAATGGAAATTGTGGTTCCTTATCCCTCAGCTGTAGCTAAATAGATTATGTGCATCTTTAACACTATTGAATTCTTTTCCAAATGGTATGAGGCAATACCCCTCAAGTATGTTAGGATGAAAAATATTATCATGTTCATAAATTCAAAAATTATTACTAGATTTAGAGTCCATGACATGATATTGATGGAAAACATTACCAACTTCTGTTCAACTGAATTAATGAAATTTTACAAGGAGTGCCATATTAAGTTCAACCATTCATCCTGCTATCATGTAGTAAAAAATTAAGATATTGAGGTATTTAATAATACTCTATCAATATACTCCACAAAATGGTGTATAAGGATAAATATTCATTCCTAGACAAGATCCTTCAGGCTTTATGGGCCTACCATACCACCACACACACTACCACACAAGAAACTCTATATTTATTGATCTATGGAACAAAATTGGTGTTTCCCATAGAGATATAGTTCTCATAACCCAAAATAGATATCTTTAGAAAACTCTTGGATGATGATCAATCTAAAAAGAGACTGGATGAGTTTGAATGAAACGATGAGAAAATGATACATATACTGCACAACCACGATGTTCATCAGAATTGAATTGTACAAGACTTAAATAAAAGAGTTTACCTCTACTCAGTCCATTTAAGAGAAATATTATTGGTTCCTAGTTTGAAATAAAACCTTTTCATTTTATAACTCTTCATTACATTTTAAAAACAGATGATCTTTAAAAGTTTAGTGTCTTAGAAATAAGTTAAGTAATACATGAAAACATAAAACACTCTTATATTCCATGTGAATGTCTTATTCAGATTTTATATTAAGTAAATATATTTTATCTCATAACCTGGGTATATACATCAAATAAAAGGGTGAGCATAAGGCCTATTAAGGGAAAACAAGGGAAACAATTTACTTGTGATATTAAAGAATATCAATAAGAACATACATAAATATATAAAGGAATAATAAATAGGAATATCATAATAATAAGAACATGAATTATAACTTGGAAATGTGTCTACAACATTTAATTTAATCATTCATAAGCATATCACTAATGTTTTTCACTGAGGTGTCATAACAATTACCAAGGTTTTCACCAAGGTATCATAAAACTTATCAGCTCTAGAGATTAAATCCTTTACCCAGTGCATTGGAGAGTTATTAGGGTGCACCCTTCATATGTATAAATTTTTTTGATCCGAATATATTATAAAAAAACATGTGCAGAACAAAAGAAATGGGTTACATTTCAAAATCACAGTGTGTTTAGAAAGTACATAAAAATAAGATCTTTTTTTCATTTTAAACTGACAGAAAAAGTAGGAGGATTTCATGTATGTTAATCAAAAAATTAAAATAGATCATTTTAAAATCCTTCAAGATACCCATGGATAATTTAAAGGTTTGGTTATTCATAAATAAAATAAAATAATTTATTTATAGAAAGAGATAAATTTTGAGATGAAATTCTGGTAGCATAATAGGTATGAAAAAAGATTTAGAAAACATTAAAAAGAGAGAGGGAAAAGGGTCTCCCATTAATAAATGAATCTTAATACATTAAAGTGGGATAATAAAATGGATATAATAAAATGATATGTAAATTTTAAATATATACCGCATAAAAGAGAACTTTAAAGGAAAAGAGACGTTTCTGATTTCCCTTAACTTGAATAGGGACTCCTAAAACATGAAGATAGGGACCTTGGGGGATTGAGGGAACCTTGAGATGACTCCTTTGGAAGAAATAATATAAAATATTCAATAATAATGAATTTTTAATGAAATATAATGTATTAATTCATGGGTATTTAAAGAATAATTGGGGGAGTTTTTAATTAATTTCCGAGGACACCTCGGTAGTGGTATTTGAAAAACAATGGCCTTGTCCATTGCATTTTCTCATGGTAATAGACACCTGGGAAACCTATTATCATATTTCTATCGTAAATAATTGAAAAGAAATATTTCATCATTAATTATGTCATTAAATGTACCAAAAACTCAAAACTGTATGTTTACTATTCATCAAAAATTCAACTGTTTTAGAAAAATCCCAACAATTCACCATAACAATTTTTCATCCTATAGATTTCAAAAATGAACTCCATATTATGAAAATTAATTTTAATGTAAAAAAATATTTTTATTATATAGTTTTAATGAAACATTTGTGTTTTATAAAAATACTAATAATTAACTAATAATTTCTAAAAAAATTATTTACATATACAATGATATAATTATATCATATTACCATTTAAGAAGCCTAAATTATATTTATACTTCTATATGTGAGGTTTTTATTCCATTGATCATATTACTGTTCATAAGGGTAACATTACTATTCCAATGTGTCAAGTTACTATTGACCAAAAAAAATTATGTTGATCCTATCAGACTCTAAATATCTTACTGATCACAACCGTGTATGTCTGTTTTTCAAAAATAATTTCACTGAATCAACTATTTAATAATTATTTAAAATAAAAAATATAGCATTTTTTCACTATTCATCAAAAATATTAAACATCTTAGAATATTACTAAAAATTTACCCTAGATTAATTTTGACATTTTAAATTCAAAAATTATGTTTATTTAACTATAATAATTCTCTAGGTATGATAAATACCTAAAAAGTAAAATTTTTAACTATAAAATAAATTTATTAAATTTATCTCAATTAAATATATATTTTATTAAGTAAAACTATTCTTAAAATGTAAATTATTAAATGAATAGTTTATTTAAACAAATGGATGGCACAATAAGTGACTAGGGCCTTCACAAAACCCATTATAACACCAACATACAACATATGGGTAAGGTTTTCAAAGGTGATAGACTCTTTGGGCAGTTGGTCGTGTGGTAATCACCACTAACTTGAACTTCTCTCATTAGTGATTTTGTTCAAGAATAACATGTTGGAGCTCGGATTTCTCTTGGTCAAGAGAGAATCCCAAATATTCTACCTCCCTCCCAAGTTTTGATAAATTTGCTTCATATGGCATGATTCTACTAGATGAGGCCATAAAATATTCTTTCTAAACTAATTAACCTTTATATTTTCTATTTATAACACTAATTAGAAATTTAAAAGTATTGTTTCCAATATTCATATTGACCAGTGGTCATAATTGACCAATGTTCATATAATGGTTGAAACCCAAAGGTCACATTTCAATTATACTCACTTAATTATTAAGGGGTTATGGTTTTGTTGAGTAAAAAAATAATATAACACACATTTTGAGTAAACAATTATTATTCAAAAACATCAGTTTTTTTCATTCTTCCCACCTTAAGAAATTTCATCCCTGAAATTTCAACTCATTGATAAGAGATGTGGTCACTTCTTCCTTATTGTTTCCTTCAGTTCCCACATGGCTTCTTCATATTTTCTGTTCCTCCACAACACCTTAATGAGGTGGGTAGTCTTGTTATGTAGAATCTTGTCTCTATGATACAAGATCTCCACCAGCTTCTCCTCATAATAGTGGTCATGTTATAGTTGTACCACATCCATATTCAGTACATGTGAAGTGTCAGGTATGTACTTCCTCAAGATAGATACATTGAAAATATCCTTAATTTGTGATATATTTGGAGGAAGTTCATGACAATAGGCCACTACAACTATGTGATCAAGTATTTCATAGGTTCTAATGTACCTAGGTTTGAGCTTCCATTTTATCCCAAACCTCATGACTCTCTTCCATGATGAAATTAGAAATAATACTTTTTCGCCAACATCAAACATCAAGTCCCTTTGACAGTTGTTATCATAACTCTTTTGTTGACTCTGAGGGTCCTCAATGTGTTGATGGATGGAATGAACCTTTTATGTCATCCCTTTTACAAGATCAGTCCCAATAATATTTCTCTCACCTTCTTCATCCCACTATGTAGGAGTTCTACATCACTTCCCATATAGAGCATCATAGAAATCCATTTGAATACTCGAATGAGAGTTATTGTTGTATGATAACTCAACTAATTGGATATGTTGATCCCAACAACCTTTAAATTATATTTATCTTGTTCTCATCATGTACTTGAGTGTATGAATAGTCCTTTCAGATTAGACTTCAATTTGAGGGTGATTGGTCGTACTAAAATTCAATTCATTACCCAAATCATTTTTGAAGACTTCACCAAAATTTTGATGTTATCCATGGATCACGATCAGATACGATATAAATTAGAACTCCATATTCCCTTAAATCTTCCTTCACATATATCTTGGTGAGTTAGTCAAGAGATAAATCTTTTTAAATAGATATATAATGGTCATTTTTGGTGTGATGGTCCACTATATCCCATATCACATTATTCCCTTTGGAAGTTCTTGGGAGACCAATGAAAAAGTCAATAGTGATATTATCCCACTTTCATGGTGGTATGGGAAGTATTTGTGGTACCCTTTTAGTAATTTTTCTCTGTTTATTTACTTGTTGACGCACTAGGAACCTTATAGAGTAGTCAGCAATCTCCATATTCATCTTATCCCTCCAATAACGATCACAAAGGTCTCTATAATTTTAGTGCTTCCATGATATATAGAGAATCTATAGTTATGAGCTTCATTAATTTCCTTATTTTTTTCTAGAATAGATGGAACACATAGTCTTGTATGAAATTTCAGTACACCTTCTTGATCAATATTGAACTCTAGAAACATCTCATTCTTCACAGCCTCTATATTTTACTGTAACAAAGTATTTTTTCTTTGAGATTTGTAGATCTTCTATAGTAATGATGGCTAAGAAATAATTTGGGATAGGGTTGATGATTTTTCTTCCCTTGAAATTACCATGTCCAGTTTTATAAGGTCTTTGATAAAACAATATCCTTGAATCCTCATCATTCACAAAACAATAGGGCCCTTTCAACTTAATGTATCAATGACATTTTTTCTCTTCCAGGTGATAGTGAATTGAACAATTAAGTCTTTAGGAAGTTCCAACCATCTCATCTGTCTCATGATAAATTATTTTTTAATGAAAATATACTTCAAAATTTTATGGTCTATGTATATATCACATTTATCCCCATAAATATAGTGCCTCTATATTTTTAGAGTAAAAAAATTCATCTATCTCTAGAACATTTGTAGGAAAGTTCTTCTCAGGAGGCTTCAATTTTTGAGATTCATAATAATTTAACTTATAACATTTCATGAGGATGCACCCAAGCCCTTTCAGATATGCATCGCTAAAAATAATGAATCCTTCTCTGATAGAGGGTACAGTTAACATGGGTGTTGTAACTAATCTCTTCTTTAGATCTTGGAAACTTTCCTCACACTTCTTTGTCGAGATGAATTAAACCCAATTTCAAGCTAACATGGTTAGTGGATTATAAATTCATGAAAAGTTTTTGAAAAACCTCATATAATATCCTACTAATCCATGGAAACTACAAATCTTAGTTACTATTGTAGTATGAGGCCACTTCTCCACAATGTTTGTCTTTATATGGTCATCTGAGATTCCTTCATTGGTTACAATGTTCCCCAAGAAAGAAACTTATTGAAACCAAAAGTCACACTTTTTGAACATTCCAAATAACATATACTTCCCCATATTTTTTATTATCACCTTTAAATGATCCTCATACTCCTTGAGACTTTTGGAATAAAACAGAATGTCAATAATAAAAACTATCAAAAATTTATCAAGGTATTCCTTAAAGACTCTATTAATAAAATCCATAAAAATAGTAGATTCATTATTCAATATGAAGGGAATAAAAATAAACTCATAATTCCTATATCTTGATCAAAATGTGTCATTTGCAATATCTTCTTTCTTCACCCTCAATTGATGATAACCAGATCCAAGAGCAATATTGGAGAAAAATTGAGCCACATGAATCTGTTCAAATAAATCATCAATTCTTAGAAGAGGGGACTTGTTCTTCCTTATGATCCCATTAAGTTATCTATAATCAATTAATAATCACGTTGATACAATATTCTTCTTCACAAAGAAAATTAGTTCTTCCAAAGGAGACACACTTGGTCGAATAAACCCCTTATCCAAAATATCTTGGAGTTTTTTCTTTAATTCTTATAGCTCAACATTATCCATTTTATATGGGGTCTTTGTTATCAGCTTGGATCTTGGCATAAGTTCAATTCAGAACTCTACCTCTCTCTTTTTATGAGTCCTAGGTAACTCCTCAAGAAATATGTCAATGTATTCCTAAAAAATGGGGACATTCTCTATACATATATGTTCATCCCCCTATTCATCTTCACTAATCAACTCCATAAATAAGGTTACAGTTGGTGCTTCTATTCATTTATCATGTCAATATATATCTCCTTCTAAGATAACATTAGGTTTTCCACTCATGATTACTAATATTTGCTTTCTCTTGAATTTGATCATAGAATTATACTTTGAGATCCATTTCATCCCTAGTATAGTGTCAAATTCCCAAATGGGAATAACTAATATATTTTCAATAAGATTGATCTTTACAAAGTAAATAATAGATTATCTACACACTGATGATGCTTGGATAATCCCACTATAAGTATTGACAGATAACTTTACTTCTAGCTATTCGGAAATTGATTTTATATTCTTTGAGAACTTAGAGGAAACAAAGACATGCGTGGAACTAGAATCAAACAAAGTATTTTCTATATTTGAGAGAACAATGACAGTACCTACCACCATATAATTTGGATCTTCAACTTTAACTGTTGTGATAGGAAAAGCTAAAACTTTATCCCTTGGCCTATGCTGAGGTTGATGGTAATTCCACTCCACTGCCCTTGGATGTGAATAGTGATTGGAAAAGTGCCCAAGCTATCCACATTTGAAGAATTGGACTTTATATAGGGCAGGTAACATCTTCCATTATTTTAGTATTGTGAAGTTTAGGATTCAACTTACTATGATAGTTTCGAGCAATATGGTCATCTCTTTCACACATGTAACACTTCTCATTCCTAAGTAGGCAATTCCCCGAATGCATCTTCCCACATTTATTACAATTGTAAATTTGTACTTTCTTTCCTATTACCACTTGATCAAAGATCCTCCACATGTTTGGCTCTAGATATCTCTTCTTATCATTAAATTTGTGAGACCAGTGCATCTCACCAAACTCTAGTTCAACCTTTGTAACACTTCGTACAATTTCCTCAATGCTTTCATAGTTTCAGTTGCATAATTTTATTGTATATGAGGTATTACTCCACCAAAGAATATATCAATCATCCCATTATGATCCATGAAAAAGATATAGGTATAACGGGAAAGTCTTGTGAAGTTCATCTCATAGCTTCTAACAGATTCAGTCTCCTTCTAATTCAGTTTGAGTAATCCCTTCTCCAATTTTATCCTCATCAAATAATGGAAATGCTTATGAAAGAAGATTCCTCGGAACTCTTCCTACTCCATAGCTTCAATATACCCTCTTAGCCTCATATTTTTAATCAGTTCCAACAATTTATCATTTTCTCTTTCTAAATAGTACACATTAAGATTGAATTTCTCTTATTTTGAACAATGAGGTACAGAAAATATCTTTTCAGTTTAGATTATCCACTATTTAGCAATCAATGGGTCGATAGATCCATTGAAATAAGGCAGTCATTGATGCATAAAGGACTCAATGGGATGTTGTTTCATTCAGGGTGAAACCAATCTCTCCACTTGATTCATGTTATTTCTCATAACTTGAGTTAGTTGACTCATCATTATTATGAAAGTTTCTATTCTAGATTCTGTCGGAGGGTCGTCAGTGCATGGTCCATTACGCTCACCATTTACATGGTTCTTCATATTTCCATCCATTTTCAAAAGGAAGGAAAATTAGTGAGAAAATTTTTTCTTTTAATAATCTTATAACTCTAAAATAATTTTATATCATAAAACATCATGCTTAAATTTTTTATTCATTAACAACAATTACATTTTCAATAAATCCTTTATAAAAATTCATAAAAATATTATGATTAACAAAATATATACCCTAAGAGTGTCAAATAAGGAGTGAAGCAATGACCATTTTCATGCACCAGTTCTTATTTGTGTGTAGATAATAATGGTGGTTTTGGGTTTTACCCCTAGATACATCTACAATAGAGCCACACCCTACTGTTCATATCCAGATATGAATTTATTTGTTCAGAAACCACTAAATTAATATTTCCCACAAAAAAGATAAAGTTTCCTATATATTAAATTTTTTTATAGGGTTCTTAATAATGTTTTAAGATACTTATTTTAACAAATAACTAAATAGTCATTTGATACCAACTATTTAATCCTTCTTTATTATTACATAACTTTTTATTGCATTTTACAAACAGAGGATCTTTAAAAGTATAGTGTCTTGGAAATAATATACATAATACATGAAAACATAAGAAAATTATACAATTAAACTTGAAATTATTCTTCATAGTTCATACTAAGTACATTTATTTCATCTCATAACCTGGGGACATACATCAAAGGAAAGGTTAGCCTAAGGCCTAGTAAGGGAAAACAAGAGAAATCATTTAATTGTGATCTTGAGGAATATCATTAACAACATGAATAAATACATAAATGAATGAGAATGTAGAATATATTAATAACAATAAAATTAATCATAACTTGAAAATGTGGATAAAACATTTAATTGAGTCATTCATAAGTATTTCACCAAGGATTATCAATGAGGTGTCCTAAGAATTCCAAGTTTATTCAACAAGGTATCGTAAAACATGTCATATATAGAGATTAAATTATTTACCTAATGAGGTCCCACCATTAAAATGTCTTAATTAATGTGATCTATGTAGATCATAATAAAACATATCATAAATAACCTGGGGGAGTAAAAGAAATAGGTTTCATTTTAAAATCATGGTGTGTTTAGAAAGTTCTTAAAAATAAAATCCTTTTGTCATTTTAAACCCATGGAAAAAGTTAGGTGGGTTTCATGTATGTTAACCATATAATTAAAATAGTTAATTTTTAAAATAAATGTAAATACCCATGGAGAATATATATGTTTGGGTATTCACAAATAAAATAAATGAATTTCATCATAAAACTAGATAATTTTTGAGATGAAAATATGGCAGCATAACAGGTATGAAACACGGTTTTAGAAAACATTAAAAATAGAGAATATAGAGGTATTCAATCCATAAATAACTCATAATATAGTAAATTGATATAATAAAATGTACATAATAAAATAATATGTAAATTTTAATGACATTCCACAAAAAAGAGAGCTTGAAAGGAAAAGAGAAGTTTGAGATTTTCCTTACCATGAATAGAGACTCCTAAAACTCAAAGATTGGGACCTTGTGAGATTGATGAAACCATGGGAGGACTCCTCGGGAGGTAATAATATCATATATTATAATATAGTAAGTTGGTAATGAAATAAAATTTTGAAATGGGTGGGTATTTACTAAAAAGTGAGGGTGGTTTTAATTAATTTTTGATGACACCTCAACAGTGGTGTTTCCAAAACTGTGGGGTTTACATGGTATTTTACAATGCTATTGGCCACATGGTATAACTATTATCATATTTAAATCCTTAATAGTTTACTATAATTATTACATAATTATTAAATCATTAATTATGACATTAAACATACCAAAAACTAAGAATTGTATGTTTACTAATCACTGAAAATTTAAATATTTCAACAAAATTGAAAAATTCACCATAACCATTTATCAACAAGTAGAATTAAAAATAATAACACAATTTTAGGAAAATTAATTTTCAATTAAGTAATTATTTTAATTATTTAGATTTAAATAAAATTTTATTTTTTATAAAAACACTAATACTTAACTAATAATTTCTAAAACATTTATTTACTTATATTATGATATAATTATATCAAATTTCCATTTAAGATTTCTAAATTAGGTTTATACTTACATAGGTGTGGTTAATATTCCATTTTTAATATTACTATTCATAAGGGTAACATTACTATTCCAAAGGGTCAAGTCACTATTCACCAAAAAAAATGAAGTTGATCCTATCAGACTCTAAATATTTTACTAATTGCAATTGTGTATGTTCATTTTTCAAAAATAATTTCACAGAATCTATTATTTAATATTTATTTGAACAAAAAAAATATAGTTATTTTCACTATTCATCAAAAATATGAATCAATTTAGAAAAATACTAAAAATTCTCCCTATATTAATTTTGACATTCGAAATTCAAAAATGATGTTTATTTACCCATAATAGTTATCTAAGAATGAGAAATATCTAAAATGTACAATTTTTACCTATAAAATCAATTTATCGAAATTTTCTCAATTAAAGATATATTTTATTAAGTAAAAATATTATTTAAATGGAAATTGTTAAATAATAATTTTATTTAAGCAAAGGGATTTCACATTTTGTGACTAGGGCCTTGAAAGATTACCCCTTATAATACCCGCATACGACCTAAGGGTATGGTGTGTGATGGTGATAGACTCTTGGGGCTGCTTGGCTAACATAGCTCGAGTGTTAATCTCCACTAACTCAAACTTCTCCTATAATCGATTTCTTTCAAGCTTAACATGTTGGAGCTCATCTAGGGATTGGTCAAGAGCAAATACCAAAAAATCTACCACCTTCCCAAGTTCCAATAAATGGGCTTTATATGGCACGATTCAATTGGATGAGGCCATTGAATCTTCTTTCTAGTTTAATTAAAGATTATTATTTCTATTTATAACACTAATATAACTTTAAAATTATTTTTTCCCAAAATCATATTGATAAATGGTCATAATTGACTAGCGGTCATATAACGGTCGAAACCTAAAGGTCACATTACAATTATACTCACTTCATTATTAAAGGGATATAGTTTTGTTGAGTACAAAATAATATAATACAAATTTTGAGGAAAAATTTATCATTCAAAAAGTTTGGTTCGTTACACCTAGAACCCCAACGATACAATGAAAGAAACCTCCAAAAGTTCCTAACATCATACATATTGTTTATTCCAATAGAGCTTACCCGTTTTCCATAATGGATGGGGAACATGTTATCCCCTCCCCCAATAATCTATGGTTTCTAAAAATGTACTTTTAAAAGAATTTTTCAGGTATCCCATGTCCTAGAAGTAAGACATTAAACCACACAACATCTTTTAACCTTACTCTATGATGTTAAACTACATGGATGTCACCCTTATAGAATGATTTTAAACTACATGGAATTCATACTTACCGCATGATGCTAAAATATATGAATTATTTCCTTACCACATTTTTTTACTTGATGAAGGATTTACTTCATTAAGGATTCACCACAAATTGTCTAGATTATTGTGAAAGAAAAAATGAAGCACTCTAATCTATATTTTTGAGTTAGATTTTCAAAGTCGATTTTCTCTTCCATGAACTATATGTCCCTTGATTTCTAATATCATGGGATATATCATGACACCCATATCCCAAATCCAATTTCCATCTACAATATAATTGGAAAAATACCCACTCTTCATATGTGTCAGCCCTTTGGGGAGAGTTTTCCATTCAATAACTACATCTAGCTTGATTCTTGATATCATAGGATACATAAAGACTTCCAAATCCTAAATCATGGGTATATCTACAATATAAATTGAGTACATTTTAATATAAGGTATGGTTTGAAAAATCCAAGTGGCCCAAAATATGAAAAATCACCTCAAATCAATAATGAATATTGTGGTATTATGTTGTACTTAGAAAGGTGATCACCAACCCATTCCAAAGATCCCTACTGGATGAAGGTAAATGTTAAGAAACCATTTAATCTTATGATTCATAGTATATTTCCACACTATCAATTGGTACACATGAATGTTAGGATTATATTAATGAGGTACCTATTGAATGTCTTCTGGATTGAACTTTAATATGAAACCATTAGAATGGTTTTCCTCAAAAATGATATAGCCCACATGAGAGATATTTTCTATAAAGGTTTCATGTATCTTGAAGATAAAATAAGAAGGAACAATATTTGACCGTGGTTCTAAAATTGGAGAATTTTTTTGAATCCAAAAATGTATAGAGGTAATGAGTCTGAATAAGGATATTCTAGGAGGTTCTTCCCTCTCAATTTGGATAGCTTCACCTAAGGAAAGTAGATGACCATATGTTGGTCGGTGTCCATGTTTGCAACAATGGAATTCTGATGATCCATTACTACTATGAACTCCTTTCCTAAAGACATATGTACTGATCAAGAAATATATATCTGATAAGAAATGAACCTCATCAAAAGTAGTAAAAGAAGTAAATATTGCAAGCATCATCACATGAATCACATGACCCAAATATGGGTTCAAGATCGCATGATCCATTACAGGTATCAAGAATAGTGTGATCCACTTAAAACCTAGAAATCACATGATTCATTTCAAGATTTGTGAGCGAGTGACTATATGTAGGTCATGTGAAACTCATAAATATTAAGCAATCATGTGAAAAATCATGTGATCATATGAATCATGAAAAGTGACCACCTATCTAAGAACATGTATCATGATTAAACCAAATTACAATAAGTAATTAGAAAGATCATTATAGGAGTTATCAAGATAAAGAGATCATGTGAACAGATATCATGATGAGGTCATGAGAAGTGGTTTTTAAAAGTGATCACGCAAAACTATAAATAATGAGTTCTCTAGAGTTCTGAATCACTATTTAAATGAATAGTCCTTCTCTCTCGTATTTATTAGGAACCCAGCATAATATAATAGGTCACTCGAAGATCTTCATAGAACACTAACCGATGGAAGACCAAGGTACTTAGGTGGGTATTTAATTTCCTCAGAATTGATTCCTTATACTTATAGACTTCACTTCTGAGGGTTATTTTTTGGACACCCATGAAACCAGCATGAATTATTTTTAGGAATGGATAATTACCCGAAGCATAGGTATTATTTTCACCATAATAGGAATAAAGGGGTAACATGGATATAAGGGGATTGGTGACCTAGGTTACATGATTCGTATAACCCTAAGGACATTAGGTGAATGTGTCTTGTACTTCACGAGATCTAAACATAATCACTCAAATATCGTCTAAAAAACCCTCCCACTCCCACGAAGGCTTAAAGACATGAATTTCTGATCATGCAAAGGCTACTAGTTGAGTTCCCCCTATTAGGTGATGTATTGCTCCATAGATTCTGGAAAATCACCTAAATACACTTATAAAATAAAAGTTAAAAATGAAATAGGCTTTATTAGAAAGGAATTTACACTATTTTTCATGAAATAGGTTGATGTGGTCAATGTGACCAATCTATTAATCACCTGAAATCCCCGGGTACATGTGACCCTCCTCACATGAAGGCTTCTGGGAATGTCACCTCTACCCCACAAAGGATATTTATCATGTAATCTCTATCATGTGAAGGATCTTAGAAACATCTATTTGATTATGACATTAATGATAGAAAACCAATAGGAGAGAGCCATAGGATTTATAAAATAAATTATGAAAAATATATTTCCCATATTTAAAGAAGAGTTATACAATTTTTCATGCAAGGTGGATACATATATCACGTGATTAGTCTATTGATCATGCAAATTACCTTCGGTAGGATGATTTATCTCATAAAGGGCCCCAAATAATCTTTCTTGATCAGTTGATATCCCATTTATAGGTGAAATTATTTCATGAATATCCCCCATGAATGTCAACCTAATCTTGTGAAGGCCCTTTGAGATTCCAATTTTATTATGGGAAGTTTCTTTGACAAGCCATTGGTCTGATAAATATTCAAATGATGGAGTTATTATACGGTCTCTATTTATCATATGATAGGAAGATGATGTTATGGATGACCCATGGAGGGTTCATGTGAAACATGTTATTTAACACTCCATAAACCAACTCAAACCCATATATTTTATTTAAGAATCATATGAAGTGTCATAGATATAGGGTTCAAAGGATTATAAATTACCACCCTCAGTCACAAAAATACACACACATGGGAGCATAGAGGTGAGATAAGACTTCTTAAAGTATAAATCCACACAATCACATAGATCTTTCACTAGTTAAAACCAATGAATGACTTAATGGATTATGAGGAATGTATATATACTACACATGATCATCCTATTGATCACACAGAGGACTTCATTTACACCAACCAGATCCCACAAAGAAGTTTTTTCATGTCAAATTGGGCATGTGAGGTATTAATAGGAAAATGCCTAATGAAAATTGAGGTATTTATTCAATGAATATTGAAAAAGAGAGAATCCCTTTATGAAAATAGATATGATTATTTTCATGTGAAGGGATCATGTTCTTAATGTGTACTATTCATTAGTCATGAGACAAAATGTGTACATGTCAAAAAAGTCACACAAATTCCTCTTAGATTTTCATCCAAGTCATGCAAAGTACTGCAGACATGTCAACCAAGTCAGGTGAAGTCCTCAAAACATGTCATCATGATCCTGAAATAGTTCTTAGACATTCAAAATTTAATAATGTGAAATGATTTGGAAATTTCTCCCTTAATCATGTGAAGAACCCTAGACATGTCAGTTAGATATCACATACAATTCAGAAAGACACCTAGAACCTATCAGGTAGACTCGCAGATTATGTCACCCTGACACCATGAACATGTTAAGTTGACATTTTGGACGTGTTAAGTGGACATTTAGGAATTTTTATAAGGAAACTCCCTAGATATTTTATTCTTTTATAGTATGAGAACTTGGGAATGTACCCTTGAACCATGTGAACCACAAACCATGAGACTTTGGTCGGGTATTTCCCATTCCTATGGGAAGTGACCATAAAAGAAAACTAATGGATGATCATTGAATCTCATTGGTATTATCAGATCCCCATGTAATATAGACATGATAACCTTACCATACATAGTCTCCAATATTTTTCCATATGAGGGTAAGAGTTATATATCTTTAATTGGGATTCCATCCTTTTAAAAGTGCCTAAATTTCCAAAACATCAATGGTATTAATAATTCTTTTGATTGCAACCATTTATCCTAAACCATCAGTAGGTTAGGGACATGTTGAATGATGACAAATCATATTCTTTTCCAAAAAGGATATATAGTATTTCTTCCTAAGGCCTGATCTCCATATCAAACACCTCATTAGGTTTTCCCTAGTTCATATGTCCCATATCCAAATATAGTGATTTTGACCACTTTCTATCCCTTATTTCTCACACTGATCATGAATCACATAGTCTTAGAGACTTGAAAATATGATATAATTTGCATTAAAAAACTTCCCAATATAGGACACCTTAGTGTGTAATCCCCATTCAATAACATGATTAAAATTTCTCTATACATGGGTATCCACCTTGGAATATGTCCAAAAAGTATTACAATATAGAAAAAACTAAGGGAAATAAATATTATAGGTACCAATCATTTTTTTGTTTCCATAAATTGTTTTAGGGAAAACCAAACTATGAAGAATCTGATTCTTGTTATAATTAGTATATTTAGGACACATTATTTAGGCTCCAGCTCCACACCTGATGCCTAGATGTCCCCATATACATTTTTTTCAGATGATTTCATACTGCACTATGTGTACTTAAATTTACTACATGGGTTTTGATTACTATTATAAACATGATTCAAAGGAAACCTCATGAAGGTTCAATCTCATTGTAGAAACACCAATCACCTCCCTAGACTCTAGTAAAATCCAGGGTGCCTATTTGTACGGCTTCAAAATATAAGAATCTTCCATCATAAAGAAATAATGGTAAAAGATAGAAAAACTCATATACATATAGATGGACTCATAAATAGAACCCCCTTTTTGAAGGATTCAACACCAAAACATTTTATTAGGGTATCTATCCCAATATTAGTATTTAGAATAGATTCATGAACATATCATAAATCTAAAAAAGGGTCTCATAGTAGAAAATAATCCCCCCCCCCAAATGGCATGATGATCCCAACCTCTCATCCTCTAAACTAATGTGAGTTACAAAGTTTCATTGGGTTTGAAACCACAAGGATTAACCAACCTTTTTAAAGTAGGTCCATATTATTTATAGATGTGGAAACCATTATGTGTTTTTATAGATAAACAATACCAACATAATTGATTGTGAAACAATACTAAGCCCATCACAATCAAACACTAGACTAATATATCTAGAGAAAAAAGATATCTCTCTCGTAAATATTATTTATTTTTTATCATCGAGTTTTCTTGGAAATAACAAGTGTTTTCTTTGTTTTCTTCTCCTTAAGTATTAAAAAGTACATAATAATGTCTTCAAGGAAAACCAAATCTATTTTTCTATTCATACATGAATATTTTCTTCCCTACCCATTTTTTATATAAAACTTTTTCATGAATTTTATTACTATTAACCAATGATTTATAAATTAATTTTTAACCATTTCTTTATTATATAAAAGGGTTTAAAAGGAAACTTCTTGTTATTTTAAAAATCTAGTACATTTTTACTAAATGTGTGAATGAAATATATGTTTTAACATACACCATGTGAAGTTAATTTTCCAAAATAATGACTACTCTTTACATTGATACCTCCTTTGAAAATTTCTTTGGTTATTTTCATTAAAAGTTTTTTCCTTGATATTTTGGAATTATTTAGATTTAATATAAGTGATTTAAAAATAAAAATGGAATTTTACTGATGAAACATTAAAGTGAACTTTTAAAGGACTTATTCCATCCATCTAATAGCCCTAATTCCATTTTTTTATTTTGATAAATCCCCCTTTTAAGGGAAGAAGGGGGGAACCCTAACAAACTCCCCATACTTAAGAAAAAACACACCCGAATGGAAAAAATTGTAAAACCAGGATGAAAAAAAGGATCTACCCTACCCAAGAATTTGATCATGATGAAGCTCTACACCATTTCGAGGATATTCAGCAAGTAAGTGTCCTATGTCAAAGCACAATCTTGATCTGATGGCTGACGCCATACCCTCTCAACAACCAAATTCGTAAAGCACTATAAAGTTGAACCTCCAAATTTTAAAGGACTTATTCATCTATGATAAAATCCATTGATTGTAATTATTCTTTATTAGGGATATAATCCAATGATAGATTCCTTATTATTTATCTAGATGGTATAAAATTATTATGGTGAGTTATTTATGAAACCTGTTTAATTTTCCACATGTTAAGATGTGAGGAAGTGGAAAACATTTTTATGATATTATAGAAAACATGTCAATGGATTGTAATTATGCGATGGGTGGTTCCATTATAGCCTTCTAATGTTTTAGGTAAATATGGACAAATCCTAAGATAACTATTTTTTTAACCTGATTTTATGTTCACAAATTAATGTATATACATGATTTTATGTCCATAATAATATACAAGGACTTTTTTCATGTCTAAAAGGTTATTTGAGTACATGATTTCATGTCCCTAACTTAATGATTGAACTTGTTACTATTTCTTCATGTTAAAAATGTTATAATATTATACTTGCCACATTCTTATGTTTATGATATTTTGTCATGGTCTATGATTAATTATTGATGATTCCATACTATTTTTTATTTTGTATTTTGTAATGACCTTCCCTTTTCTATGAATCATGATTAATTTCATTGAGTTGATCAGACATGGGTTAATTAAGTTATGATCATTTTCTCTTGAACTTATTATTCCTTATGATCATTATTTTCTTGGGGTTGAAGCCTCAATTTATTATTTAAAGAAAATACCTCTTTAGTGTGGGTAGAGGGAGACCCATTACATAGCCCGAAGGCCCAAGGACAAGTGGCCTGAATAAAAGGCTTGAAAGCCCATTTTGTTTCCCAAAGGACCCCTCGGTGAATAGTACTGCTACAGTACACTCGCTTGAAGGCCCATTTTTAGATCTTTTACAAACCAGTTGTTTATGTTACCAAGTTTGCAAAGACAGTAAACATATATAGTTCTATCATGGATTATAATAAAATGTAATGAATATTGTACTAATAAAATATTATATTTATGTATTTAATGCTTTAGTCACCCCAGTTAGAATCATACAATGGTTTAGTTATATTTAGAAAATATGATGATCAAACTTTTTTGAGAACCCTTATGAAAAGCATATGTATAGGATAACATCCTATGTTGTGATAAATAAATAAGTGTGGGTTTCCTAGAAAATAAATCCCTATTTGGATACTAGAATGTGCATATGGATATGGAACAAATTCACATAGGGGTAAAAACTATTAAAGGAAGGATTGGGTACTAACTGGATCATAAATAGTGCTTGATGAGTGACCCTAATACTTCATACCTTTCTAGAGACTCATAGATTTCACATTTTCCTTATGAAGGATTATGATGAATGATAAGATAGAACATGTGAAATCCTATGATATTATATATTAATTTTAGATGAACCTAGTGTTTCATGGGTGGAAAATTTAAAGTCTTCTCATAAGTTTAAAGTAATAGATACCCATCACCACATTTTAGGTGATGAAATTTTAATATTATTGAGGATATTTTCAAAGATATTTAGGTAAATACAACCCTTTGGTTTAGTATCTATTTTAGTAAAAATAGTTATATGAGGAATAATGATTTTATATATTTTTGGACGTAATTTTAAAGTTATGGATGACCTTTGGTTTTAATATGATCATTGATATTAAAATAGTTAATTGAGAGAAAATGGTTATGAAATATTTGTAAAAATATATGATTAAGCTAAAGATAATATATAGAATGAATATTGAGTTAATTGATGGTGTAATATATGATTTTATTTTGGTTTTATGGTCATTAAAGATACATTTGAAAATGAATATTAGGTTTTGATAGAATATATGATCATGGTATTCATTTTTTGGGTATGTGAAGTTATAAGATACTTTATGTTTATGGGGATAAATGTTAAAGTTGATATTGAAAAAATATGTGATTAAATATTTTGAATTTTCTGTTTTTCAATATTATCAAACATATTTTGGAGGATTATTAAGGATATCTATTTATGGAATGGTTTGAGTTGAACTTTGGGTTCTATAATTAATGTTTTAGAGATTAGTGAATTATTAAATCATGTGAATATTTATCCATACTGGATAAATTATGCCAGACATTTTGATTTTGTTTAATATCTTGGGATAAAATAAATGTCTTATCATTATATTATGAAAATTATTATCTATTGAATGTTAATTTAGTGCCTTAGGAATAAAAAATTCATCTTGAATGTTTATTTCATGGATTAATAGATGAAGTTGAAATTAATCGAAGCATGACCAAAGGATGAAATTATGCTTATGAAATGGAAAGAAATCAAGTATGTATATTTTCTTGTTTTATCTATATTGATAGTAAAATAATCGCTAATTATTAGGAAAAGTATATTGAAATAAAAATGGTATTATGTTATCTTAATTTCAGATGAATTGATGGTCTTTTCACTCTTTATAGATTTATGGATTTGTGGTCATTAAAGTTCTCTTGATAATGTCATCTATCACAATCTATTTTTATTTTGACATTATCCCTATCCTATATTCCCATATTTTCACTTTCCATTAACATTATACTCATACGAGAACCCCGTTATTTTTTATTCTATGTAAGCATTATGTTTCACACTTTCCCTTTTCAATGGAAGTTTTATTGTCCCTTTTATGATGTGGGACTTCAAAAAATGTATTTTCAATTATTGAACCATGGGTGATAGAGATAAAATTTTGAGTAAAAAATTAATTTATGGGCGGTATAATGTGAAACATTAATTATTTATTATAAAACAATAATAATATCGAGTTCTTGATTAACACAGAACACCAAGATTTAAGTGAATTGTGATATACTATAGAAATATTTTTATTTAAATGTTATAATTATAATATTTGAATTGAATTTTTGGATATTAATATGAGTAATAGGAATATGAAATAAAATTATAATGGTCCTACTAATTACAAATGTATTGATTTATGATTAGGTATTAAGCACTTAATTTTTAGTGAAGTTTTAGGTGCTTCAAAAATACTTTTTCTTCAAAAAAATGTTTTTATGGATTTTTTGTGAGTATTTATAATAATAAATTTATTTAAATTGGATAAAATATTTCTTTTAAATTTATATAATTTTTTAAATCTTGACATCAAAATATTGTAAGGTGTAATTTTGGGAATTTTCTAATGGGATTAATTTTTTTGTAAATAATAAAAAATACAAATTTTATACAAGAATGTATTTTACATTTAAGTATTTATATATCCTAATTTCTTAATCTATTTTAAAATTTTATTAGTTTATTTTCATTAAAAATATTCCAATTAATTTCACTATAGTCGACGTTATGCTTAATTTTGGTATACCAAATTTTTTATACTTAAAAATTTATTTATTTCTAAAACCATTTTCATCAAATTTTATTCTAAATGTAATTTATAAAAATTATAGGGATTGAGTTTTGTAATATAGAATCCATATTTTAAATAAACATATAAATTTTTTCAAATAGGTCAATTATATTTTTTTGTTGTTATGAATAGTAATTGTGGTAAATATATGTCACCTTAATATGGTTAAATCAAATAGTAAATGATATATATAATGTGATAAATATTTAAAAATATAAATAACATGTAACTTATTTTTATTTTATGATTTTTTTGGTTGTTATCATCCATTATTCATAAATTTGGTAACTTAGTTCCATTTTTCTTTGACACTAACATTAATGTTATTTTATGTAAAGAATAAATTGAAAATGTAACTATCATTGTGTTGATAACTCTGATGTTTTTCATAGGTATAAAAGATGGTTATATTTAGTTATAAAAGGTAATTTAAAATATTAAATTAATTTTTAATCATTGATTTTTTAAAATTTTAGTGATTTAATAATTACTTTAAATTCTTATATAATATCGACACAATTCTTGTTCAAGTAGTAGAAAATTCAAGTAAATGACATTAAAAACTAACAAATTAATATTTTTAGGTGATTTATGGTGTTCCCAAAATTTTATAGATACCTTAAATATATTTTTTATGTTTTATAATTTTATATTTTAAATACAGTACTATCATCATATTTTTAAAATTCATTTTTTTGAATAGTCCTTAAAATGAATTTAAAGCTAATTTATGTTAAATAATATTTTATTAAATGATTTAAAATTTACAAAAATATTATTTTTTCGACAATTTAATTGTATATGATATATAATTTCAATAATTTTGTAATAATAGGTCTCTTGTCTCATTATAGTAACTTTATTAACCCCAAAAGAGTAAAAGACTTTGATATTCTCCTAATAATCAAAAGTTATAAAGAGGTGTTAAAAATAAGAGATAAAGGCTAATCAATCACCAAAACTTGTATAAATTTTATTTTATGAATTTATTTAGATGTATAGTACTCATAGATTATAAATATATAAACATTGATCCACATGAATATGGATATTAATTTATATTAATATAATTCTTGAAGTGATTTCATGATATCCCCTCTCCTCCCTTATTGGAAGACACCAAATATCATCCCTTCCACACAATTCTTGAGAGAAATATCTCAAAAAAACATAAATAAATTATTATTAACATTATTAGATACATTATATAGGTTATATTCTTATTAATAGATCATCCCTATGGTTTTTAAGGAGAGATCCAAAGGAGGTTCTTTTAGGGGAAGGTGATCGTCTTAAACAAGTAATTTCATTTTAATTATTATTATAACTACATAAATTATATTATAAACATTACAATATTCTAAAATCAGTATTTAAAATCCACATTAATTTTATTATGTTAATTTAATTACCTTATTCATCTCATTTTTCGTTCAAATGAGAAATGAAATTCTTGCTCTTGCATACATGTGGACCACTACCTCCATGAAGTGATACAAATCATTTTCTATAACCTACTCAAATGGATTTTTATAATGATATATTTAATAAATACAAATGATATTAATGATTTAATTTTTATTATGGAATAATAAAATTTTATTTTTCTTTCTTTCCTTCATTTCACCATAAAATTAGAACAATTTTTATGTGTATGTACGGACTACTGTCTCCATGAACTATGTAATGCATTTTTCTCCCTATAAATTTTTTTAATGTTTATAAATATATATATATATAATATATATTATATTTTTATAGTGACTAAAATTATATGTATGATGGTACCATGATCAATATGTAGAGACAAGAACTTCTGAATAAAAAACTTATACGAAAAATGAAATAGTTAACACCCTAAAATGATGACTTCTATAAAGAATTATTTGATAAATGGGTGTATAAATGTTTTAATTAGATAATAAATGATATTATATGTTTCTTATATGATTCTATTATATAATTATAATAAATTTTAATTAATTATAAATGAGGTTACAGTGCTTATGAATAATTTCAGACATGTGGTAAGGGTCCTTCATCTAAATATTGTTTCATTGAGATATGTTTGATGTTATTCATGTTTTTGTTTTTATAAGGTATATATTATAACCCTTTAACATGATATATCATCGATTATTATTAATTCATTTTTTTTAAATTAAAATTCAAATAACATCATCCAAAGTTTTTGATTCTAAAGTTACCAAACTCGTAAGGGTTTATCATCCAAAATTGGCATCTTTGGGAAATATGTTATATTATAAACCTATTTTATTTTATCAAGTGTATGTGATAACACTTTAAAATTTTATATCCTTAATATAACTATGTTTTTGTTATTTGAATATTTTATTGAATTTATTTTTTTTATGGGACTTATGACTCAAAAGTTACCCAAGTAGAAAGAGTTTTATGTTACAATATCTTTTGTACCAAGATTTTTTATGGTTAAATATAAAATGATAAAGTTATATTAAATATATCTCATAAATATTATATCATTTATTATCACCTATTAATTTTTGTTAATAACATTTTTTTTATATTTTTCTCTCTCTTGGAACTCTAAATTTTGTAAGAATGTTTTTAAAGAAAACTGAATCTATTTTTCTATTCAATTAGGATTTGTTTTTTCCATATACATATTCTCTTTATAATGTTTTAATTAATGGTTTTATAATTATATATTTATTTATCAAATTCATTTTTATCCATTTTTTCTTTCAATAAAAATATATAAATGAGACTTATTTTCTTTTCCCGAACGAGCTTATTTTACTGAAGGTTTGAGAGAAGACTGTATTTTAACATACACTACATGAATGGATTATCCCACCATCATCAGTACATGTATATTTAATGATTAATTTAATATTTTATATGGTTGTTTTATAAGAATAAATTTTAATAAATTTTTTTAGGTTTTATATTTTGTGTTGGGTACTTCAAAATGAAATGGGTATTTTCCTTAAGAAATATTTCAGTGATCTTTTATAAGAAATCTTTACCTATGATAAAATCCTTTGATGATACTTATGCTTCACTGGGGATATGATCCTATGCTACTATCCTTATTCTTTATTTGAATAGATTATTATGATGATGATGAAATATTTATGAAACCCATTTTTTTATCACAAGTTGAGCTCTTATGAAATAATAAAAGTTTTCATGATATTCTACACTATAAATGAATATATTATGATTATATGATGGTTGATTCCCTTATATACCTCCAATGAATTGGGTAAAGTTTATTGAATCAATAGATAACCTATAATGGCCCGGACCCCTCCGGTCCATTCCTTTATTGAAATCGATGTGGTCAGCACGACGCGCGTTATATTGATAATTTTTAATACTGATGATAACATAAAAATATGTTAAATAATAATGATGATGACATAAACTGTGTGGTTAATTAAAGTAAAAAGAGAATAATCATGATAAAATTATTTAATCGATGTTATTATTATTAATGATGTGAAGTGGGAAGGTGTGTGACCCATTAGACGTTGATAAATGAAACATGCGGTTAATTATTAATTGAGTAATTGTTGAAATTAAATTTAAATAATAATAATGGTTGTTGTGTTATTAATATTATTCATAATATTAATAATAAAGAGAAATTAATGAAATGAGTCATGGTATTTATTGAAAAAAAATAAATGAATATGTGCAGTGGAAGCATGGTGGTGCGTTAATAAAATTAAAGGTCATTTCGTTATTATTATTATGTTAAATAATAATAATAATGGTGGCGTAAAAATATGTTGGTTTTATTAAATTGAATGGTTTTAATTTAATAAAAGTGGTCTCAATTTAATCAGTGTGAAATAAAAATAAATAGAATTAAATAATTAAATTGACAGATGTTATGCGACATTGACGTGGCGTGGTCAGATTCAGATATCCAACGGGGTGGTTTAACATGTTCAATGCGACGAACATCAATAATAATAATTATTATTAATAATAATTGGTGACGAGTTAATAAATTTTAATTGGAGAATTTTTATTATTATTATACTAAATAATAATGATAATGGTGACACAAATCTGTGTGTGATTGGTAAATGAAATTAAATGGGATTAAATTAGATCATTAATGATGGATGTTATTAATATTAATTTTATTAATAATGACATTGAAGTGAGAATGGAGGTTTGGGGCATGCCACATGGTGTAAAGGAAAGTGGAGGCGCCACTTTTTGTGGAGTGGGAGAGAATCATAGAAGAAATAGTTAGATCGGATAGAGAAAATGTTTAAAGGAAACAAATTATGTTTTAAAAGAATAAAAAAAGAGAGAGAATCCCATGAATGGGGTGATGTGCACCAAATTAGAGTGATTTGTGCGTGAATCTCAAATGAGATTGGAGAGAGAAATTTTCAATGAAATGAAATAATAATTATATAATATTATTATTATTATTTATGGTTGTCAAAACCATAATTCGTCTGTAAATTCTTCGTGTAACCTCGGTTTTATGAACCATCAGTGGTAGTGCAAGCCTGACTTTGAGACGGAAATTATGAGTCCAATATTGGATGTCTTTTTCGGGTTTTCGGATCTTGTACCCAAAACACTTGTGAATTAATAGATCTAATATTATTATTAAATCTTCGACCCATCATAACTCCCGTGTGCGACATCCGATTGACTTGTCATCAGTGGTGATGTGATCCTATCATTAATACGGTCGATTCAAGTCTAATTTTGGATATTAAATTATGGTTCGTGGCTCTGGTCCATGAGACACCCAATAATAATAATATCATTATTATTATAGGATCTTGTATCCAACGTATCTCCCTCATACAGTATCAGATTGACGAACCGTCAACGGCAGCGTAACCCGAAAATTATGACTGTCATTTTAAGACCAATGATGTATAGAATTTTATGACTCATTTCTTGGATCAATAAAACACCTATTATTAATTAAAGTTATTATTATCATGAAACGCATGGAAACCACATGACATGTTGTGTGTTGACCAGTCAAACAACGTAATAGTTGTACGGTCATGTCATGTATTCATTAATACACACTGCGTACCATTTTACCTTTTCATTTCCTATATAATAGAGGGTCACATGTTATTTACGGACCTGTCTTATTCTCCGCACGGCGACGTTCCTGGATGACTAAGAAGTCATCCTCCAAACTTCTTCATCCAGACTCCGATCGTCGATCCATCAGTGAATGTGGGATCGTGTCAGCGAGGAGAACATCGTACACCCTATTTTGTTCCCTCTTCTTCGACTTCCCCTCCGCAGTTTCCAACCGAGTATACTGATGATAATTGACAGGAATGAGAGTCTTTGACGAATGACTCTAAAAAGGTATGTTAAACCTATGTTCTTGTATTCTCTTTATGATCCTACTTCTCCCTTTTTCTCTCCATGCTACGGCATGTGATATACGTATTGAGGGAGTTTATTGTGTTGTTGATTCGGTGGTACCACGACGTCCTTGGTGGGTGCAGTCGTTCTGGGATAATCCTTGTGATTGTGGTGGTCATGTTCATAGACGGACATCGGAACCTGTTGAGGTAGGGATCTTACCTTAGTCTCTCTAAATTGTGCATCATGCGGGGTAGGTGTCCTATTGTTTTTGTGAAATACTTTTGAACCGATTTAATAAAGATAATAACTAGCTTATATAATGGGGATGGGATTTTTGTTAATGCAGTTACATTATTTATATTATGAGATATTATGTTTTGAATTGAATGAGCTTCTGCCTACTAAAAATCATGGTCGATGGGGGCCTTTGCTTACTCAATTAAATGTTTCCCTCTCTTTCTAGATTTTCTTATGGATGAAAATTTTATTGAATGTGGAAATTGGTTAATCACATAAAGTTTGTTGATTAAATACCAGGAACCCTTTTGTGATCACCCCGGTTGAACAAACTGAAATAATAAACATGTGGGTGATGGTTAGGGTTTATTTATGTGAAGGGATGGTTTTGTGGGTTGTTGTGGATCGAGTGAGCAGCGGGGCTGTGGTTGGATTGGTTTTGGGTTGGTTTGAATTCTATGTTGGTGATGGGTGGTGTGGCTATGATAAATGGTATCAAAGGGATGATGATGTACGGGTTTCGGTGTGTTTGTGGTTATGGTGGTTGGCAGTGGGGCTTCAGGGATGAGTTTGAATGTTAACGAACTATGGGTTGTGAATAATAAATAAAAATGGAAGAGTTAATGAATGGTGGGGCATGGTAATGGAATGAGAATAATAATCAATGGGGTTGGTTGGTTAATAAGAAGGGACTTGTTTGTGTTGCTTGTGTTTTCCTAACTTTATTTGTGGATGGCAGGGATATGTTGTATGAGCGCTTGATCCAGTTTGGTTGTTGTAGTTTCCCGTTAGTTAATAAACTGATAACTAAATCTATTGAAACATGAAAACATTAAATGGGGTTTTGGGATTGATTGTTGTGTGCATACTCTCGAAGTAACAGTGCCAAGGCACGTGCTCATATCTTTGTGTAGAAACCATAGGATGGGTTGAGTGGTTGTTATAATTATATAAATCTATATGTTTTATGTTTCTTTACACACCCCATCCATGTTGAGCACTACGTGACGAACAACTTTGGGATGGGGGGTGAGATTCTTAAACATCCAAAGGATGGCTGGTTACTATTCTTCCCTGTGCTCCCTCTTCCAGGTTCTATAGCCCAAGTTCCTTCGGGCAGGTTACGACAGATGTTTCCCAAGAATCTTCGGGATGAGATGTGATATGTTCCCAGGTGTCTTCGGGATGAGATGTGGTTATGGACGAGTATTGTGTGTCGGTGGTATGTGATTTGAGATGGCTGAGTATTGTGTGTCGGCAGGTTACTATGAGCTTCATATGGCCAGGTTGTGGCATGATCTTGAGCTTCGTACGGCCAAGTTATGGCTCTAGCTCAGGAAGAGGGGGAAGCATCAGAGAGTTAGGTTTGAGGTCTTGAGCAGTATCCAGTGGGAAGGTGGTGCGGGGTACCCATAATTTGATAGCATTACTACTATACTCTATTAACTTGTGTTACATGGTGAGTGTGACTGGTGAGGCTGGGTGGATAGATTCCTTACTATGTTTTGGTTCTTTTGTTTTCTCACGGGGCATTAGGATGTCTCCCCACTTGTTCACGAGAACTTTAGGTTTCCCTTCTGAGTATACTTGTATGCTCACCCTACGTTTTCTTTCAGGTTTTCAGGAGGAATACAGGGACTATGCGGGACCTTACTAGTCAGGCAGGGGGAGTTGTTGTTGTTTGGTGTTGTTTTTTTCCTTTACTTTTTGGTACAGTACTTTGGAGCTTTTCTTTACTTGTACTTTTGTTTCACTATTGTATAAAGCATGCATATGGGATTGGTTTTGGGCTATTTCTATACTTGTTCCTTTACTTCTTCTTGGTGTTTGACTCATCCTATTTCCTAATCTTAAATTAATAAAAATGGTAATTCCTCCCATAAATGTGACAAACTCATACCCTTGGTGCTAGTCGCCACTCTGGGGCCTACTGGAGGCGGGACTTGGGGGGTTATTATCTCCCTTCCACCGTTGGAATCCCAGGAGGGGCATCTTTGGTGGTAGGGGGTCATGACAGAATGATATCAGAGCTGATGGTTGAGAGATAGGATGAAGTCTGGAGTTAGGCACAGTGAGGATTGCATGGGATGGTATGGAAACAGTGTTGGCTGATCTTGTTGCGTGACATAGTCCAGGGAAGACCGGCTAGGACATGGGATTTTAGGGCCCCCCCGTGATCTGATGCAAGGACTCTGAGCTTAACGAATGACCAAGTAAGACTACATTGATTACAGGTTAGAGAACCTAGGAAAGGTATATGCATCATCATGATTTGTGTTTTACATGATTTTGGTGTTTTGGGAAAGAAATCGAAATAAAATGATAAAATGAATCCTTGGGAAAATTTCCTTCCTACTTGGGCTTAGGTGTTCTTTGTTTACCATATAGCTATGGCACCTGGACGTCATTCCCAGGTGGCTCAGGCAGTCGAGCCCCAGTAGGTTCAGACGGTCGATCAGTTGAGGATTGACCGAGAGGAGGAAGACAACTTGTGGTAGCACACGTTTCGTGCTTTCCAGCGACAGAGCTTGAAGAAGTATGAAGGCAGAACTTCGGATACGGAATCATAGAGTTGGTTGGAGGAACTCGAGATCACCATTGGGCTTATCAGGGCTCCATCAAAGTACTGGGTTCCTCTACCAGTAATCCAGCTGCAAGGAGCAGCATGTCAGTGGTGGATGCTTTACCTTGGGGAGGGGAAGGAGACAAAAGTTCTATGGGCCAACTTAGAGAAGGGGTTCCGCGAGTAATTTCTTTCCTCAGTGAGGAAGTCCAAGAAGAGGTAGGAGTTGTTGTCTCTCCAACAAGGAATCATGTCAGTGCGGGAACTAGGGGTCAAGTTCAAGGATCTCCTCCGTTTTTCCCTGAATCTATTTCTGGATTAGGATTCCCAAGCTAGACATTTAGAGGAGGAACTTCACCCCTCTATTTGGTGCACGGTGACACCTTTCACCTTACCAATGTACCTGGAGGTACAAGAGAGGGTGGAGATAATCGAGAGGATGCACTCGAATGTATGACCACCGCGAGAGAGGACTCACCCATGTTCGTCCAAGAAGGAGGCGGTCATCAGTAGATCCCCAGAAATAGGACCATCAAAGTTTCGATCGGCAGGGAGAAGACTTCAGCTGGTCCCATACCAATCTCACAATTTCCTCCTGTTTTCTATGGGCCAGGGACCGAGGTGCTTTGCATGTGGGAATCGTGGGAATCTTGGCAAACATTTCCCTTTTCAGTATCAGTATAGAGGGACTGTCCAGGTTCAGCCCCAGCCCCAGCAGTAGTTTCTAGCCCGACCCTTCCAGCAGAAATAGGCTCTAGTCCCTTTAAGGGGAGATGGAGAAAGTGGTGTCCAACCACAGGGAGTTCCTCAAGGACCCCAATCGGGACATGGTTGAGGAGGTGGACGTCAAAAGAGAGGCAGAGGAGTGGGATGCTGACAGTTGAACCCAACAGAAGCGGTAACCCTAGCAAGGCCGGAGATCAAGAGAGATGGTTTTGGTTTTACTTAAATGCTCTCGTTTATGTTTTGGAGCATCATACTACTTTGTTGAAACTCATTATCACCCATGCTTTGGGCCTGGACCTTGTTTTTCATGAGTCTATAATTCTAAGTTGTTTCCCTCTTTCCTTTAAATGTGTGTGTAGAGTCCTAACATATGGGGAGATAAGGACCTGTTCTCTAATCGAGATGCATTAATGTGGATTCGATTAAACCTATGCAGGCGAGGCAGTGCCACCTAAAGAGGATAATATCTCGACATGGGAGAAGGAATTTATCAATCCATGTGTTTGGTCAATTTATTGTTGTTTTTTATGGTGTTGGGGGTAGTGTAGGTTTGGAAAATCCTAATATATGGAAGTCAGAAGACCTAATTCATAATCGAGATGCATTAATGTGGATGTGATTAAACCCGTGCAGGCGAGTCAGTGCCGCCTGAAGCGAATAATATCTCGATATGGGAGATGGAATCTCTAACTCATATAATTAGGGTTGTAGGTTGTTTCCTGTTATGAAGAGAGCCCTGAGAGGTATCTTGTGGGTTGGTTGTTCGGATCCATTCTTTCTTCTGGGTTGGTTTTTAATTCTTGAGGACAAGAATGTTTTGAGAGGTATCTGATGTAATGGCCTAGACCCCTCTGGTCCATTCCTTTGATGAAATCGATGTGGTCAACATGACACGTGTTATAATGATAATTTTTAATACTAATGATAACGTAAAAATATGTTAAATAATAATGATGATGACATAAATTGTGTGGTTAATTAAACTAAAAATAGAATAATCATGATAAAATGATTTAATTGGTGTTATTATTATTAATGATGTGAAGTGGGAAGGTGTGTGAACCATTAGACATTGATAAATGAAACATGTGGTTTATTATTAATTTAGTCATTGTTGAAATTAAATTTGAATAATAATAATGGGAAATTAATGAAATGAGTCATGGTATTTATTGCAAACAAATAAATGAATATGCGCGGTGGAAGCACGGTGGTGTGTTAATGAAATTAATGGTGAATTCGTTGTTATTATTATTATGTTAAATAATAATAATAATAGTGGTGTAAAAATATGTTAGGTTTATTAAATTTAATGGTTTTAATTTAATAAAAGTGGTTTCAATTTAATCAATGTGAAATAAAAATAAATAGAATTAAATAATTAAATTGACGGATGTTATGCGACATTGACATGGCATGGTCAGATTCAGATATCCAATGGGGTGGTTTAACATGGTCAATGCGGAGAACGTCAATAATAATTATTATTATTAATAATAATTGGTGACGAGTTAATAAATTTTAATTGGATATTTTTTATTATTATTATACTAAATAATAATGATAATGGTGACACAAATATGTGTGTGATTAGTAAATGAAAATAAATGGGATTAAATTAGATCATTAATGATGGATGTTATTAATATTAATTTTATTAATAATGACATTGAAGTGAGAATGGAGGTTTGGGGTGTGCCACATGGTGTAAAGGAAAGGGGACGCACCACTTTTGGTGGAGTGGGAGAGAATCATGGAAGAAAGAGTTAGATTGGAGAGATAAAATGTTTAAAGGAAACAAATTAAATTTTAAACTAATAAAAATTGGGAGAGAATCCCATGAATGGGGTGATGTGAACCAAATTAGAGTGATTTGTGCGTGAATCTCAAATGATATTGGAGAAATAAATGTTCAATGAAATGAAATAATAATAATATAATATTATTATTATTATTTATGGTTGTCAAAACCATAATTTTTCTGTAACTTCTTCATGCGACCTCGGTTTTATGAACCGTCAGTGGCAGTGCAACCCTGACTTCAAGATGGAAATTATGAGTCCAGTATTGGATGTATTTTTTGGGTTTTTTTATTGGTTACCCGAAACACTTGTGAATTAATACATTTAATATTATTATTAAATCTTCGACCTGTCATAACTCCCGCGTGCGACATCTGATTGACTTGTCGTCAGTGGTGATGTGATCCTATCATTAATATGGTCGATTAAAGTCTAATGTTAGATATTAAATTATGGTTAATGTATTGGGTCCATGAGACACCCAATAATAATAATATCATTATTATTACAGGATCTTGTATCCAACTTATCTCTCTCATACAGTATCGGATTGACGAACTATCAGCGGTAGCATAACCCTGAAATTATGATGGTCATTTTAAGACCAATGGTGAATAACTTTTTATGAATCATGTCTTGGGTCAATAAAACACCTATTATTAATTAAATTTATTATTATCATTAAACGCATGGAAACTGCGTGATGTGTCGTGTCTTGACCAGTCAAACAACATAACAGTTGTACGGTCACGTCGTGTATTCATTAATACACACTACGTACCATTTTTCCTTTTCGTTGCCTATATAATAGAGGGTCATGTGTTATTTACGGACCTATCTTCTTCTCTGCATGGCGACGCTCCTGGATGACTGAGAAGTCATCCTCGAAACTTCTTCATCCAGACTCCGATCATCGATACGTCAGTGACTGTGGGATCGTGTCAGTGAGGAGAACATCATACACCCTATTCGGTTCCCTCTTCTTCGACTTCCCCTCCACAGTTTCCAACTGAGGAGACTGCTGATAATTGACGGTAATGACAATCTTTGACGAACGACTCTAAAAAGGTTTGTTAAACCTCTGTTATTGTATTCTCTTTCCAATCATACTTCTCCATTTTTCTTTACATGCTATGGCATGTGATATCCGTGTTGAGTGAGTATCATGTGTTATTTATTCGGTGGTGTCACGACGTCCTTGGTGGGTGCAGTCGTTCTGGGAGAATCCTTGTGATCGTGGTGGTCGTGTTCGTAGAAGGACATCGGAACCTGTTGAGGTAGGGATCTTACCTTTGTCTCTCTAAATTGTGCATCATGTGGGGTGGGTGTCCTCTTGTTTACGTGAAACACTTTTTAACCGGTTTAATAAAGATAATAACTGGCTTATATAATGGGGATGTGATTTTTTTTAATGCAATTGCATTATTTATAACCTGTGATATTATGTTGTGAATTGAATGAGCTTCTGCATACTGAAAATCATGGTCCTTGGGGGACTTTTCTTACGCAATTAAATGTTTCCCTCTCCTTATGGATTTTCATATGGATGAAAATTTTATTGAATGTGGAAATTGTTTAATCACATAAAGTTGGCTGATTAAATACCTGGAACCCTTTTGTGATAACCCCGATTGAACAAACTGAAATAATAAAAATGTGGGTGCTGGTTAGGGTTAATTTATGTGAAGGGGGTGTTTTGTGGGTTGTTTTCGATCGGGTGAGCAGCGGGGCTGCGGTTGGATTGGTTTTGGGTGGGTGTAAATGATATGTTTGGGATGGGAAGCAGGGCTATGATAAATGGTATCAAAGGTATGATGATGTATGGGTTTCGGTGTGTTTGTGATTATGGTGGTTGGCAGCGGGGCTGCAGGGATGAGTGTGAATGTGAACAAACTATGGGTTGTGAATAATAAATAAAAATGGAAGAGTTTATGAATGGTTGTGCATGGTAATGGAACGGGAATAATAATCAATGGGGTTGGTTGGTTAATAATAAGGGACTTGTTTGTGTTGCTTGTGTTTTTCTAACTTGATTTGTGGATGGCAGGGATATGTTTTATGAACGCTTGATCCAGTTTAGTTGTTGACAGTTGCCCGGTAGTTAAGAAACTGATAACTAAAGCTATTGAAACTTGTAAACATTAAATGGGGTTTTCGGATTGATTGATGTGTGCATACTCTCGAAGTAGCAGTACCAAGGCACGTGCTCAGATATTTGTGTAGAATCCTTATGATGGTCTGAGTGGTTGTTATACTTATATAAATCTGTACGTTTTATGTTTATTTACCACCACACCCATGTTGAGCACTACGTTCCGAACACCCATGGGATGGGGGGTGAGATTATCAAACATACAAAGGATTTCTGGTTACTGTTCTTCCCTGTGCTCCCTCTTCCAGGTTCTATATCCCATGTTCCATCGGTCGGGTTAAGACAAATGTTTCCCAAGAATCTTCGGGATGAGGTGTGATATGTTCCTAGGTGTCATCGGGATGAGATGTGGTTATGGCCGAAGATTGTGTGCCGCGGGATGTGATTTGAGATGGACGATTATTGTGTGCTGGCGGGTTACTATGAGCTTCATATGACCAGGTTGAGGCACTAGCTCGAGCTTCGTATGGCCAAGTTGCGGCACTAGCTCATGAAGAGGTGGAAGCATCAGAGCATTAGGCATGAGGGCTTGAGCAGTATTTAGTGGGAAGGTGGTGCAGGGTACCAATACTTTGATAACATTACTACGATACTCTATTGACTTGTGTTACATGGTGAGTGTGACTGGTGAGGCTGGGTGGATAGATTCCTTGCTAGGTTTTGGTTCTTCTATTTTCTCACAGGGCATTAGGATGTCTCCCCACTTGTGCACGAGAGCTTTAGGTTTACCTACTGAGTATACTTGTATACTAACCCTATGTTTGCTTTCAAGTTTTCAGGAGGACTACAGGGACTATGCGTGACCTTACTAGTCAGACAGGGGGAGTTTCTGCAGTTTGATGTTGTTGTTTTCCTTTACTTTTTGGTACAATACTTTAGATATTTTCTTTACTTGTACTTTTGTTTCACTATTGTATAAAGCATGCATATGGGATTGGTTTTGGGCTATTTCTATACTTGTTCCTTTTCTTCTTCTTGGTGTTTGAATCATCCTATTTCCCAATCTTAAAATAATAAAAAGGGTAATGCCTCCCATATATGTGAAAAACTCATACCCCTGGTGCTAGTCGCCACTTCAGGGCCTACTGAAGGCTGTACTCGGGGGTCGTTATCTCCCTTCCACCATTTCCAGCTTAGGAGGGGCATCTTTGGTGGGAGGGGGTCGTTACATAACCATGTTATGTTTTTACCATATTCCATTATCAAAACTTGATGTGTGGACTTAGCATCATTTATATATGTTTATACAAGGACTTAGTTTCATGTCTATATCTTTTTTCTGAGGACCTCCTTTCATGTCCATAAGTTTATGCGAGGAACTAATTTGATGTCCTTAACTTAATTAGTGGACTTTTTACTATTTATACATGTTCATAATGTTATAATCTTATTATTATTTCACATTCCAAGGTTTATGAAATTCTCTAATTGCTCATAATTGATTATTGATGATTCTATACTCTTATAGATTGTTTTATTTTGTTTTGACAACGCCTTATGCAATGACTCAAGATTAATGATGTTAAATTTAGTGTGTATTAATTTCTTATATTATGATAATTTTCTCATACCCCTATTCTCACATATTATCATTGATTGATATATCTTATTTATACACTTACTGAGCATCCTAGGTCACCCTTTATCATGTTCCTTTTCCCGAGGATAAAAACAAATGTTTATGTATTATATGCCTAAGAAGCGTGATAGTTGTGGTGAACATAATGGGAGATGATGTAGATCATTTGGGAACATTTTTTTTATGTATATAAGTTTCTAAATACACTAATACTTTATGTTTTTTTCATGGATCCTAATGATATGTAATGAATATTCATCCAATAAGATGTGATATTTATGTTTGTAATGCTTGATAATGCTTTGGTCACCTCACCACCCACCCAATCATCCAATAAGATGTGATATTTATAGATTATGAGAATGTTTTTATGTATAAATATTAATGTATTTATGTATTCATGCATAATAATAAAATTATGTTGAATTGGATGGAGGAAGTGAGTTAGCGGAGTGCTCTCGGGCAGTGATGATTAAAATTACACTTGTCTAAAACTCAAAGAATTTCCACATTATTTATCCATTGATATTATATATGGAGTTAGTATTGAAAATCCTCCTCCATTAGGCATTCCCTTGAATAAGTTAGATCCACCTACCTCGAGTGAATCATCAAGGTAACCTAAGGATGTCCATCCCCTTATTCGTAGGGGTGTTTCTACCAATAAAGGCATTAATTGGTATAAATTTGTCTCTTGGAAAGAATAAATGCTATAATGAGATATTTTAAGGGGATGTGAGGTTCATGTTTGTTTAAAATTAGAAGGAAATCAAGGATCCAGTGACGATTTCTAAATTTTCAATTTGTATTTCCAATTCTTACCTGTAGGAAGAAAACTTTTGACCACGAATAATATGATTCATTACACATCAACTATTTTTGTATTTTTGGACCTAATATGAATCCCTATTATTAAGTGGTATTTTTATATTTATTCCCCAATTTTGGAACTAAAATTACATGCTTATAGATTTATCTTAGTTATGCATAAGCCTATCATGAAAATTATGTAAGACTGGGATTTTCAATTTAATCTTTTTAGTGTTTTGAATATGTAGGCTCATGTATGGATTCAAATATTCATACATAACTATATAATTTATCATCATTTTATTTTATTTTATTTTTATTTTATGATCAAAATTCTCATTAAAATTCACAAATAAATAGAGGATTCTCACTTTGGATATTATACTAAAAACTATTTGACATAGACCTTAATGTCATACTAGTTGATATGGTAGTTATTTCTTCAGTGGAGGAGGATATATTTCTTAAAATAATGAATAATAAAATATTTTAATTTTGTGTTTTATGACCATTTATTTGACATTCGATATATTACTATTGTATGAATTTGGTTTTTTTAGTCTATTCTCTAAAGAGGCATGAGGAAAAGAGCTATAGAACGTAGAGTATTATGGTTTTTAAGGAACATAATCAAATGATAAGCTCTGGGGACCAGCCACTCGGGGTCATAGATTATGGGATAATAATATTCTAAATGAAACCATGTTCCTCAAACAGTATCATTAAAGATGAAAGAGGGATAAAGTTGGTGAATAGTCTGGAAACTCCTATTATTACTAAGTATTAGGCTGGTTCTGGATCTCCAAATATGATGAGTTATAATGGATCATAGTTTCATATAATAGATGTTGTATAAAATTATATTTCATTAACTTTTTTAGAGTTTCTCTCACTAGGGGTATTCAGAGAGATTTAAATAATGATGATTTGGATACGCACACTGATTAGGAATTAGCTACATAGGAGGCAATTGATCATATCCTTTGGCTGGATCATTAGTTTGTTTTTTTATAAGTATACAATGAAAAGAATAATAAAAACATTTCATCCTTAATGAAAGAGAGAACAAGGAATACCACTATGAATTTTATTTCTATTAATAGTGATGTTACCAATATTTATAGAATTATCTTTATGAGTGATGATGTTGTCTTAGTGAAATACCTTGACAAAGGGATTGCTCTAGCCTATGAGAAGGAGGTCGTCGGCCCCAATTTTGGGAATTTTGAGAAAAAATTCTTATGGCCTTGTGTAATGTATACTAACAAGTATAATCAGAGAAATGTTATTTATAAGATTGAGAAATCTATTATTATTACCTCTTCAACAGATAAATCTATGAATTTAGTAGACCCTTCTACTAATATTTTTTATTAAATGTCCAATGTGGTTCTTCCTTTTCAAGAATCAAAGTAGTGGATTAACATAAATCAAGTGCTATTGAATGATGTATTACTCAAAGAATAGTATTTTATGGAGTTTATGCCAATAAATCAAGTAAAATAGGAAAGGGATCATCCTTACTAGTATGAATTATAGTTATTACATGTAAATATTTTTAGTTTCTTTTATCTGAATGTAGTGAAGAGGATGGAAAAATAAATTCTTTTTCACCTGAAGTATATGATATAATGACTAAATTTAATTTAGATCCTTTTAATGATTGATATGGTCCATAGAAGTGGGTCAGGAAAAAGAGGATAAGAAGAAATTCTACTCGATAGGTTGGATGAGGCTCCCATAATAGTATGAGTACTCGTTCACACATTGGTGGAATTTTCATGTCATAATATGTTTTTATTTTTTGTGGAATAATTTTATCATATAGGTGTTTTTTATGATAACAAAAATGTTTTGTGTAACATCCTAGACCCTAGACATCAAGTCTTATCCATGGGGATACAAGACCGAAAATGAACCTCCCCATATAGAAGAGGTTATCGACTTGTAGCGGGGGTCTAATTACATAAGTGGGGAGACTATACCATAAGTATCAAATCATAGGATAAATAAATAAATCAATAAAAAATAAATAAAATAATAATAAATAATCGGATAACAATCAGAGTAGAAACAAATACAAATTAACTAGCCCACACAATATTAGTATAATATGCCATGTGTTTAAAAAAAACTAAATAAAAGGATCCAAGTTATGTAAACAAATATAGTAAATAAATGTAGTAGTGGATATCCTGCACAAACTTAATCTTACAATTCCAAAATACTCCTACTCCATGTTCTCAACTGTTCACTACAAGGTCCTTTTCCTTTATCGAATCCCTAGTCATTAAATTTACAAGCACGCTAAAATGATAGAATAGGGTATGAGTACAAGAATCGGTAGGACATGAAAAGTAACTCTAAATATTAATTTAATAAATATACCAGTGAATTATATGAATTTAATATAGGAAAAAATATCAAAATAATATATCACAGATGTATAAAACATAGGCTAGGTCTTCAGAGACTGACTATATGTGCTTCAACCCTATGTTAGGAGGAACGTCACCAGCTATGTCTAACACATCCCTCTGATCAACAAGATATTTCACAAAACATGTTTGAATCATCCTATTGGGAAAGCCATCACACATTCTTATCAATATCACACAAATACCTCTCAGAATGGTATAGTTCATACAACCTCACCTGCATCAACAGAAGGGACAGTAATACTACAATTAAATATGTATAGAAGATGATAGATCAAACATAATGTCAAGTCAAATAGTATCATACTATAAAAAATCCTAATGCAAGAAACACATGCATAGGTCAAGGATACATACATACACACCTCATGTGTCCAAGCATCATACATATGTTTCTCACTCAGTTAAACACACATACACTCCAACAATCATGTCAATAACCCATATTAAACATGTAATAAAGTTAAGGGCTTCCTACCTCGTGGTTTTCAGTGGATAACTCTTTTTTTTTCAAGGAAAGGTCACCCAAATCACATACCCTTTTTTTTAGCTAAAAATGATCTCCAATGATTCTAGGAATCTAATCCAACTAATTTATTACCAAAATAAATAAAATATCACATATGATAAAAGATTAGATATCCTTTCTAATCTAAAATAAACAAGGTAATTCCATATTATACTCCGTGATAAAATCCATATTATTCCTTAGAAAATAATTCTTTTTTTGAAAATGATAATAAGCCCTCTCTCTATGATAATTTTAGATAAAATAAGAATAATTCTTATTGTTCTTTTATATAATTTTCAGTTATAATAATTTTTATAATCATTTAATATTTTTAGAATGCTTTAAAAATACTACATCACAAACTTATTATGAGTAGAATATAAGGAATTCATAAATGGTTTTTATACTTTGAAAGATGAAGCACATGGAATTTTGTAGAGTGGGTATGGTTTTACCATGAAAGTAAATTGGATGAAGAAAATAGTTTTTTCAAATATGGCTCCCCTAAAATTGAACCAGGAATTTTGGATTTCCCAACTCAAGAGAAAAGAAAAGAACCTAAGGTGTTAAGGGTTCATGTATTTTAATAAAATTCCAATTTTCCTGATTTTAAGTATTTGGAAAACCCCAATAATAAAATTACAATTTAATTTATTATTCAAATGGATCTTGAAAGTGGAGATATTAAAATCCCTCATAGTGGTATTAAAAACATTCAGATAGATAAAATAATCTATTACCATGAATTAAGAATTGTAAAAAAGTCCAAACCATGTTATATTTTGGAATAGGAAATAAAGAATGGAAAAGGTGGAAAATTTTAGTACCCTTAGTTGAGATATACCTATTGTATAAGGGTAATGAAATTTTAATCCTACGCGGCTCACTACCCATATGTGGGCATTAAAAAAGAACTATTACCCATAAAAAACTATTTAGAATTGGTAGTTTCCTTTATATAGTTCCTAATGTACCCAAACACTCCCTTTGAAAGCTCAAGGTTACTATTACACAGCGGTTACATACCCTTACATGGTTCTTGGAAAATATGAGTCACACTTACTCAACTTTGTAATTACCCTTACCCAGTGATATCTACCCTTATGCAGTACTTAGAAAATGTAGGTTACCCTTACACAGTACTAGATTTACCCTTATACAATGCTATATACCCTTACATTATTCTTAAAATCAGGTAAGTACCCTTACATAGCAAATAGGGACTCCCTCTCGCCTTCATACAAGCCATATAAAAATGCCTCTACCCTTACACAACACTTTGAAATTGGTCTTTATCCTTCCATAACCTATAAAACACCCTATTACCCTTATGTAGACTATATAAAAACCACTCTACCCTTACATATCCTAATAAAACAAATATTTACCTTCACATAACCCCTATAAAGTACTCTTTACCCTTATATAGGCCCCATTCTTTTTGTAAGTGTAGAAATTTAGTTTATTTTTTAAAAAAATAATCAAAATACTTATGAATGAATGCCAAAAAGTGTTTATAAAAATGAAGATAATACAATTAGTCTCATGTAATAACTTATCATCCTTGATAAGTATCTATTTATATATTGATTGAATGAGTCAAGACACTTAGGTTAAAAATTAGATAAAAGAAAAGAAAATAATTTAACTAGTAAATCCAAATGAGAAACCACTTGAGAATATATGAATGAAAAATATACTCCTCTAAAAACCAAGAAACAGATAGAGAAAGAGAAATTATGATTATACCATGGACTATGTATGTCCTCACTTCACCATATATTGGACTCTGAAAAATCATATATTCCCTACCATCCACCACTCTATGATGCCTTACAGGATCATGAGAAACCCGGTTTTCTGACCCCGATGGGGTCTACACCAACTATTGAGTTTCTTTGACTACACCATGCCATGATTTAATTATATAAAATCATTAATTCTTAGAACACGGCTACTTTAGATGACTAGTATTCCCATAGTGGTGAGAAATATTGAGAGAAACCGGAATTTCTATGAGAAATTATCCATTCCACCCATACATATATATATATATATCCCAATTGAGTAACTCCTTCCAAAAAGAGTTGAAAATATTAGTTATTATCTAAATAAATAACATTTCCTAGAAATATTTCCTTTGACTTCATCTTCCTATTGTTTGAATAAGAAATATGGACACCACTGGAGAGGGAACCTATCATTCCCTTGATAGTAGGAAGAAGACCATAATATCTATCTTCTTCAATTAGCTTCATTATAGTTATTGTTTTAAAAATCACTACAAAATATCCCATCATCTCTAATTTCTATAACTATCAACTCAACTTTGGGTTAGTTTCAATCTCAAAATTCCATGATTTTGGAGCATCAATCCCCATTAGTGTAGGAGAAAAGCTAACCAGCTTGGTAAAACATATTGAATAGGTGTACATAGTCATTATCCAAAGCTGAATATGCATAAACTCATGAGAATAATCAGAATTTATTGAATCAAAAAATCAATCCTCAAAAAAGTGATCCTTGATGGAATCCCATGTTATCCCTTTGTATCAACCAGCCTGCATCACGACTCCCCACAATCGTATAGCTGCACCTTGAAGCCTAAAGGTAGATCCTCATAGGTATCTACTAAGTAAAATATACTCTTAAAGACACATATATAGTTCTCTTAACCCCTATTTAATATAGATACATGAATTTATGGGGGATGTAGGAGTAGTAATTCATGAGAATAATTAACCATAGTCGGCCCACCCCAATGGGCTCCTCTTCCCTAAACAATCACTAATCAAAAGAGCCTCAGCTAGATTGATTCTACAACATGAATCATTGGAGAAACTAAGAAATCATTATCAGTTTCACACTCCTTTATGAATGGGCATAAAAATATATGCACAAGACATTTACAAGCTGAAATTTCTTGACATTCCTGAAAACCTTAAAGAAATTAAATAAATAAAAAAGTCAACAACCTAAACAAGGAAAATAAAAACCATGCAGGAAGGAAAAAGGATTAAAAAAAGGTTTAACCTATGTGGATATGAAAACAATCATAATGAATAACCCCCTAAGCACAGCATAAAACCCTATTCAAGAATATGGATTCTAAATATTAGTTACAACAATATATATACACTATAACAAAGAATAAAATAAGCTCAAATAAATAATGAAAGGAATAATGTACTAAATGAAATATCACAATTTCAACTCCCTTGTAATTATTTTGTCATTATATAATATAATAAATAGGTATATATAGAATGTAAACCTTTATGCTAACATTATGCATGAACTCACAATAAATACCATAAATAATCATATCAACATTATTTTCATCAATTATGTGAATTAAATCAACGGTGACATAAAAAAGACATAATTACCCACATTGGTAAAAATCCGAGGTCCATTATACAAATTTTGATAAGAAACTGACATATTTCACATATATGAGTCCTAGAATTCGTATCCCATTTCTATAATATCCCAAATTAAAGTAAATGGAAAATAAAAGTTATTGAAATTGATCTTATGATACCATTTTGTAAAATCCCTGACCCAAAAAATTGTATTCAATATGGGGTGCCATAAGACCTCTTGTGTTCTTCCCCATATACAGGATGTTTAAGACCAGTTGTAAGGGTATAAGCTTGTTAGTTGTGGGACTATACCCTAAAAATAAAGTTATAGGATAAATAATGGATGTAATATACCTAATCCATAAATAATCAATATCTAGATATCTATCTGGGTAGATATAAATAAAAATAAACCATCCCATGTAGTATCATTAGGAATGATAGTTATATAAATGAAAAGTAATCAAAATGGTCCAAGGTAAAAATATATAGATAATAAATTAAAGAATAAATATAAGTCTAACTCAAAATATATTATGAAATTACTACATCCTCCCACTCCACTTGGTCAATCATCCACTATTGGTCATTTTTCCTTCACTAGATCTTAAGTCATGAAATATAAGGGCTCACTAAAATGAGTGAGTATGGTATAGGTACATGAATTAGTAGGGAACCAACAATGACCCTTAACATTAGTGAATAAAACATAAAAATTCATCCTAAGAATATAATCATGGTAAAAATATAACCATAATATATCACACAATAAAAAAACCCATGTCGAGACTTAGAGTTCAGCTCTATATGCTTCGACGGTTATTGAAAGGAACGTCACTATCCTTGTCTAATACATCCCCATCATCAATAGGATAATTCAAAAAACATGTCTTACTCATCCTCTAGGAAGGTATAACCCTCACACATTCCTATTAACATCTCATACATCCCTCTCGGAAGGGGATAGTCCATACGACATCACCTGCATCAACTGTAAAGACAAAAATAGTACATAAAAACTTGTATAAAAGATAAAAAATAAAATGTCACACCAATTTAAATAGTTTTATCTTCATAATAATCCTTATTTAAGAAAATCAACCATTGTTCAAGGATACACAGACACACACACCTCATGTGATCTTGAATTAGACAAAGTTTTCTTACTATGATACAAACACATGTTAATGAATATGTAAATAACACATATAAAGCATGTTCTAAAGTCAAGGGTTTCCTAAATCAAGGTTGTTGATGAATAAATCCATTTCTTTTAATTAAACATCATAGGAATCAAGTCCACATGTTTATTGGCTCAAAATTCTCACCAAGGATTCCTAGAACCGAATCCAATAACTTTATTTACATTGGAAATAATATATCACATGTGATAAAATATTATATCTCCTAGATAAACCATAATAAACATGGTAATTCTATATTATCCTTCCTGATAAAGTATATATTATTTCATAAATAATAATTTTAATCCCACATATGATAATAATCCCTCTCTTCAGGATGATCCGAGATAAACCAAGAGTAAGTATTATTATTGTTTTCTATAAATCTGGGTTATTACAGGTTAAAAATCCCTTATTTTTTGTTTTTTATAAATATTACCAAATTATACCTCACAAAATTATTATGAGAATATTATAAGTAATTTTTACATAAGTTTTATCATTTTAGAAATGAATCATCCATAATATAGGAGAGAAGTTATGATTCTTCCATGCAAGGAAACTAGATGAAGAACTTGGTTTGGTTGAAGGGGGTTCAACCAAACATAAACAAGGGTGTATGGATTTTCTGACTTAATAGAATAACCAAAAACCTAAGGTATCAAGGGTTCAATTATTTTATGATAATACCAAACTATTTTGTTTTTCAAAATTTAAAAAACGTATAAATTAAATAAAAATTTAATTGATTTTTCATGTTGATCTTGAAAGATGAGTGATTATCATCCTTTATAAAGGTATTACAACCATTAAATGAGTATAAAAAATCCATTCTCATGAAATAAGTATTTTAAAAGTATAAAAATAATATTATATTTTTAAATAACGAAGAAGGATAAAATGGGAAGAATGACTACCCTTATGCGAGACATGCCCACTATGTATGGCTAAAATAGTTTTACCCTTACATAGATTACTACCCTCACACAAGTTTTAGAAAACAATTGGTACCCTTACACAACCCAAACAAACACTTACAAAAAACATAGGAATTAGACTTTACCTTTACAAAGTGACTCAATTACTCATACATGGCCTTTGAAAACCCAAGGCCACCCTTACGTTGTGGATATCTCTCATTACACAATGCTTGGAAAACACGGGACACCCATATGTTGTAAGGACCCATAATTTTTATACATAGATATAATATATATATATATATATATATATATGAATATTCATTACATAACATAAAAAACCATGCCAAAACCATATCGGTTTAGTGTTTTTGGAAACATGGAAACATAAATAACTGGTTTATAAAACAACTACATCATCTTATGCTTATTCCATCATAACTAGAACCCTTTTTTATATAGGATATGTAAAACCTTTCATCTTATCCTTGGAAAAGAAACATAATAAAAGTGATATATCCAATATTTAGTAAGGATAAAATAGGACATATAAATCCACTATCATATGAAATCATAAGATAAAAATAAATTTATATTAGCATGATAATATCTTATGAAGTTCATACCCAAAAATTCATAGATCATAACCAATATTCCTAGAATAAAAATTATAATTTAAAAAAACATGGACTCTAAGAGTGACAAATAATCATAAATCAACCATGATACATAATATCATGTCATAAAAGTTTGGAACCATCATTAATATGGAACACTATTTCATATTTCATGTTAAACTACCAAGAAAATCAACATAGTTGATTAGGACACACCTATTTCTCATAGTATATCAGGACACACTTATTTCCCATAATATATCAAGACACACTTGTTTCTCATTGTGGATCAAGTCCATTTAACTCATTTACATTTCTATATAATGATATATACTGATTTACCCAGTGAATTGGAGGGAGATATAGTTCCCACCCATCACATGAATAAAATCATACATATATGTACCATAAGAACATAAATCATTTCAAATCCCATGAAAATAAATTTGGTTTCAAAAATGTTTCATCATAGCATAAACCATGCAAAGGAAACAAGTTACATAAATATAATTCAATCATTAAAATAAATCAACCATAAAATGAATAAGGATAATAAAATTTAATAATATGCTTAGTAAAGAATATGTGACATAAAATAATGTTATCTTATATGGAAAATAATTTTGAATGATCACTTGAAGTAATTCGTGAAAAAAAATATTTCTATTTTTAAACCATTTATTTTTAATAATATATAGAATTATAAAATAAATAATTTTATTCTAAAAGAATCGTATAAACATTTAATAGAAACATCAATAGATTAAAGCTTAGTGAAAGAGGGAAACTCTTCCCATTCTGTATAATTTATAAAAACATTCATTCTTTATTTTTTTCCTTAGAAAAGTCACAAAGAACCTCATTTAAAAAATACAAAAAAAAATATTTCGAACCATTTCTTAAGAAGTAAAAAATTAGTAAAAATGACATTAAACAATCATAAGAGAATATTAAAAAAAATCTAATTTTTTTAAAACATAAACATAGAAGAAAAATGGAGTTTTCAAAGAAAATTTAAAAACAAAATGTTTAAAATAAAGTCCATTTTAAATATCATAACATTTATGCGAGAATTAATCAAATGAATCTATTATATGTATAAGATATAAATCAACATAAATTAAGTGGAAATACAGCATATGATAATCAAAAGTCATCTCACACGTAATCTTAACATGGAGTAATCAATGAAGAATAATTTTAATCCGATGAACTGAAATAGGGTTAAGAAATCTCTTACGACTTTGTAATTAGTAGGAACATATGTCCCATAAGAGTAATAATTTTCAAATGAAACATTAAATAAAATGAATAAAATGATATTAATGATATGATATATCAATGGGAAGTATATAAACCATATAGAAAAATTTATTGGTGAATAAGATATGTACCTCACATAAGTAAATGTGTGATGAGAAACCATTACCTCTTTTTCTGGTGCATTCGTTTCATGGTTTCAGGGTCACTTCATCGATGTATAATTATATAATTTATTATAAAATATAAATAATACTCCATAAGTGAAATAAAATGGTATTAATTCATGTCCATAAGTTTTAATAGTATTATATATCTTTTTTGTTTCTTGTATGAGGATGATTCATTTGATAAAATTTTAATGATAAATGTTTATTTCTTTTTGGTGGTTTTAGTTTTGTCAACCATCACAATCAAGATTAGTTTTATTTAATATTATACCATTAAATTAGTTTCATAATATATAATAGGTCTTAATATTACTATTATAATAATATTTAACCAGAATAATACTTTTTTTCCCAGAATCGAATCTGGAAATGGAAAAAGGAAAATTCATTATCCACCAAGATGGTTAACCTCCATAATTTGGATAATGGTTTTGTTTATTTCAATAGAGGTAGTGAGAAAATGGATGGATATAAAATATTTTATTATAAATATTTAATTAAATTATATAAAATATACTAGAGTTATTAAGATTTGATGGATTAAGGAGGTGAAGAAAAGGTATAAAAAGAAAATAAATTAAGATATCTTGTTGGAGAGTGTTACCTCTTGAATATCACCTTCTTGAAGGACCCATTAATGACCTTAGAATTGATATTTTGGTAATAAAAAATAAATTGGACATGGGGAGAGTTAGGATGAGAGGTTTTGGTAGATATTTAAAGATCTTAAAGTCTTTTAAGAAGAATGGGGGTTGTGAGGATTGGTATTTATACTTGATTAGGGGTGGTTATAAGTTATCAAGTAATTATTATTTTATATTTAAAGACAAAAAACATTTGGGTGGCATTAATTTAAATGAATTTATTTGACAATTATTTCTTTAAATAATTTTTAAGGTCTTTAAACACATAAAGAACCATTTAATGTTTAATTTTTTAGGTATTTTAAGATTTTACATTTTAATATTAACCTGCTATATTAGTTTACCTATACTATGGTATTTTTTAAAGATGATAACTTTTTTATGAGTAAAAATGGAAATGAACTTATAACCTAATTTTTACCTCTTGATTTAAAATATGGAATAAATTTATAAAAAATAAAATCAACGAAGTTTCAAAATTAATTTTAAAATTTAACTACCAAAATACAATGAAAAACAATTTTTTGAAAAAATGTGTTGTTAATCCCAAAAATGCACTTATGCCAAAATAAGGTATAAAGATTGTTTAAATGTAATCTATTAGATTATATATAACCAAAAATTACTGAAGTTACATTCATATAATTTTAAAATCATAAAATGACATTTAAATATAAATAAAATGACGGATTTCTAAAAATGATATTTATTACCATTCATTAAAAATTTAGAATTTTCAAAAAATTTCCAAAAATTCATTGTAAGATAATTCTTACACAATAAATCCAAGAATAATGTTAATTTTACAAAATAAATTTTATATAAGTGTAAAAATGTAATTATATTTATTTTCTAATATAATGAAATAAAAATATATTTTTTGAAAAAAACAATATATTAGAAGAATAAAATGGATTCAATAAAAATTATGTGCATTTTCAAAAATAATTAATCAATAAATTTAATATTATTTAGACAATTATATATTTCATAATGTGATTAATATTATTCATTTCTTCCAATTTAATGTTTTAGTTGTATTGGTTGTCTTAAAATAATAATATGTTAGACTTCATTTAATCTAGGTGTTTTGTGCAATGTAAGCTATCGAAAAGATAAATTTTATTAAAAAGTTACATAGCATAAAATCAGGGGTTGTTACATTCTACCTAGATTAAATTGAATTTATCACTCGAAATTAATTACTCGAATACAAACATATGAGAATACCTCTACCGCATCACATCCTAAGGATCCCAGGATGCTTCCTCAAATTGGTGGTTTCACCATAAAACATTAACCAAAAGAGTTTTATTTTTTTAACCTCATATCCATGATCTAGAATCACAATTGGTTTTTATTCATAATAAATATATTTCTACATTGGTATTACCTAAGATTTTATTACATTTTAATGATCAAGTATATACTTTCTCAGGAGAGATACATGGAACACATCATGAACTTGAGATATATTATGTTGAAGAGCCAATAAATAAGCTAACATCCCAATAAGATCTACAATTTTAAAAAATTTCATCCTTGAATTTCTAAATTATACTTCAGAAATAAAAGGATGATGATCTAAAATTCCTTTTTGGGAAACCCCTTTTCATAAAAAGGTTAGTAAAATTTCCTCTTAAAAGGGGAAAAGGAAAAGGTGAAGATCACTAAAATATTAGGATTCTCATATGGAGAATATTAGTTGAAATTAAAAATATGGACATGGAAAAGAATTCATACTATCATTTTCTGATGGATAATGATGGAGAAAATGGTCATCATAAGGTTAATGGCCATAAAACCATAAACCAAATAATTTTGAAAAATATCATTGATATCATCAGAAATGATTATAATAGGATAAATTTTTATTTCAAAATAATTTTACAAGATATAATTACTTGATTTTATATCATAAGTTTAATATCACTATTTAGTTGTTCCATGATCAATTTATGCTTCATTTCTTACTCTATTAAATGAACTCGAAATTTTAATGTCTTAAGAACTAGTGGATCATAATATCTATAATGGTATGAAAATTCATCCCTTATATCTCTAGTTATCATGAAAAAATGGTTTGAACAAGTTATACAACATGCATAAATATTCACATGGTTAAGTAATACATTAATCAATGAAACCATATACTAAGTTCAATGTAAACAATTTCACAATTGGTTACCCTTATGAACCTTTAAAAATAAGGTCATTAAATTTTCAAATTTAACATATCATTAATCTCCCAAAAAACATGATGTATCTCTTAATTGGCACACACCAAACATGTCAACATCATTATCATGTATTCTATTGAACCATGGTTATAAACATAATTACCAAAAACAATTTTTGAAAAAATGAATGTTTTAAGAAATTAAGTCTTTCCTCGTACCACAAATCTAGAAATTCTATAAACTCAATCCAAAAACCACTTTTTCCTCATATTACTAATAATATCAAAGGTCATCAACAATATCCCATTTATGTTATCACAATAAATCATTTCTTCTTCTCAATATTATCCCAACATCATGCACATATTAAGGGTTATCTTTCACATAATAATTAGTTCTATAAAAATATCACATTAAAACTTCATTATATTTTCATTTTAACTAGTTCCATTTAACATACACTTTAAAATAATTAAGGAAAAATTACAATGGAATTATCCTTATAATTTTTATTATTCAATAATACCATAAAATTATATCTGTAACATTATTCTTGAATTACAATCACTAAACACTAAATAATTACACATCCTTCTTAAACCATTAACTAAGATTTTTTATTTTAATACTTAATATTTCTTCCATATCATATTTTATTCGTAGTCTCTCCATCATCAAAAATATATCCATTAGTCATAAAACATTTCCAATTATATTTAGGATACTTCCCCCCTAGGGGATTTTTTTTCATAATGCCTACTCATTCCACATTTAAAACAATTATCTCTTGATGATTCCTTATGAATACCATTATTATTAACTATTTCATTAACTAAAAATTTCACTTTTAATTCATAATTACTTGATTTATGTCCTTATTTTACACACCCATATAATCTTCCTATTCTTTTAAAAAATTCTACTTGATGTCTATTCCCACGTGGTTTAAATGAGGAAAATTGAGCATTCTCTCATATGTGGTCGACATGAAACTCCATCCCTCTCATATTATATGGGTTAGTATACTCACTAAATATGATATTATTGATCGTATCATGATATTGATGATGATGAATAAAAATAATGTTTCACCTTATGACTCCCATTTTATTTGGTTTCTTACAAGTAAGAGAAATACATTGTCTATAAAATTCATCATTAACATGAATCCTCCTGGTTCCATCTATTGTCTAAACCCCAAAAATAATAGTGTGAGAAAAAATAATAATAATAGGAAACTATATAATCATGAGAAATTGATTATAAAATTTCAATATATGACACCTTAGGTTTAATCTTAGGATATTCATTATCATTACCAAAAATATAGGATTTTAATCTAAACATACCTGTAGGGTTTTTACTAAGGTCTTATCATCATAATTTCCAAATGTTAACTAAACCTTACTTAGATACAAACTGTAACAACTCATACTTTTCATATTTAGATACTACATAGAGATACGTTAATATTAAATACCAAACATAACAAAACCACACTAGAACAATATGTTTCTTGTGTCTTTGGAAACTTGGTAATTGAAATAACTGGTACATAAAACATCTATATCATCTTCCTATTATTCCTTTATAACCAGCACCCTTTTTGACATATCATTCTTAAAACATTCATCATGTTCTTGGAAAAGAAATATAAGAAAAAATTTATCTCAAATACTAAGTAAGGAACAGAATAATAGATATCAATAAATGGACATATGAAAGAATTAGGAAATAATAAGTTTATTTGATCATGATTAAAAAAATTTAAGTTCATACCCACCCTTTCATAGATCAAAAACATGATTCATGGAATAATGATTATCACCTTAGAAAACTAGGCCCATAAGAGAGATAAATCATCATAAATAAATCAAGATCCATAAGATCATGTCATAAATTTTTTAAAAAAACATAAATAAAGAAAACCATTTCATATATCAATATTTAATACCAAGACCATCAGGACACACATGTTTCCCATAATAGATCATGAAAAAAACTCTCATTGTGGATCAATCCCATCGACTTGTTTCCCATTATTATCTTATGAGATAAAAAGTTTTATCCAATTAATTTTAGAGAGATATAACCCACCTTTCACATAACAAAAATAATAAATATGTGTTATAGAAGAACAAAAATCATATCAAAGCCCATGAAAAAAATGGTTTTATAAACATTTCATCATAGCGTAGCCTATGAAAAAAAACAGGTTTCATAAATATCATTCCATCATACACAGAAACCAACCATAAAAAGAATAAGTATATTATAATTTAATAATATCCCTAGTAAATCATCATTAACATCAAATAATTTTATCTTAGAAGGAAAATAGTTTTGAAATATCACTTGAAATAATACTTGAAAAATATATTATTTCCATTTTTAAATCATTAATTTTTAAAGAGACTAAAGATTATAAAGGAAAAATTTTTATTTAAAAATAAACATGTAAAATTTTAAAAGAAACATAAAAAATGTATGGTTTAATGTTAATAGAAAAATATTCTCATGCCATTTACATTAAAAAGATATTCATTCCATACTATTTTTGTAAAATTCCCAAAAACATTATTTAGAAAATGATATAAGAAATCCATTCAAATTTTTTTGTAAAAAGTCAAACATGGGTAAAAATGAATTTCAAAAAATAATTATAAAATAAAAAAATTGAAAATAGTTTTAGGGAACACAAACATAGAAGAAAAATATAGTTTTAAGGTAAAATTTAATAAGACAATTTTTAAAAGAAATTCCCTTATAAATACCATATCATTGAAGTGAGAATTAAAAAAATAATAGATTATTTGTATCAGATGTAAATAAAAATACAATAATTGAAAATAAAACATATTATAATCAAAACTCATCCCAAACGTAATATTAATATGTAATAATAAATAAAGTAGATGTTTAACCTAATGAATGGAAATTGAGTTAAGAAATCCCTCACCGCTTTGTAATCTGTCGAATCCTATACCCCAAATATTAATAATTATATAATGAAAAATTGAATAAAATGACTAAAATGAGATTAATGATAAGATATATCAAAGTTTGGTATATATATATCACAAATGAAATAATTTATGAATAAGGAATATGACTCACAAAAGTAAAAGTGAGATGAGAAACTCTTACCCCCTGGTTTGACATCCGTTTAGTCTTGAATACTTTATCCTCCTGTATAAATGTTTAAAGAATGTTATTAATTTGTTCCATAATTATAATCATATTTATAATACCTTATATGGTTCTTTTATAACATCTTACCACTCGTTCATTTATAAAATTTCATTATTTTAATTGTTTGGGGTGTGTTTGTTTCATTGTTTCATGGTCGGTTCCTTTGTGTTTAAATGTTTATTTTCTAACCAAATGGAAATAAAACTCTATAAGTGAAATTAAATTGTGTTAATGAACTTATATAAGTTTTAATGGTTTCTTATATCATTTATATTTATATTATTAAGATGATTCATTTGATAAAATTCTAGTAATAAATGTTTTGTTTATTTTGGAGGTTTTTTCTGACCATCACTAACTAGTTTCATTTTATTTAATAATTTATCCATATATTAGTTACATAAAATAAAATAGGTTATAATATAACTATTAAAATATTATTTAACTATAATAAAACTTTTTTGACCAGACATGAAGGTGGTAACGACAAATAGAACATCATTATCCACGAAGACGATTAACCGCAATAATTTTGATAATTTTTTCATTTCTTTGAATAATAGAACATGAGAAATTAGATGGATATAATATATTAAATTATAAATATAAAATTATAGAATATAAATTATAATGTATTTATTATGATTTTATGGATGAAGTAGGTGATGAGAAGCTATAAAAAGAAATAAAATTAAGAGTGGTTGTTTGAGAAAGTTACATCTTAAATATCACATCCTTGAAGTAACCCTAATGGATATTGGAATTGGTGTTTTGGGATACCAAAATTAATTGTACATGGGTATAGTTGGGAGGAAATTTTTTTAGATATTTTAAAATATTAAAGGCTTGTGAGGAGAAATGAGGTGTTGTAGAGTGGTATTTTTTAATTACGTGGGGTTGTTTAAAGAGATTAAATAATGATTATTTTATATTTTAAGCCAACTACATTTGGGTGGAATTAATTTCAATTAATAAAGTTTATAATTAATTTTTTAATGTTTGTATAAGATTGATAAACACATAAACCTCCCATTTAATGTATTATTTTTATGTATTTTAAGCTTTTACCTTTTAACTTAAACCCACTACATTATTTTACCTATAATGCAGTAATTTTGTTTTACCACGGTAACATTTTTGTTCCTAAAAATTAATATGACCTTATAAACTAATTTGGGAACAATAATTAAAAATATTTAATCCATGTATAAAAATTCAAAAAACAAAGATTCAAAATTACATTTAAAATTAAACTTTCAAAATGCAATGAAAAATAATTTTTTGAAAAATGTGTTCTTAATTGAAAAAAAATCGCTTATAACAAAATAAGGTATAAAGACTATTTAAATGTAATTAATTATATTTTATCTAAATAAATATTACTTTTTTTATTTGATATCAATTTAAAATCATAAAATTACTTTTAAATATAAATAGAATGAGGGTTTTATAAAAAACATTGTTTTTTACTATTCCCTAAATGGTTAATTTTTTTAGATAATTATATAAAATTAATCCTGAAATAATTTGGACATACTAAATCTAAAAATTATGTTTATTTTATCAAATAAATGTTTTAAATGTGTAAAAAATTAATCATATTCATTTTCACATATAATGTAATAAAAATTTGATGAAAACATATATTTGAATATTAAAATCGATTTACTAAAAATTATGTGCATATTCAAAAATAATTAATTAATACATTAACAATGAGTATGAAAATTATATTTTTTTAATGTGGTTAATACTATTCATTCCTTCCAATATAATGGCTAGGTTATAATTGTTGTGTTAAAATAATAATATTTTGGAGTTGTTTAAGCTTGGTGTCCATTACAAAGTAAGATATCAAAGAGATTAAATTTATTTAACTAGAGACATACCATTAAGTATTTGGGTGTTACATTCAAAACTCTAAAATCACCCTTAATCATAACTTTGAAAATGTGGGTTACACTTATGAAACTCTATAAGTACCCTGACACGGTGTTATAAAACACTTCGAACCAAGGTGATACCCTTATGTAAACCATAGGAACTACTAATTACCTTTATAAAATAAATATATAAGGCTTATACCCCTATATAACTCTTAAAAAATTAATTTACCTTTACATAACTCATAAACCTCTATGTTGCCCTTATGTAGTGTAAAGAACTATTAAACCCTTACGTAACCCAAGAAAATTAAGGTTACCATCATGTAACACTTGGAAAGTCCTATTTATCCCCGCATAGCCCCAATTCCTTGTGTAAGTGCAGAAATGTTTTTAATTTTTTCTTGAATTTCAACCTAAATATTTATGAATTAAAAATAGAAAAGTGTTAAAAAACTGAGGATGTTACACTATGTTTGACCCCTTATTCTCCTCATCTCTTTTTATTTTTATTTTTAATAAAGGTGGTCAGAGCCCAGACAATTTGATATAGTTTTAAAATTATATATATATATGTAATTATATATATGTGTGTGTGTGTGTGTGTGTGTATGTGTAATTATATATATATATATATATATATTCATTTATATATTTATATATTCATACATATTTATATCTAATTTTATATTTGCAGGTATTTATATATTTATATCATTGTATACATTTATATCTTTTTATAATTTATATTCTATATTTATATGTATATATTTATATATTTATATATTAATTATATATTCTTAATTATTAAAAATATTTTTTTATATAGTAATTATTATATAATTAACAACTGATTACATATTTTTCTAATCATATATTATTAATAATTAGTAATATATACATAATAGTTAATAATGATTAATTATTAATGAATAATAATAACAATAGTAATAATAGCTCTATTTATATAAAAAATATTAACCATGAAATATTAAATCATAATTATATATTAATAATTATATATTAATAATTTTGTGTTAATAATAATTGTAATTAATTTGGAATTTTAAAAAACTAATGCTAAAATTAAATAATAAATAATAAAAATAAATTTATTTATAATCATGATCATCATTTATTTATTTACCATAAAAATGCAATAATCCACGTACGACCCAGAGTATTTCAATTGGTATAAGGTATTGAATACTAAGGGCATGTCCTCATACTAAAGCCACACCTTCAAGAGGAAGGGAGCCCATGGTAGGGAAATAGGTAACTGACATGTCGTGAGTTGATTTAGAGGAAAGGACTTTCACAACATTATTTCCCTCACGGTGAGTATTTAGAACATCCTTGTGATTTTAGATGAGTTTGTTTCAAATGAATATGGGATAAGATGTTGACCAAGGAATGGGGGTAAGATCGCACAAGTAATTTTGAATGATTTTGGATTTGGTTTCAACCATAGCGAGATCAATATTGTTGTTTCTGCAAAGGAAAAGACCTGTTGGAATCTCCCATGCTTCGACTTAAAAAGAGTAACTACCTCTAATGAAATAAATAAAAGATATAAGGATTGAACCCCTAATTACGTTAACAATTACCCCTCCCAACATTATACCAAAGCCGCAAGATCCATATGTGTTTAGCTTTATCCCCAAACTGTGAGAATGCCAACTGATCCACTGCCCTAGATGTTCCCCTATAAAGGCATGTTTTGTAGATTTGTTATTACTCAAAAACATGATGGATGGGGAGATAGTCCAATACATATTTAGATAAGAGATATTGATAGTTAAAATTTTAATTTTGATAACAAGGCCCAACTTTAAGCACGAAGTCCCCTCATACTCTGCTTTGTTCCTAGCCTTCCAGATACACAAGCAGACTGCTTCCATAATAAATATTGTTTCTTTATTTTCTTTTATATTTTTATCTTTACCTTGAAACTATAGATCAAATAAATATCCACCTGAAGACCCCTGAGAATTAAAACCAATGAACTCTTCAATGGTGTTCTATACTGCTTTCACCCACTCCCCATCAGAAAACAAGTTCCCAGATGATTCACCATGAGGTTATCTACAATAAAAACACATATAAAACAAGGATGATACATTTTCTTTTAACCAATTCATCCATGGAAGTGTGTTATTCAAAATACTCTATATGATGATGTTTATTTTTGGATTAATGTATTTACACCAATGTAAA